>OZ024691.1:20936552-21360949 GCA_964016905.1 Perithous albicinctus | reverse complement strand
CTCCATGACAATGTAGTAATTGTGTATTTTATTATTTTTTTTTAATTACCTTTGTCGTTTATTTTTTTTTTTCGCGGACCATTTGATGAAAACAACGAATCCAAAGTGAAGGTGTTAAATGTGGCACATAAAGCAGTAAATATTTTAATTTAAAACGTGATTAATGTTACTTTGGTTTTATTCATTCAGATTCTTACGCCGACACATCGAACGCAAGTTGACTTGTAATGAAAAGCTAAAATAAATGATCGAATTCCCGTAGAAACTAAGAAATGCAACAAACATACTTGCTTTCTCTTTAAATTGAACTTACTCAAATTAATTTAACACCACATTTTTTTTTCAAATTTCAAGTGACTGTAATTTAATTTTCATTTTATAGATTCAAATACCCATGCCAATAATTTAAAAAACGAATAGACCTGTACAATAAATTACCAAATTCCCATACGAATTGAGCTTCCGAAGAATTAAAAAAAAAAAAAAAATACATCAGAACGTGTTCAGTTTTAGCGTTTAGGGATAAATCGCTTTTATGGGAAGATCGATGTGTTTTCACGTCGACCACGAGCCAGTAAAAACCCTCGGGTTTCGTTCTCGAATGCACTCTCTACGTGCCATTAATTACGGTTATGTTGGAGACAAGGGAGAGTCGAGTGGCTCGATCGCACGAAACCACGCGTGGACCTCAGTCTCCCGCGAATTTCGCCCGCAGGACACGCTGAAAAGGGAAAGGGATACGTAACAAGAGAGAAAGAGAAAGAGAGAGCGAGAGACAGAGTAGGAAGGGTTTACGAAAAGGTAGTGGAGGTATTCGCCATCAAGCTCTGACTGAGTGAGATGAAGTATATAGGGTAGAGTAGAAATTGAACGGAGTGAGAGTCAGAGTATTGGCCTCGTCAGGCAGTTTCAGGCACAGCGATACCCTCTCGGCCTCTCGTCGGTTCTTATGATGCCAATTATTTCGTTCGCCGAAGGCGCACGTAGTACCTACCCCACTTAGGTTACACTCGGGCGCAAGGGAATAAGGGCTCTGGGTTCTTCACCCCCTTCTCTATTTCTCTTTACACCGAGGACTCGGTTCACCAAAGCGACGATACCAGTCACCCTGTTACTGACACGTGTAGTATTATTACTCGGTTTCTGTAGAGTCATAACCGTACGTTAAAGCAATTGATAATTGGTTGGAAACGATTTTCCTTGTGTGTTGGTCAGCAAGGTTGTTGAAATTGCGGTATATTTCCAAAGGCTCTTTAATAAACGAGTCTTTCATCCCTCTTTTATATATTTTTTCATCCGTTCTAACCAGGTATATATTTCGTTCAAATGATATTATAATTACAAATTTATTCCTCTGAACGTGGATAATTAAATACCGAAAATTAATTTATATATTTGCATAGAAGAATATTTCGCAATTAATTAGTGTTCTTGATTCGAAAATATCATCAAGGGTTTTCTGTTTAATATGGTTGAAGTAAAGCCATTTTGCTATTAATTACTGGATAAACTAGAGGGAAAGAGAGAGAGAGAGAGGAGAAGAGAGGAGAGAGAGAGAGAGAGAGAGAGACAGAGAGAGAGAGAGAGATGGAACCTGGTTATTTTAATTAGTATCGTTTGAGGTCACTGGAACTCGCGTTATCGCCATTAGTGTAAACGCTTTCTCTCTGTCCGGATACTCGTGTAATATAACAGGTGTCAAGGCGACTGGTGCATAGCTATGTTCATGGGGTGTGGCCACAGATCAATTTTACCATGATCGTGTATAGGTGTACAAGCTTTTCCGTGTCCACTCTCTGTTTATTCTGCAAACGGAGCGTTATATATTCTCTATCCTATCCGACGGACCTCGTCCCATATCAAATATTGCAGTCATCTTCCGTACGAAACTCAACTGAGTTTCTTTGATCTCCCCATAATATTTGTTCAAGATTTCCATCGCATCGAACCAACGCCAGTCCCCTTTTCAGTCGAAATACACACGCCTACTATGCTCGTTGCCCCAGGGGCGAGAGGGGGGAGATCGAAAATATTCGTGTATTTGTAATGACATGGTGTATATCGTCATAACGTAAATTTAACCGAATCGCCATATAGTTGATCTCATTAATAATGCGAAAAATGATCTTTAATTCGTAAAGCGTAGAATCAAAATTCATAATTTAACATTCGAATTTCTCTATATTTTCATTTTATCTCAGATATCCATAATGTTAATTATTATTCTCGCAAAATTTATTTAACATCAATATTCTTATATAGACGATGCATATTATTTGATTTCGATATTTATTTGGAATTTTAAGGAAGAAATATAATTCAATGGATAATACAAATTGGGGACGACAATTTTATAATAAATAAATTATTAATGATAATTATGATAATTGGGATTCTGATGACAAGGATTTTAGAGATTTCAATAGAAAATAATAAGTATGAGACCAAATATTTTAATTGCAATTTCAAATAATCATAATCAATATATTCTGAATAATCTTGTATGTGACCATAATATGAATGATTGTAAATAGAATTTGTTTACTTATAGTAATTTAGTTCTGTAAACAGATTTCGAAAATTATCACTATCGTCCATTCAATACATATTCACATAGACACAAATATATAACACAAATTTTAAAAAATGATTAAATATAAATTAATTATTGGCATTTCACATTTTACGTTTTTGATAGTCTCACATAAATTATGATCGAATAAATTAAAGTAGAGACATATGTAGAATATAACATGAAAAATTACAAGACAAAAAATGTGCTTTCTCAACGGTATTAAAATATTTTTTAACATTCACAAGAATGATCCACAAAGTTTGATTTTCCAAAAATCTTAATCGTAAAATGTTGTAACCAGCTTTTGTCGTCCAAAGAGATACCTGGTCTTTCGAGATAATAAAACATGTCGTTTTTGGAGTCACTCAAGTAAAATAAAATTTATAGATTTATAGAGACAACTAGAGAAAAATTTTAAAAAATTTTTTATTGATAACGTTTATACTCGGAAATTTTCGAGTCACAAGTAATCCCGATTGATTTATAAATTTTCAATCATAATTACAGTGAATTTACAATTTAGTAAATTTACAATTTTTACTAACAAATCTGTAATAAATTATACCCTGAGTGCGAGATGATGAAGATGGAATGCATGTGGCTGATGTGAATTTCGTTTTAAGAATTATTTGGTTCGAAGTAGCATTGTGGTTTATTGCAGGTCTCACGAGGGCACCAATGTACCCCTTCCCCACGGGTCAATATGCTTATCCGATGCTGAGTCCGGAAATGACGCAAGTCGCTGCTTCCTGGTGAGTTATATTTTTAAACTTTTTCTCATATACATAAATATATAGTTGAAAATGAGAATTTGTCGAAGAAAAGAAAAATGCTTTTTCTCGGGAATTTCTATTCAAGTCCGTACTTCCATGAAAAGGAAAGAAAGAATAAAAAAAAAATCTGGAGCTAAGTATGGCCAAGTACGGCGGTCAGTGAGGCGGTCAGTGAGCCTCTTCGGTTCCGGTCTATTAAGCCGAGTACACCCTCTTTCCGTAGACTCACTTAGATACTTCGAGGCCCTTCTCTCTCTTTCTCTCTCCTTGTTATTTGCTTTCTGCATGAACCACCCTAAATTGAGATTTTCCACGGATGATTAGATCGACTTTCCTCAATTAGGAGGACCTGAGTTTTCTTCCTACCTTTTTCTTCATCCTCTTTTCGACGAAACTGTCACGTTCGCGTAATAGCTAAATTTCCAAAATTTCAATGATAAATCTACTTCTCACTCAAACGTATTTATAAAACTTTATACTGCAATTCATTAACACAATTTTCATGATTTACAGGCACACTCCAAGTATGTATCCAATCTCCCCCGCAAGCGCTGGCTTCCGGAGTCCATATCCTACGAGTTTACCCATCACAAGTTCCAGTTTACCAAGGTCAGTATTATAATTGGTATGGTGTGTTTATCAAATTAACGACAGTTATAAAAAAAATTAATAAATAAATAAAATTTTCACAGTGATCTCTATCGGTTTTCGCCAACGGGGCTTATGCCACCTCATCCGGGTTTAAGTCCGCACGCACATGCGTTAGCATCACACGCCTTGGTTTCTTCGGCACCAAAAGCGGATCATTCTACCTTGGATCACAATCACAGGTGAGTTAGAGAAATGAAAAAAGAAAAACGAAAAAAGATCCGAATCCCTGTGCCACTTCCCTCTTTTGATCAACAAGATTTCCAGCCTTCAGACTCCATCTCGAGTAACACGAGAGAACCATCCCAATTGAATCCTAATAAGATCAATAAATTCGAGCCAGTAAATAAATCAAACCAGAGACATTTCGAAGAATCTTTATACCTCACAATCGGTCACTTATCGGAAGCAACTAGTAAGCATCTCATGAGCGATCAATTTCACGCGACAAACCAGTCGGGATTGTAACGCACGTTGTGTCACGTTGAACTCGGCCGATAAGGGTATAAATGCAGGAGTCGTTGATGCGACCGATGAAAGCCAAATTGATTCGTCTTAGCCCGAGTGATAAAGAAGAGCCTCGTCGACGAGGGATGAGATAGTTGCAATTTATGCCGTAGGGGGTAGCACGACCCAAGTAGCATATAACTCGCATCCCCCGAACACACACACCGGCAAATCGACGAATGAAACACTTATCGAATGGCAGACGGGTTATAACGCTGGTTGGAAAGCAGGCCAGAGCGTCTGCGCCTGCTTTCTCGCTATGTATTGATCATTACCCTCTTAACAGATTTCTAATTTACATTAGTACTCGGTGAACTCCGTAAACTCGTATAATTTCGCATAGGAAATAAGAGGCAATTGATAAAGTAATCAAGTCGTATGCCCGATGTGCTTAAAATTTAATCTATGATATAGACGCAAATAATCGAAGTCAAGATACGACCACGAGGAAGCTCATAACGCAGACAATTTTTTGGTCATTCCCGGCCATTTGGACTTATCACTCGTCGTCGGACATTTCAACGCCGGTCCAGCAGACATCTTTGAAATGCGTTTCGCAACATTGTCACAACGATGACGGGAGCGCTCATCGCCAATACTAATACTCTATACGGAATACACACTGTTGGGTGGTAGACGCCAGACAACCGGAAACGACCCTGCCTCGTACTAAATCTATATTGCCGGCAATGACTGAGACAACATTTTACAATGTATCACAACGTTGTCGGGTCATTTACGCTGATTCATCCCTCATTTATTGTCGCGCTGTTGATAGCGATCTCGTTTCAATCGGTTTGTTTTTTTTTTTGTTTCAAATCGATCAACAATGAGATGTACAATCGCAACGATAAATTCATCATAAAGAAGTAAAAGCATCGCATTGATGGTTCCTGATGTAGTGGCAGTGAATGTCCACCACTCGTGTAGATCAGCCTTGTGAATGAGGGGTGGCAACAACCCACCCCTCGGCTTTTGTATCTCCGTGCGGTTTAGCTATATATGAAGATCGACGGAGCTTCGAGGAGATCCTTCCAAGTATCTTACCTCGAGAACAAGAGTGTGCCAACAATTAGCGTGTGATACTTGAGATTAGAGATGTTGAGAGGGAAAAGGGGCCTTGATACGTACATGTGAAGAGCCAGACGCGGAGACGATGTACAAATGATATATAGATAAAAAAAAAAAAAATAGAAAATGTGATTCTCCATCCCTCTGTCGCTGTTTCACTCCGCAACTCACCCGGATACACCACCACCGACAAATATTCGCGACGGCAGCGCCACATAGCCCGCCAAAAAAATGCGATTTTCACCCCCCACGCGGAATTATACATTGGTAGGGCACTGCGAGATGTAGTTGTAGAGCCATGAATTGCAATGATGGCCCGTGCACCCGCCGCCCCCACCTCGGATAATCAATCGTAACACCGCTTGGTGATTCGCGCTACGAGAGACGCGAGACACAAAAGTCGCTCGACTACCCCACACGAACGAACGATTCCCGGAATCTATAAAAATCTTTTAGTAACGTTTGTCAAAGCCGTCAATCAAAAGTAAAACGAAATATCACGTATTAATAACGATACAACAAAATCACCCTGGATGGGATTTATGGAAGAGACGAAGGAATATTTTAAATATCGTATATGGCGATGGAGACATTAAAATTGGCGAAAGAGGTGGGATAGATTTAGGGGTGGGAGGACGCGAGAAATGGAATATGCAACTACCGATTTGTCGTCCGAGAACGGAACAATGAGCGCATTGATGGTGATGTCAGAATTGCTCTTAAATCAATTGTAAATTTATGTGATATTATATTTGTTATGAAAAAGTGACTGGATTTGGAGTAATAGTGATACATTTTTTTTTCTTTTTTTTTTGTTTTTTTCTTTTTTTTTTTTTCTTTTTGTTAAATCAAGGAGAATTTTTTTTTAAGATCAAACAACATACATGGAATGTAATTATTATCATATCGACTGAACCACAACACTAAGGCGCAGTCTACATTTTTTTTTTTCACTACGCAGTGTTGTGCAATAAGGTCGATGAAGTGACAACAGAGAGAAAGAGAGAGAGAGAGAGACATCGAGCCTTCCAATATCCCAAGTGGAAATGGAGTCCGAGTGTCTGGAACCATTGAACTTGGTGATTAAGAAGGATGGCAATAGCAACAGCGAATCAATCATCGAAGAGAATATTGTTACATCGGATAGTAACAGAAGCGAAGAGGATAATAAGGGCGAATCGAAGGCTCAGGATAATATGGCTATACTACAGGAAGCTGTGAAATCCAGCGATACTGGAATTCCACCCAACGATCAAAAAATCTTAAATGCACTGCACATGAGCAATCTCATGCAGATGTCAAATATGACACTTCCTCGTGGTGTAAATCCTCCACCTTACGGAACGCAGTATTATTTTATGCAATTACTCGCAATGGTGGAAGCTCAGCAATTAATGTGCCAACAAATTGGCTGGTCTGTGCCGCAGCACTTTATTAGAAATCCTCTGAGATTGCCACAGCCGTACTTTGATAGTCCAGCTGCAAATTTAACGGAACCGCTGTGCAACTCACCAAATTCCACTACGGCCTATCCTTTGCCTACTAACAAACGTGATTCCAATCATGAGACTAAACAATCCCACTCCAAACGGTAGACTTAATTGGCTTTTTATACTATTTTTATCTGTGCCTGAAAAAAATTGCAATTTTAATTAAATTTCATTTTTTTGATTTTTGTTTCAGGTCTACGATAGATCAGAAAAACTCTACATCTTTATCCTCGGACAACACAAAAGCTCAGGATACAGGACAACAAAACAATCAAGGTAATGTATAGAGGCAAGAATCTTTGTTTATTTATGATTCTGAATTGATTATTAATGTTTGCTTATTATCCATTGACAGATAAAAAGAAACCCCACATAAAAAAGCCTTTGAATGCGTTTATGCTGTATATGAAAGAAATGAGGGCGAAAGTGGTGGCAGAGTGTACCTTAAAAGAGAGCGCCGCAATCAACCAAATTCTCGGGAGGCGGGTGAGTAAAACATACAGGCTTTGTTTATAAGACGCTTTGAAATTTTATAATTTTCAATATCGGACGTTTTCGCATCAGGATTTATTATTTAGTTAGAATAGAACATATACTTTTTTTTTGTTTTTTTTTGTTTTTCTTTTAATCGAAATCATTTTTGTTTTAAAGCTATCTGCCGCCATCCTGATGCGAAGAAATATCGATTATATATTTTCGAGTCAAGATTTTGTTTTGCCAAAAGATAACAAATATCATGTATGCGATCACTTCCACGCGACAGACATGATTTTTAACACTAAAGTGCGTTTATGGAAAGTAGAGAGAAAAATGTGTGTTTTTTTTTTTTTTTCTTCAATTTTTTATCCAAGCGTGAAATTTTATTAGAAAAGTCAGCCAAGTGGAAAGAGTCACATTTCGGGTCGTTAAATCGGACCTGAAAAGTCGCTCTCAAAACAACCCCGAACGTCGCCAAAGCTTTCGTCCAATTTCTCCTATAGGTGTACCATGGAAAGTAGAACAACGATTATCTGTGATATCGTAGATTAGCAGTTTACAGTAGAAAAAATTGTATCAGTTTAATACGAATGTTCTCACCCTTTGTATTCTGCAATTTAGAAATTTCATTTTATGAAAACAAAACGCTCGAATTTTTTTTTTTTCTTCATAATTCGTAATGAATAGCAAAGTACACGATTATAAGAAAAACTGGATGAAGGAAGTTTTTAATAGAAAGAAAAAAAGAATTATAATAAGAACCAAATGCCAACGCAAAACACCAGGATGGTATTCGCGTAGCATCTATGGTCGTGTGGCGCAGAAGGATTCATCGAAGGCAGCAGAATCTTGACTCGACTTCAGTAGGAGGATTGTAGATAAAAAAAAAATAATAATAATAAAAAGAAAAAAAAACGTTGTGCATGTTTCTCTAACGCTTGTCAGTAAAACGCTACACGCGTACTGTATACAACTAACCGAATCTACAGAATACTTTAGTACAAATAGAGCATTGTAGGTGGGATCTAAGGAATCTCGAATACGACGATGAGAGTATTTCTTGGAAAAAAAATAAATAAAAATATATTAAAAGAGTGAAGAAGGGGTCCGCGTGCTGGTGGGGAGGGCGGGAAGAAAATTGGATTGGAGTACAAGCGAGAGTTACTCTGAGTGTCTCTTTTTGATAACTTTAAACGAGTTGAAAAAAAGAAAAGAAAAAAAGATAATAGGGAGCACGGTGCACGAATTGTTGAGACTTTGAAAAATGAACGTTTTGGGGATATGACACGCAGTGGCACTCGCTAAGCCGGGAGGAGCAGGCGCGGTATTATGAGGCGGCCAGGCAGGAACGCCATCTGCACCAGCAACGCTACCCCGGCTGGAGTGCCAGGGATAACTACGGATACGGCAGCAAGAAGAAGAAGAGGAAGAAAGAGCGCTCCGCAGATCCCACCGGAGGTACCACTTTCCAGTGCTAGAACAGCAGGCCCTTAATAATCATTATAATAATTTAATAGTACCTATTGGTTGATTGAAACGATCAAAGTCTCTGTGCGTTTCTGTTTTTGTTTTTCATTTGTTTTCTGTATTCTCTTTGATGAGCGGATTATTAATTGCAATTGGATTGTCTGTGGGGATTGTGGAATGTGGCAGCATTTAAAAAAAAAAAATAATAATAGTAATAATAGAAAGAAAAAAAAACGAAACGGACGTTCGCGTATTATGCAATGATTGTCTGGCCAACTCCCTAAAGCGGTATTCGTCACGGAAAATGAAATGATAAATGAAATAATGAAATGAGAAAGAAAAATTTGTGTACGGGATGTCTGGTAGTTCCTGGACGATACGTGGTCAGACTAATATGAAAAAGAGAGAAAAAAAAAAAAAAAAAAAAAAAAAAAAAAACAATAGCGTGGTCGACGAGCCGAGTCTCCCCCGCGTATACTAACCCTTTCGGCTTGTGGGGCCCTCGAGTTGTGAACCGTTTGAATGCGTGTCTTTTTTTTAAATTGTCTTCTTCTTCTTTTTTTTTTTTCGTATTGTCAATTCGACGCGAGACACACACACAGTGGAGTCGTTTTAATTTTGCGACTCGTCTCAACGGCCAGCTTTAGCAATCATAAAAATAAAAGATTGAAAAAGAAAAAAATAGAAAAAAAAGTCATATACGTTTCTCCGGAAAGTCTATCAGACACCCTGTATTTAAATAGGTACCGAAGCGACGAATAGTGGTGCAACCGAGGGGGGCAACCTAGGCTGTTCTTCTAGCACTTGAAACGGAAAGTAGGGACCCCAATGTTACTACTGAAAATGCTTTTTATTTGTTAATTACAAAAAAAAAAAAAAAAAAAAAAGAAAGAACGAAAGAAAGACTATAATATAGAGCAAAAAAAGGAAAGACTATGATTCCTTGATACAAGCTAACTTGAAGTAATGGCAAAACACAGGGTGGCGGCAGTAGCATAGTGAATTTTGTTCTTCATGATTAAAAAAAATATTGTTTAGCCACGGTTCATGTGCAATTTTGTTTTACAAAAGTGTTTGGTTCTCTCTCGGTAGTGGCACGCGCTAGGGCGAGAGGAACAGGCCAAGTATTATGAGTTGGCGCGACGGGAGAGACAGTTGCACATGCAGCTGTACCCTGACTGGTCTTCCCGCGCAAATACCAACCGAACTAAGAAGAGGAAGCGCAAACAAGACACAAACAGTGATCCTGGAGGTACCCACATGCCTCAACTCCACACATTCTTACAATCCCCCCATTGTTATACTATTGTTATTACATTTACTATTGCTACACTACATTATGTTGCATGTTTTCCCCGTCTCGGGGGTCTCTCGGTCGGATATATATATATATATATATAAATTACTATATATAAAAACACGTACATACGCGAAGCACATTACACACCACACATTGCCCACTTATTATACATTTAAAAAAAAAAAAAAAAAAAAAAAAAAAAAAACATATATGTATTTTATTATATCGTATAAAAGCGTGCGAGCGCGTGCTTTGCATGCGTACATGTGGGCACGCTCACGCACGTAGCCCATATACATATATTAATTACGTATACAACTTTGGGGACGCTGGCCATCTTGCATTTTTACAGGGACCTAATCCGCAATCAGACAATCCTAAGCGTTTGATTTCTCTCAGTCTTTTATACTCCTGTTAAACTCTCAATTATACATCTTTTTTCCTTTGATCGTTTCAATGTTGCCTGAATCCTCGATTATTATTTTACTTTTTTTATTTTTTTTACATTTTTGGTTTAAAAATTTTTTTTTTTTTTTCATTGTTACCTCTTACTACTCAACCCAAGTATACTCGAACCCCCCCATATTTAAGTTTTCGTTCACGACGCCTATGCAAGCTTACATCCAGACATAATATGTCCAGAGCTTGTACTCTATAGTCACGACAATACTAGTTTTATTACATCCCGTGTTTCGAGTCTTTTACATACATTGCATGACCATCATTTGCTTGTCCGAGTCAATTTATCGATTGGGAGAACCTTCCTCGAATTAATTTATAATAGCTTCGATTGTTTCGACATAAATTTCATTTAATTTTACAATTCTTCGTATCTACGTTATATTTGTAAATGAATATTTGCGAAAATTGTGTTTTTTTTTTTTTTAACTTTCGGGGAAGGTTCTAGCCTGTCGATCCACCGACATCAAATTTTGTGATCACCTAATATTTACACGCATGACTAGTGGACATTGATAACTCCACTCGAATACCTCAAAATTGCGTCGTAAAATAGAAATAGCAGCGAGCCTCACTCGATCGAATTGTTCAACGATTTTCTGCATTATACTGTTTCTATTTTTCGATCGTAATATATATATTTTTTTTATCTTGTGTACTTTTTTTTGTTACGTTAAATTCTCCCTCTAGTAATTGTCGTTTATTACTCGTCCAGTTTTGTTTGAAACATTATAAATAGATTCCTTTTTTTCTTTGCTATTTTTGGTTCATTTATAAACAGGCTCAGAACGAAAGTTTAGTTTTTTTTTTTTTTCTCGAGGTATGAGGGCTGGAACAAGACTGTTAAGAATCTGTATTAACACAACGACTTTCCCTTTTCTAGGTAATAACATGAAGAAGTGCCGTGCAAGGTACGGATTAGACCAACAAAGCCAATGGTGCAAACCATGCAGGTACGTTAGCGTCCACTTGACGCATTTTACATTCACATCTAATACTGCTCACGGGTGTTATAGTCACAAGAAAAAAAAAAAAGAAAGAAATAGAAAAATTGAAGGCTCTCGTTCATCGATTCGTACAATTCTATAACGCGTCGTTTGTAAAGCCGAATTTTTGTGGAATCACGAAAAGCTTAATTCTATAAACGTGACAAGAGGAATTCTTTGCAGGCACCAAAAAAAAAAAATCAATTTTTTTTTAGCCGTAAAGGCATCTTTTCTATATATATTTTTATATCCTGCAAGAATTCCTCAGAGTATCTCAAAGAGATTTTCGAAAGTTTATGCTTTCAGCATATTCTCTCGTCATTTTAATGATTATGATGTCAACTTTGTCCTCTTTAACGGAAGCCAATGTTGAGAGCATAGAAAACTTTCACTATTATAACATGTTATCTTCGGCTCCGTTTCGTCATCCACATGTTATCGTGGAAATTGCAAGAGACACGCGAAGCTTAAATCTTTCGTTAGCTGATAAACGGACGCACGATTTTGTAAATACAAACACATGCGAATTGCGCGCCAAAGTTTGAAGCACTCGTGTGTTTAACCGTAGTAAGCGCGTCAGAAAATGTGTCTTCCAAAAGAACAAAAGAAAAAAAAAAAGAGAAAAGAAAGTAAGAAATCAAAAAAGAGCGATTGCAAAAAAAAAAAAAAAAACAAAATTTCTCTCTTACTGGATTATTGCGATGATTAAATTCTACTGCTTGTAAATATCTCTCTCTCTAGTTACCACACTGTAGTTATTTGCGATATACATCCATAAACTATTCGTCTAGCGCCACTAACTACTGTAACTATTGTATTGCATATAGTAAAAAAACGCCCGAACACCCCCCACTCCCGGCTGGATTTGTGAATGTCATGGACCTCATTAAAGGGGCGAAAAAAAAAAAAAAATTAATCCCATCATCGGTCGAGACTCTTTTTCTGTAAATAAAAAAAAGCACACACACATACACACAAAATGGGCTTCTATATCTGCATCGATTTCGCTAAAATTTATCTATAAAATCTCAATTCAACTTAAACGGATACATTTTAAAAGCAGCTTGTAAAATTCGATAAATAAACCCTGAAAAATACGCCTTGAGCAGACTAGAAAAAAAAACGCTAAAAATACAGTAACGTTTTTCAACCACCAAAAAATACATTTGGGAGACATATTTTCTGATCAGTAAAATAAAAAAATAATAACGCTATCCACCACATCCCTATTCATCTTTGATGATTAAATCGAACGAATCCTTCTCCCCCCCCCCTCCCCGCACCCAAATTCCCCGGAGAGTACGTTCAAAGGTGGCACTCGTGAAAAATTCATGATAACGGGTTTTCGCGAACGAAAGTGAGATTCGATGCGTGTGGGTGACGACGATACGGTGGCGGTGGATTAAGGTGGGATTAAGAGAGCGATGTCGATGAGAGCGCCCCTTTAATGGCTGGTGGTTGGTTTTGGCAGCCCAGTGGAGCATGGAGCGGGGATGGGCATCCACGCGAGCATAATTCATCACGGTGTGGGAAGTAGCGCGGGGGCCGGGGTCGGGGCTGGAGGCGGTGGTGGGACGGTGGGGGCAGCCACCGCCCCACCGAACACTAACACTGCCTCCAATGCCTCCTCGCCTCAGCAAGAACCCACTTATGTTAATCTCTAGTCAAGCCTATCGCCTCCCTTCTACTGCAACACTTCTTCTTAAACAGTGGTCAGTCCCGACTTAAACCTACGGGGCTCGCTAGCACTCACTCATGCCGGTCGCCGTGTCTTATGTCTTTCGTAAAAAAAAAAAAAATAATAATAAAAAAAAACAGAGGCTCATTAAAAAAAAAACCTTCTGGGAACGTCTACAGTTCCCTCAAACTTATGGCGAACAAGATTGTAACGAGCGGATGGCATAGTGAGCGACGAAGCGACTTCCCGATGCTCGCATTGTTTCTCATTGTTGTGGCTCTTTACAGCTTTATATTATTGTTGTTTACTTTGTTTTTTTTTTACATATAATCGTTTATTTTAAAGTTTTTTTTTTTATATAATCGATGTCGCCCTTAGCATGGCTGATCTGTAATACATAATATATATAACAGGTTTTGTTCGGTTCACGAAGGTTGATATAGATTTATATATTCTAATTTTGGCATGGCAATTGTTCATCATATATACGTTTATAGTATATATATATATAATCGTTATCGAAATGTTGTGGTGTATAAATATTTTGTGTATTTAGTGGCCTATGCTATACCATGTTTTCTTTTTTCTTTTTTTTTTTTTTTTTTGAAGTTTTTGTTTTACTTTTTTTTTTTAACTTGTTTTTCTAATTGTCTAATGCCATAGAGTGCGTATATCTAATAAGCGAATTTATAATCATGACAATTGCGCGAGAATATCTTGTCCTAGGCGTTATACGTGGAGCCAATGACGATTGCAGCTCTCGTGACTTCTAATTCCGGATCCTAATCGACTTGTACTTCTGGGGAAGATAAATAACACATCGCTAATAAAAATAATAATATTAATTATAATGATAATTGTTAAATTTACGATACCGCAACGTTTTAACGTTTGCTAAGTCTATATTCAGCTGAGAGATTAATAATGAGAGCCAATGGCAGAGCGGTAATTGTCTCGACTGCAGTGCTGCAATTATCAACGGGCTCTCGAGTCCCGTTCTCTGTCCGTATTAGTATATATATATATCTCCTTTATATATTTGCAGTAGTCGCTTTACATTCGTCCACTTGAGGGGACTGAGTCAAGCCAGAAGAAAAAATATATGATTTTTAAGGTCATATTTTTTTTGCCAGTGAAATGATAAATATGAAATTTATTTATTATCTGATGACTGAAACGTAGAATTTTTCTGTCAGTGTTAAAACCAATTTGGTTAAACAATTCTCTTGTAAACCAGATTCGAGCTTTTTCAACTCTGCGCGTGATTCAGATTTGACTATTCAAAGAATTTCACTCTGTAATGTCTCGTTTTGTTTGCAACAACATTTTACAACTGCTCAGTTGTAAAATGGTCCACTAATTTGGAAATTGTGAAGATAATGTTCGAGTTTAGAGGCACGTACACCTCTTAATGTTTTGACTTTTCTGATTATTGGTTTCGCTTAGTCGGTGTAAAATGCAATTGCGAAGGAAGTCAGACATCATAGAGTTTATTATAGAAGAGAATCTCTTCATCAAATTGGTTTTAAAACTGACAGAACATTTTTTCTTTCCAATCTTTAAATAAATATATTTCATATTTATCGATTGACTGGAATAAAACATATAACTCTCTAAAAATATTTTTTTTCTGACTGACTCGATCCCTTTAAGAATGAATCCCAAAAAAAAAAAAAAAAGAAAAATAAGTTTAACCCAAAGCGCGAAAACAAAATAATCTAAACCGAGCTTACCAAAACTCCACGAAAGAAGCCCACATTACTTTCCACCTGCGTGCTTAATTCGATAGCCTTGGTTGAATTTATCGTTTTTACATATATTACACACCCAAAATCCACGTTATATGCTTGTTCGAATTAAACATTTTGAGCATGGCATTTGCAGCGAGTGAACTCGAGTATAATAAAATTAAAAAAAAAAGAAAGGCTCTCTGTCGCTCGTAAAAACTCTGCGAATTACGACGATAATGTGCGAAATACGAAAAGGAAAGATCCCCCAACACGACAGGATATTTTCCAAAAGAGTTTCTACGTGCGTAGGTACATTGAGCCAGAACTTTATCGATGTACGATGTGTGAAAAGCATGACATTTTAGTTCCGTAATATATACATATATATATATATATATATACAAATATGTATATATATTTCTTTTTTTGTTCTTACTAGACGTACTAATTAAGTTTTGGTTGGTAATCTTCGCCATTTTACGAATATTTCATAACAAACAAGATATTTATTGTGAAAAAACAATTAATGGCGAAGATTCATCGACCTGCGCACCCCCTTTTTGATTGTCAAGAATTTCGCCAATATCGCTAACAAATGTCGTTGAATTTTTTTCAGACGTAAGAAGAAATGTATAAGGTACATGGGGGAGGGAGGAGACGGCGACGGGGAAGGTGACGGTGACGGTGATGACGATCATTCCGAGGATAATCTCGGCAGTGTCGGGGAGGCCGGTACTCCCGAGGACGACGAATCGTTGAGCAGTCCTGGAGGACTTTCGGCGTTGTCTAGTCTAGCGAGTCCATCGTTGGTATTGCCATCGCCATCGAGTCTCGCGAGTCCCTGTCCGTGTCCATTAACGCCACCGGTACCACCGCCGCCCCTGCCGAATCCTAATCAAAATCCGGTGCAACAAGTGCCACCACCACATCGGAATCCAGTTGGCACGAATCCTCACGACATCAACAATCCGTTAAGCGTCAATCAATTAACCGGACAGTGTATAAAGAGTGACGTTGGAGGAGCGCCCTCGGGGCCATCAAATCCGGCGATCAGTGTTACGTAGCCCTGGGCCGCCCCAATTGACAAGACTCTACCATTCGGTGTCATCGGGGTTCATCTACGTATTATTTCGGGGAGGCTGAATAGACTTGGTTGTTGTGCTGCTCGCGAATACGGCGATTTTATAGGACCGAAATGGCTCGACGAGACAGTCAGGCAACAAGTGCCGACGGTCAATTGAAGAAAAAAAAAAAGAAGAATAATATTAATAATAATAAATTCGGGTCACAAAAATGAAAAGAAACCCGGTATTCACTGGGTCGATTCGCGAAACTCGCAGACAAATTTTCGTCCCTTCGGGAAGTATAAATAATGAAGTTTTTCAAATGCGCTTCCAGAATATACTTGTTATTTGTCGTATTAAAAGAAGAGAAAAAAAAAAAGAAAAAAAGAAGAAAAATAGTTTCCTTGTGATTTTCGCGTTTTAGCGACTGGCGAATGATTTTTTGTAGACGAGAATGATTTTACGGTATGAGCTCTCGGGGTAAACGAAAAAATTCACGATACTGTGTATCGATACTGCGAGGCCGTTGTAACGCGCGATTTGTAGCATAAAGTTAGGCAGTTTCCGCTTATGATGAATTTCACGCGTTTGAAATAATCTACCTTCGTGGTTGTCTCGTCTACGATTATTCAGATTCTATGTCGCTTGAACGACCCAGTGTATTACAGAGCCGAAGCGACACTAACGATCTTATACATACATTAAAACAAATGAATGAATGCAAATACGAAATAAGATGAAATTTAAAAAAAAGGGGGGGGAAAAAAGAAAGTGATGAAAAAAAAGTAACCATGAGATATGATGCAGAAATACTCAGGACCAAGTGTCTGGCTGTAGTCACCCACTCGTTGGAGCCCGCGTGCAATGATGCCAAGTGACTGACTGAGTTTAGTGAAGTGCGCGTGACGCAGCTTGTAGTCCTTGTTACGTTGTGATGCCAATGACTGAGAGGTCATGTTCCTGTGCCAGGTACTATATTCTATAAAATGTAATTATTATCGCAGACATAGCTGATGAAGGGAAAAAGAGAGAAAGAGAGAGAGAGAGAGAGAGAAAGAGAAAGAGAAAAAAAGAGGAGAAACTAAGCGATAGCGTTTATTATCCATTCATTTTATTCGACTTCACGTGTCAAAATACCTATCTTCTGTATGTAATTTGTTATTTTTTTAAAAGTCTATACACATTGCGATTAATTAGAGTGTAAGACCCTCTTTAGTACGAAAGTCGTTACTTTTAGGACCCCCCGCCCCCCTCCCCCCCAAATCAACCTGCCCGACTCCCGAAAAACGAAACACAAATACATTTTTTAAAGCTCGTCTCACTCGTCATCACACTAAAAAAAAAAGAAAGAAAGAAAAAAAAAACCTTGACGTATTCGCGACGCCTGTAAAATTCGATTGGCAGACACGTAACTGTAGGATTTTTGTACGGAATGTATTGAACAATCGTCGACCTCAACGTTGCATAATATATATTGTACGCCGGTAACGGCACATGAACAATTGCGAGATGCCAAAATTCACGAAACAATCTCAAAATTTGCTGTATCACTGACAGCAGTTGCGAGGCTTCGGTAATGTTTCGTCATTCTACTACCGAATAGCGGATTGCACTGTAACAATCGAGGCACGTCTCATTTTATGAACGCACGATTACGTTTTCTGTTTTTTTTTTTTTTTTGCGTATTATTTATTTATAATACATTTATTTTTTTAAAAAACGGGCTTAACCCATTCCAATTTCTACAGGGATAGAAAATAAAAATTCGAAAATTATCGGGATGAAGCTTGTCGATCAAGAGCGAGCACCAAGTGCCAGAGAGAATATATAATGTGAATAAGAGAAGAGGAAAAGAAAAAGTAAAACTAGCCCCGTGCGAGGGGGACGGAAATCGCGTGCTTCGCAAAAATTTAGATCGTTGATTTTTCGTCATTTAATTTATATATCGATTTGGTATAAATTTGTTAAGAGTTTACTTTATTTTTGCGTATGATAAAATTCGTATGTACTGAGAGATTTTTTTTTTTTTTTTTTTTGCGTTACATCTCTGGCGTTATTATTGCATGCGTTCTGAAAAGTGTGACGAACGAAACCTTTGTAAAACCGTCTTATGTTTCATGTAATTCATAACATAGTTGTGGAGCGGAACGAAGTGCCAAAGTTTGGCATGGCTCTTCCCATTTTGTTTTCGATCAGCGTTGATCATTCGAGCGATGAGATTCTGTATTATTTTTTTTACCGAATAATCGACAACCGAACAAACATTTTTTTGTTGGTAATTCCATGACGGTCGAACTTCGAAAATACTTATGTAGTGCAATTTTTTTTTTTTTTTTATCAAAGAAATCGTTTTGAAATTTTATCTTCGTTAATACGTTCATTTATTTCGGTTATAATTGCGGCGAATGCACGATGATGACGCGAAGTCGTTGAAAAGAAAAAAAAAAAAAAAAAGAAAAAAAAGAAAACTGGTGTGTTCAATTAATAAATACGAGAGCGAGCGAACAAAACATCTATTATACTGTAAATTCAGTATAATTAAACTTCACTGTTAAAAATAAAATCCAAAAGAAATGGCGAAAGAAAAATCGTATAATAGACATTAGTAGTTAACAATTTCTTTTTCTTTTTCATTTGTATTGCATGATCTTTCGGTGCAATTTGTTTTTTTTTTTTCTTTTTTTTTTTTTTTTTCACCATTTTACCAACCAAAAATGCAATAGGATTCTAATGAGATTGTTTGAACGTTCACTAGAAAGCAGCTATTGTACATAATAAATATGTTTAAGGTGCATTTATTGTGAAGATGGGAAAGTGCAATGGGAGGAGGACTTTATGAGAACAAATTGTATACGCTACACGAGGTCGGAAGTGAATTCATGAATGTGTAAACACGTTGGGAAAAACTGATTTCTTGACTGAATATAATGTCTGTATAGCGAAAAAAAAAAAAAAAAAAAAAAAAACCATAATTACTGTAACGCGTCACTGAATAGTAAACTAAACGTGCCATAAGAACATCATGCCAATATTATTGATAATACATATTTTTTACATTACGATCCGTTTCAAACTGCGTTCTGTCAGTGAAATTACGTGTGCATTGCACGTAATAAATATATCGACCGGGGTGTGCATTTTTTTTTTTAGTATTGTCGAATTTCCCGGCTTTACTTCGCGTTTAAAAACATATTTTTGTCGTTTCTTAAAATTTCCGTTTCTTATTTCTTTTTTTTTCAATTTTTTTTAACATTTTCAACTTTCAAGAACAAATCGTTGCCAAATTACAGTTATACGATCTACGGGAACATGTGAGTCTCTCACTTTCGCTTCACATCAATTTATCCCAATTTTCCAACGCGATAATAACGATAAATTAAACAATAGTATAATAAGTTTGACGTCGTCGAGAACAACTTCGGCAGTGGGCGGCCGTCATGAATTCCTGAACTCTGTGCGACTGTGAAAAGCCCCGAAAGAAGCCACAAGGTGAGAAATAGAAGAGAGAAAGCTAGAGTATTAAGGTGATCACGTATACGAATCGCTTGGTCGATAGCAAAAATGCACACTTCCGACGGACGTAAAACCGTATTAAATCGGTTCCGCATGCGGAAGACAACGACGATATTGTCAGTTTGCGCGGAACGTTTTTTTTGTTTTTTTTTTTTTTTTCAAATCAAGTGAATAAAACGCGAGAGCTATCGACCGACACCGGGCGATAAATATATAGCGAGAGATTACGAACTGACAGACGTAGCCGCAAGAAAAAAAAAAAAAAAAAGACTATAAAATTGTATAATGTATTGTATGTATGATGACTGCTGTAAGCAAATGTGAGCGCGGTGTCATCCGCGTTAAATCGCGTACTGGGAGACCAACGCAGTTTCTAGTAGCGGTCGCGGTACTTGACGATCGTGTCACTATGCGCGTTTTTGTTTTTTTTTTTTTTTTTTTTGTTTTTTTTCTCTTCGAATTTCGAGGTAAACGAAAACGAAGTTGTGCGAGGTAATTCGGATTTCGTCGATCCACGGACGATGGAAAAATGATTCGATGAATCAGCTACACTCTGTGTACAGGCGTTTGAGTAACTCGAGGAATCGATCGAATCGTGAAATGTTGAATTTAATTAACGAAATAATTCTGACCGCAAACGAGTAGCTGATTTATCGAAACTACGCGCCGTATACAGGAGCAACTAATTCGCGACCAGGGCCTAGAGAATCCGTGAGCTCGTTGCGAAAAGCAAAAGAAAGAAAAAAGAAAAAAAAAAAGGAAAAAAAAAAAGAAAAAGAAAGAAAAAAAGATAATTCGATGCGATTTCAATTCGCGCGAGCCTTCCGTGGTAGTTGGTACATCTCGAAACGTGGCAGACTCTCGTCGTGCAGATAAAAGAAAAAAAACGAGCTCGTTAGTCGCGTTTCAAGGGGTGCTTGTATTATATGTAAAGTATATGACAGTTCTTGCTGCGTTGTACAGTGTTTTCTAAGTATCTAGTTTATAGCGTGTAATTGAGGATTAAAAACAACAACAACAACAACAACAACAACAACAACAAAACCACAAACAAAACATTGTATTTACACTAATAAGTGATCTGTATCAAATTCATTCTCGTATAGCCTGTACTCCTACTCATGTAGATGCTAAAAGTGATTTGTGTCATAAAACTATAAATAAAATTAGCAATTTGAGAATGTTGTCGAGCGTAAAATTTACTACATTCTCGAGTTACGAAGTATAATACAATTTTGTTTCGTTTTTCCGACAATAAGAAGAAAAAGAAAGAAACCTTCCCAAAGAGTATTAATCGTTGATTTTCAAGCACGTTGAAGCGCATTCGTCTCTGGAGTCGGAGAAGAAATGAAGATCGAGTATATTAACAGCGTTTATAGTGTAAACGGTAGGTAATTTGTAGTTACAATTGTTAACAAACATCCAGGCTAATCTCTTGATAGTTTGGAACTTCATGACGCATGCAGCACCGTCAAAGCTCGGTCGACCAAAGTCGTTGCGTGCACACGGATCGAAAAGGTAAAATTTGCCATAATGTTGCATAACCGCGACAGCCATATTAGCCGTGTGTAAAATACCAGCGCAATTGTTGCGAAAGAAAAGTTCGAGGGACGAAGCGAGATCAAAAATATGAAGAATGCCTGCAGCTGTGTGACGATGAATGTGAATATTAGCCCTGAAATCTCCCACGACAAAGACAGTGAGCAATTCGCTGGGCGACAATGTTCTTGCACCAGGACGAATTGCTCTTGTCGAGTCTGTATGAAGAAGATCACCGAATTTTAGGATTGCATCGATGAGCTCCGATGTCCAGGTCGATGGAACATGAAGCAATCCAACGACAATTGCAACTGCAGCTATAGCTGTACTTTGAAGACCTCGGCTCTTCACGTCGAAGAAACGATCGTTCATATTTAGAGCGCCTCTAAGCAGGCAAAGCTCTTCGTCGACGATATTATACTCCGTGAGAATCTCGACATCGAGAGTCGTTGTTTTCTTCACCGAAGACACCGGAATCGATGGAACAGTGCATTCAACAATTGGCCTGAATCCAACAGGACAGGGAAGTGGTTCGATCAATGTGGTTCTCACGATTACTCGGCATATGTCGTAATGACCGTATTTCTCGTGTTCGTCGATATTCGCGAATATAATATCGTACAAAGGTTCGATACATGCAAACCACATGGTGCACGATGTACCATTGTCTTCGTGGAATCCTTGAGCTCCTCGTGAGCGAGGATCGTACATGAAGTAGACGCCCTGATCCTTCCAAATTGCAGTCATGTAACGACCAGTAACGAGAATTCCAGCTCGATTGCTATCGAAGAATTTCTTCAGGCCCTCCTGAAGATATATGGGCGGAGGTGGAGGTGGTGGAACTCTCTTTTGCTTTCCTTTCTTCGCTTTCTTCGGCTTTGGAGCTTTCTTCTTAGCTTTTCCTTTACCCTTGCCCTTGACTTCTGGTTCAGGTGGTGCAATCGCTACTGGACCGGATATCGTAGATGCCTCGACATCTGCAGTGAGAACATTCACACCTACGTAAAATACTCTAACGATATCATTGGGCTTAAATTTATCTCTTGTCGGACAAGCTTTCTGCGTTTGTCGATGAACATTGCTTCCCATCACGAGAATCTCGTCAAGAGTCTTTTTCGTCCAGGTGACTGGATTCTTTACCACAGACATACCGAGCGCAACTACGCAATTAGCTGCTGTTTGCCTGTTGCGAATTTCTTCGAAAAATATATCGACACCCTGATGAATACCACCGCGAAGTATAGCCCGAGCTGCACCCTGAAGACCGTAAAGCTTCTGATAGGCATTCAGAGGAGGTAAATTTGAGGGACGTACCACAGGACTTGGATCATATTTCCAGGGTGGCTGTTTGTCCCAATCGACAATGTCAATCGATGTTATAACGTAATCGCCTTTGTTGCCAAAAAGTCCCTTGACGTATTCAGCGAAAACTGCTAAATTAGCGAAACGCATTACTCGGGGCAGTCCAGAAGTATCGCCATCGCCTGTCGATGAACCAACGGGAATCAGGGAGTAATAAAAGTCAGCAGATTTCCAAATAGCAACATTAACGTCATCGGACACTGTCAGAGCGCCGGAATTGTGACGTTTGAAAAATTTCTCAAGACCACTTTGGAGATCTTGAATCTTGGGAGGCTTTCCAGCAAGATCGCCCGCCTGTACGCAATCGATGATCGTCAAATCGATACGTCGATTGGATAGAAAAAATTCTTTAACTATCTCACTGATACGAGGAACGAAAGTTCCACCCAAACGTGCTACGCATTGAGAGTGCAGTTTGTCACCGGTTATCACTACTTCGTCTAGAACTTCGCTGGACCATTGACGAGGCTCGTAAGCCTTGGAGAAAATTATTGCCATTACAGCGACAGCCGCTGTCTGCTTATTTTTATTTTCTTCGTCGAATCTATCGTCGTTTATTGTGACTTTTCCAGCCAGCTCCCAGATACCGTCTGATATCTTTGGAAAATGATGCCAAAGATCTTCGCTCGATGTTGTCTTCATTGGACGCATATCTTCGGCTACTCTGCTCTCATAAACGTTCTCCAGTGTTACCGAATCGATTACAAAGTCGGAATCGGATTTTCCAACGGATAATTGAAGACTGGAGGCTAAAGATGGTATCCCGGTGAACCATAAAACCGTGGCAGTACCGTCTTTTTCCTTGGGCACACCACGATTGTCCCTTCCTTTGGGATCCATCGTGAAATACACGTTTCCCTCTTTCCAAATGGGTAGCATCGCGTTATCTTGTCGAAAAATTCCCATAGAATTTTCTTGAAAAAATTCTTCTAAATTATTTGCCAAATCATTTATCTTCCCCGTCGAAACTTCCTCCTCGAGTGCAACGGTTACGCGATTCACACCTATGTCAAATTCATCATTGATCTCGTTAGGCAATAGATAATTTCTTGCTGTTTCAATTTCCTCATCGTTCTCCGGCAAATTTGCGATATTTTTTTGCGTCACTTGATCGCCAACTTTGAGAACATCGTCGACGACTTCTCGATACCAGAGATGAGGATTGTAAAGCTTCTTCATGGCCAGTGCAACGAGAGCATTCGCGGCTTGCTGCTTGTCTCGAGTCTGATGCTTAAATGTCGTTTCGTTGCTCTGCTCGAAACTGCCATTCAAACAGGCACCATCCTCGCCAATCTCGGTATAAAAATTGAGATCTGGTTTAACTGGTATCGCTTTGTCTTGTTCGATCTCTTCATCGGTCATTGGTTCACTGATGGTAATTATTTTCACTTCGTGAATAGCAAAATCGTTGACACCCTCAGTTTCGGTGTTTTTTTCGATAAGACGAGCCAATTCCGCAGGGTCGACAGCTCGTATCACGCAAGCCACTGGTTCTTCATCTTCGCCTTCAGCATCTTTTTGACCCAGGCCACCTCTAGGATTTGGATCGTAATAGTAGTAAGAAATTTCCTTCGTCTTGTCCTTCTGTTCTTCCTCAAATTTCCAAACAGCAACTGAAAGATCCTTCACCTCAATGACACCATACTGACGTGTTTCGAAAAATTGTGAAATCCCTTTTTCCAAATTCAACGTTTTGCCTTCTTCAGTTGCATTCAGATCACCCACGATCGAAGATTCCTCCAGATCAATTTTAACTTTACGATTTTTCACGTAAAGCGTTTTCCTCAAATTTCCTAACGTTAGATTCCGATTTTCCTCCTGTTCCGGTGGTACACACCAGTTGAAGTACGCGTCGCCATCCCTAACAGACTCGTTTATGATATCCTTGGTCCATTCAGATGGTGAAGTTACCTTTGCATTTATCAGAGCGACGACAGGCATCGCTAAACCTTGAACACCTTGATTTTCAGCCTCGAAATTCTCGTCATTGTTAGAAATGTCACCGCGTAATATCCACGTTTTTCCTGGCTCACCAGGCTGAAAATCCTTCCAGGCTCTGGTCCCAGGAATATCGTCAACAACTGTGATATTTCTAATGATAAATCGATCATTTTTCTTCGCAGGATCGACATTATTCAAGAACAATCCGATCAACTCATCAATATCCGAAAATCTAATAACACAACATTTTCCTTTGATCTTTTTCTCCGCGGTACCAGCATCTTTTTTGCCACCTTTACCTTTTCCTTTCACCTCAACGATCCTCAAACCAGCAGCGTCACACTGGCGAGGATCGAACATATAAAAATAATCGTCCTGAGTCCATACAGCAACAGCCATCGAGCTACACTCGACAATTCCATTTGTATTGACGAGAAAAAATTCCTCCAAGGCTTGTCGAAGGCTCAGAACCTCAGGAACCTTAGAGCTAATGGTACCGACTATAGTTAGAATATCAACATCGACAAACATTTTTTTATCGCTTATTTTGATTCTTGTGTCATCGAGATCCGCTGCTGTCATGGTTTTTATATTTGGTTTCTCGGATTTAACGGTTGCATAAATTTCATCTCCAAGTGCGAGCACATCATCGAGTTTGGGTCTAAGCCAAGTTTTCACGGGATACATTTTTTTCATAGCAATCGACATCACGCAATTGGCCACATTCTGCGCTCCTTTTCCTTTGTACATTTCGCTGCCTTCGTGTGTCCAACCGTGAAGAATTGCCATTTTATTCGATAGCTCTTTGAAGGTTGACGGAACGTTGACTTCCATATCGTAGTAAGGATAGCCAGTGTCCAGAGATTTGAAATCTATCAGAGGCTCCGCTGCGAATCTAGCGTCTATGTTGTAATTGGAGATAGTTATGGTCAAAGGCTCTTTCCGTATTGATGCTCTGGCGTTTGTCGAAGCTTTAGGTCGTTTAGGTGGCGGACGTGTACAGTCCAGCTTGTCTTCTTCAACGTCCATAGGATTTAAGGCTCTTAGAACATTTTTGTCCACTATGAGCTGATCACGATTCTCTGTGAGAACTCCACGATTGATGAGAGTAACTCGTAGAACCTTGACTTTATCAATGCAATACCTGAAAAACAGTTTTTCAGCCACCTCATTTTTCTTTAAAAATCCCTGTATTTGATTATATTTTTTTTAGAATGTCCAATCATTTTGAAAAGATGATGTTTAAGGATCAAATTTTGCGGATATTTAATGACTTATGTCTCACTTACGTAGCCGCTAATACTATTTGAAAAAAATATTAACTATCAAACAAAGAATTTTTTGTCAGGTGGCAACAGCCTGCAGATAATGCGGATCATCTAGAACCATTTTATTTTCGATTTTACCCTGTGCGCACTTTTTAAAAAGAATCAATAGGCCAAGTATTCACAAATATTTCCCAGTTAAGCCGGAGATGAACCATTACGATATGAGTGTAACGTTTTTCTTTTTTCTACAAATTGGTGAAGGTATAATTTATTTCAGGAAATTATTTTTTAAATAACCATTCAAATCCATGAACTTGATTGAATTTTAACTCTATCGGAAATCGATACACTTGTGCCTGAATGTCTAATCTTAAGCACAACTGAGAATTATTTGGGAATTTTTGCCTTACTGATTCTCTTTAAAAAGTATGCAGAGTGTAAAAACAAAAAAAAATTATTGAAGGTGACCCGCATTACCCGTATGCTTTTGCCAGCCGGCAACAAATTATTGTATAGGTTAATAGTGCATATTTTAAAAAATTAATATTAGCAGCCATGCAAGGCCTCTTAAATATGTAAAGAAAAAAAAATGCTTTGAATAAAATATTTATACATTTTCTTATAAATTTCAAAGAATATTTAATAAATGTTGTTAGTCTTTCTCAAATCCATAATTTTCTGACATCCCGATCCGGACTATACCAGATGCAATCCAAAAATTCTCTCAGTAATAAAACATATTTAAAATCTTACTTTTTAACTACAAATCAATGAAATGAAATCAGCAGAATCGAATAAAACTATACAAGTCCGATGTCGAAATTTCCACTTGTCAAAATACAGCCAAAGTTAATACAAAACAATTCTATATTACTTTGTTTTATATTAAGCAAAATAAATTTAAAAATCATATGAAATCTGCAGGAATATAAAATTATTTATGTAATAAATACTCAAATAGAGTGAATTGGAAACTGACGGGATCGTTAAAAACTCTGACCTGGAGTCATATCTTCGATCCATATTGCTCAAAATTAATTCTCCCAATTTGTTAATCTGCTTGAATCTCATGACGCAAGCAACACCCTCTTTGGTTCTCAATCCACTGGGATCACAAGATCCTGGATCAAAGTAGAGAATTCCAGCAGTCGGATGACGCCATAAAGCAACGGAATATCCTTGTGCAGTAACGACGCCGGCATCATTGAGCTTGAAGAAACGCTCAAGGCCGTCCATAAAATCTGGACAACCGATGCTTGCGCTAAAGAGATTTCCAAAGACGCTGCTGTCCTCCGTGCAGATCAGGCATTTGTAGTCGTCGATGTAGAATTCCGGATACACGAGATCAGTCGTGAGGTATACACCTGAATTAACGCGATTTCTCGTCGCGCTTATCCTGAAGAGCTTGTCGCCGTATTCCAAAATCTGATCGACGAAATTTCTCGTCCAATTCTTGGGCTCAATTAGACGACCGAATACAATAGCGACTACTGAACACGGTGCAGCTTGTTGGCCTCGACTTCGTTGCTTGAAGTGCATGTCGTTCATCGCAAAAGAGCCACGAAGAATTGCGATATCCGGTGCGAGAACTTCGAAGCGATGCCAAAGATTTTTGGCTTCCTGACGATTCTTTCGTTCCATGTTGACGACGAGTGTGGAACATTACCTGCAGATTTTTTTTTTTTGATTAATTTTTGTTGTAAAATATTTTTCAGGCTGAATTAACAAAGAATTTTGAACGAGGCCATAATGACATAATGCGAAATAGCAGCGAATCGATATTCGCTCGGTTGTATAAGCGGTGGGATTTATAATAATTTACACTTAAACGTGACAATAATTGGTGTAGCAAATCATGCCGGAATTTTATTACATTGCCGTATGAATAAAAATGTAATAAATATTATCAACATTGAAGTATATAAAGTAAAATCAATTAGGTACATATAATATATATATATTTGTTTTTTTTTCTTTCTTTTAATCTTTTCCGTCGTGATGTATTGTAATCATGTAACAATAGCGGTAGAACTTGAGATAAATAACTATAAAGTTGTATATACACAAACGGTAACAAAGGACGGGGGGGGGGGGGGGAACGTAGTTTTACAATTAATTGTTCATCGTATGAATTTAACTCGGCGAGCAGAAGGACAAATGTTAACTGGCAAAATGTACGGTCCTCGCGAATATGTTGAAATTTCGCAACATCGTCGATACTAACGACGAAAACGTTTTTTTTTTTCTTTTTTTTTTCTTTTCATCGTTGGATTACAACCACGGAGATTCCTAAACGTGAGAAAAAAGCTCTTTCACTATTGTTTATTTACAAATTACGCATGTTAAACTAGCCTAGACAAATCTTTGTAACAAGTTACCAAAAAATATCTACACGTAAAAATATATTTATATCCATATAAACACACAGCCGCTCGCGCGTGCTCGTGTGCGCCTCAATTGAATAATTAATTCTATTATTTATTTTTGTCTTTAAATATTCTTTTTTCTTTTATTTTCGAGAACGTTTCAACTTGCTTTGTTTTTTTTTAATGTGTGTGTGTGTGCATAAATATACTGTTTAAAGCTTAACGTGTCATATCGATATTTATATATACATTTTTTTAATATATATATATATATATATATATAAATATATACACACACACATATTTTACATACCATTACTCATATATAAACACAAATATATCGTAGCATTTTATGTTCATATAACATTATTTATGTCTGTAAATCCCAATGGAAAACAAAAGTATTGGCAACATATATCGAAAAAAAAATATATCTTGGATATTAACAATAAATTCTCGACCCGATTCTATATCCCAGATATATTTTAGGACATACGATTTTCCATGAATACATCTGAAATATGTAATCGATATGCAAAAACGACGGAAATCTCTGTACGTCGGATATAATTTTGGATATACTTGTTTTTCTTTAAGGGAATTTAGCGTTATAACAGTCCCTCGGCACTTGAATATGTTTATCTCACATTAACATTTCGCTAACTAAATTGCTAAACAATTATAGTTTATCTTTGTGTCTTATATATACATATACAGTATATAGAGAAAGCGTCGTTCCAAAGGGAGCACGCGGTTGGTAAATATGTTTCCTCGACGTGCGTTTTTTTATGTATACACATTAAAATAAATTATATGCGGCAATCCATGCCATCTCGATCGGGGTCTCTCGACCTCTCAAATTTGGTCCATAACTTTTTTATGTTATCGTTTCAACTCTGAAAAGGAGATCACTCAAATTTTTTTTAGACTTGATATCCTAAATTTGACTTAGTTATGATTTTTCAAAAAAGAACAATAAGTTCTCAAAAATCTTGTGCAAAATATCAAAATTTTGAAGACCCAGAGTGGGCCGGCGCTCGAATCTATTTTTTTCCAAGCTTTTTCTTAAAAAAAAAAAAGAAAGGAAAAAATTTAACAATTTAGAAGATAAAGTCACCGTAGGCTGTTCCTGAAACGTTTTTGTATATAACACGGAATTTTTGAGAATTTTTTTAGAACTTTCAAAAGCGATTGCTAAAAATGTTGTATATGAAAATGTTTCAGCAACAGCCCATAGTGGATTGTCTTTATCTACTAATCTTCTTTTTTTCTTTTTTTCTTCGAAGAAAAGCTTGAAAAAAATAGAAACAAACATCAGTCCACTCTCATTCTGAGTTTAACATTTTTTTATATTTAGCGCAGAATTTTTGGGCATTTTTCAGATTTTTCAATTCTGGCTAACAATACTTTAGTTTAAAAAAAATTATAACTGAGTCATATTTAGGAAAAAAAAAGTCTTAAAAAAAATGTATGTGCTTTTTACAGTTCGAACAACAATATAAAAAATTGTGGACGAAATCTGAGAGGTCAGAGTACCAAACCAGGTCTAAATAGTATGGATTACCCCATATATATATATATATATATATTTATTATACATATTGCCTCTCAAATATGCATGTCGCAATACATATATGTATACCGATACACACACTAAGCATTATTTCATTATTTATCGGTTTTGTTTTTAATATTCAATTGTTCAGAGGCTTTTTTTTAAATTTGTATGCGCACTACGTAATGACCACGATCCGCATAACTATCTTATGAAAATATACTTAATGTTTACATACATTTGTCAATATAGGAGGAATTATTAATGGCCATAAGAGGCACAGCATCTTGTATATCACCGCGACCGGAGATGAGAGCAATGTCGCAATTCCTCTGTCGTCACAGTCTGAATGCATATTGTTTTAATTACGTATTGCTCAATCGGCACATGGGCCTCGTGCTGCCTGCGATACCAAAACTATCGAGAAACTCGGTGGAGTCTCGCATGAAATACATTGCCAAGCGACGGCTCGACCGAGAGTCTTTTACCCAAAGTTTTTAAAAATCTGTATGATTTAGCTGACAGATTTTATCGAAGGAAATATTCGTGATTAAAGGTCTTTCCCTTTTTTCTTTTTTTTTTTTTTTTGAAAACAAAAAAAAAAGAAAAAAAAACCGTGTAGGAATCAACGTGTAATAGTGTATGAAGAATACCCGCGACACACGGGGGCAAGATTCATGAGTTCTATATTTTATCCTTTTTTTTTTTAAGTTTTTTACTTTTCGTTTTAAAAATATGAGTAGAAGGAAGAAGGTAACGTCCGAGTCGGTAATGGGTAATCTAATTATATTTCAGTACAGTTTAGCTGCCATTCGCAGGTGAAATTTAAGGTGGAAATCATGTGTAACGCGCTAAAAAAAGTAAGCGAGTTTTTAGGATTTTCTTTTTAATTTGAAAACGATAAAACTGATCCTTCCAAGATGACCTTCGATTGCAAATTTAGAATAAACGTAAAGTAAAAATGTTTATCTAAGCTGACTTTTGTTAGGGAAAAAATTAATAGTATTTTTGTTGTTGTCAATGAGTATACTTATTGATATAAACAACATTTAGAATTATGTTGTTTATTAGATAAATCTTGTAGCGCAATTAAAACATGAAATTTTTCGTAAAAATTGCTTTTTAAATTGTCCATATTTTCGTATACATTGAGATTCTTTTAATAAATACCCTCATGAGGAACAAAAACTATAGTGAATTAATAAATCAACAACAAAAATGCTGTACATTGTTTAAATTGAAAAAAATGCTTCCTAAATTTCAAACGGGTGATGTAGTATCCGAAAAAAAAAATAAAATCTCCACTTCTTTTAGTTTGTCACACAATGTTCTCCACTTACAAAAATATCGGTCGATCTTATCGTTCAAACTCATTCTTGCACCTCGTGCCTAATGACCACGTAAAATCGTTTGATTAGTTGACGATTTTTGTTTTAGTACTTCCGTGTGACGACGCTTTTGGCTTCGCGTGTGATCTACAATTGCAGCCAGTTTCGTACACTAGCGCTCGTACTGTGAAAATTATGCACAAATGGACATCCCGCGGTCAGACTGCTGTATGATAGTCACATGTTAAATTACGGATTTATAAATAATAATTGTTAATGTTGTAAACAATAATTCATTGTGAGTGCGACGAAAAAATATCTAATGACCACGCGTTCAATTTGTCCCAGTCACAAATATTCATTCTGTTTCACTAACAATTCCACGGCATAAATAGAATTGAACGAATATTCATATCATGACCAAACTTTTTTTTTTAATTATTTAAATATTTATTATTCACATTTATATTGATAATTTCTAGTTTTTACATAATTTCGATCACAAAAACTTTTTTGTAAAAAAGATATTGCACCAGGAGTGACCGTACTTTTCGGGATGTTCAAAAGTGCGAAAATTCTATGCAACCGGCGCTTGGCAGTTTCACGCGCAAAGCCAATTCCGCGGAAACTCGAACTACGCGATAAACACTACGATTTATATTCGAATTTCTTGACTTTCTTTTTTAACGCGTATCCGTCAGGTAAACGGGAGTTAAAATACTTTGTGGAGCATCAAGCACCGAGATCTATTGCGCGAGCATTCGCTCGACGATTTTAAGACAGAAGTCTAATGTAACTCGCTAGCAATATAGAGATTTTACGAAATTTTTTTTTTCGCTTTTCAATGGCGTTCTTAAACTTTTTAAATATGTTACTACACATTGAAAAAAAAAAAACAACGAAACTAAAAACATATTTTCGTTACAACCACTTTTCAACTGCCGTACATAATAAGTAATAAATATTCACTCAACCCTATGCAAGCATGTAAATAAATGCATTCCTGTGATGAATCAGTATTTGTAATTATGCTATTAAATGTAATTCTTTTTATTGCATAATTAAAACGAAAAATTCTCGTAAAAATCGCAACTTTTTTGTTTTGCTTTAAGTCTCATCATTTTCTTGCTTTGCACTTTTTTTTTCTATAATGTAGTTCATCTATAGTATAATCTTACGATAAACACAAAATTTATTCTACTTTTTTGTCGGGCTCGCAAAAGCAAGCGTTGCTGCATGCCGGTAAACAATTCCGAATCAGAGATTCGCAGATAATTATGTTTATCGCTCAACATATATATATATAATGTGTAACAAAAAATTCTATTTTTTAAATGTATAATAAAATATTGTAAAAGGTTCAAAAAGACCCATTGATTAATTTTTCTTTTTTTTTTAGCGATTTACATTAGTCTCCCATTTGAGTTTTCTACCCGTTAATCCATCGGAAAAGCGCCGAACAATTTGTCCATTCTAAGACGTTACCGCTCTTTCGATTTACTTTAAACTTTGTCGCTTTCAGCATCGTCTCTCCTGTACTAGGCTATTAATTTTTGTGTTATCTTTGAGCGTTCCAATTTATAAATTGGTCCCACAAAATTCCACGATCTAACGGTTCACTCTACTGTAGGATAGGTTCAGTTCTTTCAGGCTCCAACAGCCAATCGGGGACTCACGGGTGAGAATCACGTAAGGGCCGCGGCGGAGCGATCGAGGAAAATCTGCAAGATGGAACTAAGGGGGTTGTGGAAACGCTTGGCACTGACTCGCCGTCGAATCAATTCTTCGCTAATTCTTTGTGTATTCGATTTTTTTTTTTAATCGGAATAAGTCGTATTGGATTTTTGTCTCGGACGCGATATACTCAAACGGAGAGCAAGTTAGCTGCGTGTTTTTGTTTGTCTCGCGGGAAAACAAAGTAAATGAACGGCCGATTGGAACGCAATTTATCTAATTAATGGGAGTTCGATGATACGCTGTGCAACCATTTATCGAGACTTTCTCGCGGCGGGTTTATGCGTTTATTATTATTATAATATTACGCTTTCGCACGACAGACCCACACAATCACGAAGACTTAACGAAGAAAAAAAAATCACACACACACACACACACACACAGACATACATACACAGACGCACACGCCTCATTGACTGCTGTATTATTTATATCACTGTCCCGCAAATGATACGTTCTTTTTGTGTTTGTTTTAAACCCAATTCACACTCCCAACTTTTATAAAATTTTGACTACGAAATACTCTCTTCTATCTCATTAAGATCGTGTATATCGACGTAGTATCAAAGTCAACCAAAAAATAAAGTTGGAAAGCTTCGAGATAAGTGAATGACGGGCGCGATCGGGGTAAGCGACGTTTTTCTTCTTCTTGGTTTTTTGTTTTTCTAGTAAAATGTACACGATAGTGGTACAGCGGAGTATATGGCCTGCGAATCAGATTTCATTGGACCCGTTATAAACGGGCTAGTCAAAATCCGCAAAACTCCATTCTTAATTTCATTCTTCTTCCATTTTTACATTCGTTCTCACTTTCTCTCCATCTTTCTCTCTCTCTTTCTTTCATTTCGATAACGAGGACTTTTTATATAATAAAGCCTAAGAATAGTATATACATTCGAATATAACCCCGTGAACGTAGGCTCCGTCGCGAAGCTGGGACAAGTATTAACTGTCCCGGTTGGGGTGCTTGGCAAGAAATCTTCGAGGCCAGGGAAGAGGCCAGTCGTATTGTCGAGGTACAGTACCACCCACGTTTTTCTCGAAATACTTAAATATTGGAAACCACCACAGCCGTGCCAAAAAGTTGTTTGGTCCGTATTGCTGTGAACAAAATAATCGTAGTAAATAACGAAGTAAATTGCATGTTCTTAAAGAATTACGACTCGTAGGAGCATGACTTAAAGTCCTTCAAAAAATGTTTGTACTCATTTTAAAGGGGAAACCAATTTCAACCAAGGTGTATGTGTTATAAAGAATTCCGACTGATTGTAGATAAAAAAATACAGCTATGAATTTACAGGGAAAAAAGTTTACTAAGCATTTTACGCAGTTTTTTTTAAGTAACATTTTTATTTTAGTTTCATTTGGAGTGAAAACTCATTTTGCTTTGCGATCGATAGATAGTTTGGTTATGAAAAAAAGAAGATATTAACCAAACTTTTCTTCTCATTGAGAAATAATTTATTTAATATTAATATTTTTTATCGATAGTACTATTTCCTCTAAAAACTTGAATTTAAATCTTAGAAAAAACGTATGAAGCACTATAAATCCGCAATGAAAAATAATAACATTTTTCCACTTGGTGCAGTTTTATATTTTTTATCAAATCAGTGAACCATTCTTAGCTTTCGAAATCTCGAGAGAGATAAAAATATTTGTTGTATCTCTCTCTCTCTCTCTCTCGTTCGTAAATTTCACAGCTTCTAAGAAAAAAAATGATGCGTCTCTCAACAAGTATGACCAAAGAATAAAACATAAATTGACGATTAGAGATTGAAATTTAAAGCGTAGGCTTTTACCTTCAAGTTCGAGTTGTTGGCGAGCGTGTGATAAATGTGCCACAACCGGGTAGTGACCCAGTACGCTATGATAACATCAACGGTGTAATGGCTGTGAGAGATCAAGACCATAACGACCCCGGTAGCCGCGGTAAATCCAGCGAGCCAGTGAATAGGCTGGCATCTCCTTGGGGAGTCTGTAACGCATAGATATTACCGAAGGTTAGTCGTTATATCGTTAAAGCCTAATCGTTTTACGATAGCCAAGTAGATGTGCGAATAATTCAACGATCCCAACCGAGATTTCACGATGAAATTCCCCCCTCTCACAAGCACAATTTGCCTCCCCCACGGGTGCTTTTGCCACGTGTATACCGACGACTTTATCTCTCGGACTTGAAAGTGCTGCATAAATCCAATTTTACCAACGGCTACAGACAACGGTTATCGGAGATTTTACAACCTTCGAAGCCCACTTTGTTCGCGATTGCTTGACGCGTTTGTCGGTACCATTATTCCACACGTTCGATAACGTCATTCCTCACTCCTGCCCCCCCATCGAGTACGATTACACTCGACCTCATTCTGGCACTGATGAATATGCATTTCAACACGGAAGAGTAGCTGTTAATCCTTTGATACCTGATATTGCATCATTTGAAATCATGAACATTGTATACAATTCACCTCGAATTATTAATACCCTTTTAAATTCCTGTTAATCTTTGTCATTGCATTTCCATTTAATCTAACTTCAACATTTTCTAGGCATATTGAAAGAGAAATCGTGATATATAACAAAGTCATATGTCTTTTAACACGAGAGAGGAGCTATATATCCTTTGGTGGCTGGTGCCATTTTTAATTATGACTGTTATACAGTTTTACTTTTACTTTATTTGCACTTAAATTCTATCTCAAATTTCATCTCAAATATGATCTTAACTTCCTTCATGATTTACTCAGCTAATTGCGAAAAAACATCGTGTTATAAAAAAAACTAGTTTGAACTCAAACCTGATGTGAACTTTCCTCATCATTTTTTTGGCTAATTGCAGAAAAGAAAAACGAGTATTTACTCACATTCTTTAATGATCAGGTAACAAAGTACGAGGACAGTCGTGTGACCGCTGAAAATATAATCCCCGCAGTAAGTGTGTTTGCCATTAATCGACAAACCGAAGCCAGACATAATATGAATGACCCTCTTCGTGATTATAAGAGGTGTCGTGTGATTAAGCTTTTCGCTGCAGTAGTAAGTCTTGCTCGCGACCGGTAAGGCCGTAACGTAGAAGGTTATACTTCTCATCATATAAAGCAGGCCCATCAGCATGAATATTCTCCTCACCACAATGAACCTTTGAACAAAAGACCGTAAAATTAATTTGACACTTTGCCAAAAACGTTGTGCCGTCATTGAGTTGTGTACAAACGGAGCCACGTGCAACTCCTTCAAAACTATATATATAGACAGCCACAGAACAGGGTATACATTGAACGATGAGTCAGACGGTTCGATATGCAAATATCGTACCGACACGCCAATTTTCGATTGGAACTGTTGGTGCGTGCTCATTAGGGGTGCCTTATAAATGCTATCATATAGATTCTCTGTCAGTATACGGAGAGAGCAAATAAGCTTACCTGTGTTTGTGAAAAACGACAAATATCATTGCCGAATTTGAGAGAATCATTATCAAAACTTCTGAAACATTGAGAGCCCAGTCCTGCGACTCAACGTTATCCAGAATAATGTCAGGAAGTGGACCGTAGGTAGCACGATCCGGCACACGTTCGTGCAGCATTGCAAGCGACGTAGTTGTCATTATAAAGTTTACAACCATGAATAGGAATGCTGCAACAAAAATAGATAATCGTGTTTAAGAGGATTTGCGGGTATCGTCGTTAGGTAATCGAGGCCACGTTCAGCGATAAAGATAGAAAGAGCAATGAAATTAATCGTTGCAAAACATCGAAATACTGGGAATTTTCGCGGCAACGGAGTCACCTCGCGAACTTTTAAACATTCGTAATCGTTTGTACGATAAGATAAACGAACTTTTGGCGATTCGCGGCACCGACAACTGCAAGCAGATATTTATTTTTGTTATAGATACACGCTGTGTAAACAGGGATTTTTTCTTTGCGAGCGTTTTGGCGAAACTTGGGGGTTGTAAAAACAAGTATCCGGTTAGATAAGTTCGGGGAAGAAAATGTTCGTTCTATTTCCTCATAGAGAAAGCTTTGCACGTGTGAAAAAAATTGAATTTCCTGTAAGTTGAGATCGGGTTGGATAAATATATGGCTGTAATTTGGAACGCTAGAGGAGTGTTTGTTAACCTTCCATCTTTGCATATTTCATTGAATATGGCTGTTTAATTAAAATTTTATTTAAATTTGATTTTTTTTTAAATGCAAGACGACGTAAACACGCCAATTTGAACAAATTTAAGGCAATCTGGCAAAAAAAAAACTAATGTATGTGTTTGACTTAAGTCGTCTTAACCGATTTTGTCCAAACTTTACCACAGATCGAAAAGTTATCTATAAGCCGATATGTACGAAATATCAACGATCCTGCAAAGCAGAAAATCGCAAATTGCTTTCTTTTTAATTGACACTGTCTACAAAGCCATGATGAACTCACAATCAATTCATGGTGGGCACTAAAAACAGTGGGAAAAATTCTCTGACCAAATCATAATTTCTCCCTGACTAAAATTCAAACTTATAGTGCTAATGTCAGGATATCATTAATGGAACTCTAAATTTATATTTATATTTTTTAAAACATTTAAAATCTATTTAATGATCATGAAGATAATATTTATATTTACGTAATTCAGAATTTAACGATAGGATTGACTTTTTTTTTTCTTCATTTTGTTGCAGAAACATTTCCATCAAACATTACCTACATATAATATATTTTATAACAACTTTTTTAGGAACTAGAGAACCTAAACATCAGCGACAAACTTTGTAAACTTGAAAATGTAAATGTACTTCAATTCCCAACTCTTCCATAGATTAAAAATTGCTAACGTGTGAAAAAGAATTATTTTTTTTTCTCGTCTCGTATCATCGCTCATTCTCCCTGATCAATTAAAAAAAAATGAAGTCTCCCTGACTTTTCCCTGATTCCCTTGACCATATTTGTAATACCCTGACTTTTGCCTGAAATCCTTTATTTTCCTGACCAATGGTCACCATGCGATTTCCTCATAGAGGAATCTTTCCATTGGTAATTAGGGAGGTATTGTTTTTTGCAATTTTGATCTTTAAATCAATTTCATTTCGTACCGAGTAAAGTTTTCCATTTTTCTTTCGGAAACCGAGGTTCTTCCCTCAGTGGCGCTGGTATATCGAGTTTAACAATTCCGCTACTTGAACCATTTTGTACGCCGCTGTGTCTCGCGTGACCGATTTCCGTGATCTTGTCATGACGGTCGTCCTCGTAATAATCGGAACTCGAGCCTACGCCACCCCATCGATCTTTGCTTTTGACTGGTGCACCGGGAAGCAACGGTTGCCTCTGATAAACGTCGCTGGACTGTGCCATTCCAGTGCTACTTCCATCAACCGCAGCTTCTACGTCCCTCTCGTGTCCTTCGCCTCCGGGCAATGGTCGATCGAAACTTCCGTAATCGCTATGCAGACTCGTGGCCTTGTGGTCCAATACCATCCTGAAAACACACACACATATAAATCATGAGCTAAATAAAGCCATTGCTTACGCCATCATAGTGGCGCCCGTGAGTGAGAATCTATACTTAAGTACAGTGGGCGATAAGGTATAAAGGGGCACATACGAAGGCTTCCGTTAGCATTTAAACGAAAACTCAAAACCCAGGAGCTTCGACGTTAGTGAATGCAAGCCGCACCAAATAGAATCAGTTTCGTGCCTCATCCTGCCCAAGATTTGCTTACAAAATCCACCTCCGGTTAACTTTTCACTCTTGAAGCATCAAGAGCCTAATCAAAATAAATTAACAGCCGGGCAATCTTCCAAGAACGAAGATAATAATCCTCAGGAAGTTTCTCATAAAACGACTAACTGAGACGTGGGAAAATCTGATATTTAAATTGGAGGCTTTTAATCAATGATAGAGATTGAATGCGTAATTATGAATGATTATCCAATAAGGCACGTTTTTTATTTTGTTTCTTTTTTTTTTTTTTTTTTTAGTGATTTTCATTGTACAGAAAATGTACATTCGACCGTGAATACAATGCAGCCGTTGCGTTAAGCGTATTACCCGCATAAATAACAATTCAAGGCTGCACAACCAAGGAAGACTAATTCAAATTATCAGACTCCAACTCGGCCACGCCTACGCTCTATACAATTAGCTCTCGGTTCAGAAGCGATAAGTGGATTCAATGCCGAGCTACTGCCGGAACTTGCGGGTGACAAGAAATCCAATGGAGGTACCATCGTGGTGAAAGGTCTATTTCAATGAGAGACAAACGACAAAAACCATTTCTTTTTTAAAGCTCTGAGTGACGAGTATAAAATCAAATAAAATTTTATAGAGAAAGTTCATTTGTCTTCATTCAAGCGAATTATGTATATTCGAATTTGATTGATACCAATGGTCTCTCTTGTTATTCTTGACAGTGTACATGTGACCTTTTGTATATCCAACTGAGAACATGACTCCGATCCGACTCCTTCAAATCGTCGTCTTAATATAAGATGCATTCTTTAACGACTGGACCACTTCTTTAAATTATACATTTTTTTTTCACCACCTTTCACACTTTTTCTTTTGCTCTTAATTTTATATAATGTTCAGTGGTATATTGAGAACCTACAGAAAAATTATCAGCGTGAACAAGATATATTTGAAAGAATGAAAAAAATGTTTGTAAAAGTTATGGTGGCCCAGTTGGTAATGAATACCTCATATATCCTGCTTTGTGGGCAAATACACAGAGATTCGTGAGTTTATCTTTCCTACAGCGTAATATACACATCTCACAATTCCGAAAGACGAGAGAAAAACCTTAATTATGTCGATTGGAATTTCAACTGTTCCAGGAAAGGGAGATAAAGAGTATACGGTAAAAAAAATCATCGATTTTTCTGTGTATAAAATAAATATACCATTTTTTTTACATGATCCAGAGACTCGTCATGTGAAACGAAGAAAAATCCCTCCACTATCTTTATAAGAAGATTTAAACTTAACAATTAAAATTTACGAACTCATTTCTTGCATTCCATTGGTGTTCCAGTCTATCTTTGGCTGCATTACGAAAATCTCGATAAACAAATCCACGACCGAAGCTGTAAATTAGGCAACGAATTTGGTAGCTCTATTTTTTTTTTCATCCGATGGAATCATTGATTTATTACATTATAATTGTATTTTAAAAATACAGTGGTATATTAATTGTCCGAACATTTTTAACAGTACCAAAAAAAAAACTACAATGCGGTAGTAAAACATTTTAAATCCAATAGCAACAGCATCTATAATTGCTCCTGGCTTCACGGTCGAATGCACATTCGTCTCGCCTATCTCGTGGTATTTCTACATTTTACATCTTTCAATAACATTGGACAAGATCGAGCACAAGATTCTTATACAATTTATTTCTGCATTATATGTCTGTGGTCGATAATTGTGTCTCAATTGTATTCAAATAGTTTTTCTATTCTATTAATATAGAAATATTAATTTAAGAGTCACGTTTAAAATACAAGAATTATGAGATTGCTGGTGTATATTAATTTTAATATACACGTTTTCATCACAAAATCTTTTCACCCAACTACATTAATTTTCCAGGGATTTTTAACAGTATACAAAAAAATATATACAATACGGTAGTAAAAAGATGAACATTTTAAATCCAATATAATCACAGCATTTAAATCCCTGCTGGTTTCATGATCGAATGCACATTCGTCCCACTTATCTGGTGGTATTTCAACTTTTTACAACTTCCAATAACATTGAACACCATCGAGCATAAAATTCGAAAATCATTTATTTTTGTATTATATCAATCCTTTGGCAAATGCATCTGAATTATATTGAAATTGTTTTTCTGTGTCCTCTATATTAATTTTGAAATCACGTTTAATATGCAAAAAATGTAATACTCACGGTTTTATCACAAATAAAATGTCCACCAAGCTGTATTAATTTTCCAAGCATTTTTAGCAGTATACAAAAAAAAAAGAGTAATGTACAGTACAGCAGTAAAAAAAGATTAACATTTTAAATCCAATCTAGTCTCACAGCATCTATAATTGCTGCTTGCTTCATGGTCGATTACACATTCGTCCCACCTATGTAGCGGTATTTCTGTTTCAAACAACTTTCAATAACATTGACAACGCAAAACTCGTCTAATTTGCAACGCAACTGAAGTCTCAATGGAAATATACCAGATATGTGGACAGGAGGATCTGGAATGCTCGCAAAATGGACACGCCAAATTATTCGTGATTGCCGAGTGTTCGAATTGAGAGGAATCGCGAACCCGTGATGATCGATATCGATGAACTGCAACAGGTGCCGAGTAGAGAAGACGGCGCCATATGCCAAGGGCCATGGTGCTCGACTAACGTGCAACAAGCGCTTGGACACTAGGCCACCACCAAACGGTATTGTAAGAACTTGCGTAACGATCCATGTCTATCATACACACCCGTGTGTGCGGTGAAAAAAAAACTGGTCGTGTTATCGGTTGGCAAGGCTTTTACGTCGAGTTTCCAACTCGACAGAAATGTTGCATATAACAGCATATAAACTTCGCTACAATTTTACTCAATTTTATAAGGATATTTTATTTTTTATATCCTTGTGTCGCCTACACAATGAATGATTTTTAATGTGAAAATAACTTTAACAAGGCTCTCCCGAAAAAATGGGAAATAACGTTACGGAGCTTCTGGAAAAAAAATGAATTTGGACAAAATGTCCTCAAAAAGCATTCAGGATCTTCCGGAAAAAACGTGAATTTAGACAAAATGTTCAAAAAGCGTTACAGCTCTTCTGGAAAAAATTGAATTTGGACAAAATGTCCTTAAAAAGTATTTCGGATCTTCTGGAAAAAATGTGAATTTAGACAAAATGTTCTGAAAAAATCGTTGCAGCTCTTCTGGAGAAAAGTGAATTTGGACAAAATATTCTCAAAAAGCATTACACTTCTTTCTCCTGATACTGGAACTAAAAATGTTTTCACATAATATTTTCGTGAGTACACGCAGATGTACTCACTACTTTTTTTTTTTAAGTCAGAACCTTGCCGACATATGGTGACGAGCGATGCCGCAACATCTTTATAAACATAGGAATTAAAGAAATCGCGACCTTGGCATCAACAAACTAAAAAAAGAACGAAGAATTGAGTGACCTGGTCTCGCTGCAAGGTTTACGAACTGTTTCACCTTGGTTATTACCGGTCGTCAAACTCCCTGATCCAACTATACGTGTGCTGAACTAGCTTATAGCTCCTTTACTACTTTTGATATTACCAGAGCGGCGCCAAAAAGATCTACGAGCGAAATCTGCTCTACAGAACTCCGATAAAAATTGAAAATATTGCTGTTGCAGTATTTACGATTGCTTAGAGGAGGGCGAATTTTCATCGATCTGCAAACTAACGATTTGCAGACATAAACAGTATTTTATTTATTTTTATTATCGTTAAAAAGATCGAATTCAAAATTCTGTCAGATTAATTATTCATAACAGTGTTTTGGTGATGATTTTTTTCTTTTTACTAAAAAAAAAAGAAATTTCTACCAATTTTTTTGTATCCAAACCGCGTTGTCAAAAATAATTTAAAAAATTACAGTTCTTTCTTGAAGATTTTTATTCATGAACTGGTACTTTAGAATCAAGTTTCCAAATTAAAAAATAAAAACATACAATTCCCAAATTTCCAAAAATATCATCTATTGTAGCGTAATTTTGCACCGCACTTGTATATCAAACTTGATATTATTTAATACTTCCATGAAACAAAATCATTTTTTTTACCGATAAATAAAATGATAAAACTCTTTAAAGTACGAAAAAACAATGTCCAGCTCATATATAAGTATTTCCGCATTTTGAGGAAGAAACACATGTTGCTTCCGTTCATTTACCTTGACTTTTTTTATCTCGTTGATAAGAGCATTCTTGACGATAAATGTGTGGCAGTAAACAAGCGGAAACAAAAATAAAGGAATTGAGTCTGAGTGACCAATTTTGCACCTTTGTACGTAAAACAATTCTTATCAATTCATCACCGTGTTTTTTGAACAACATAAATAATTACTTTTTTTTTTTTCACTGAGATTAATTTTACTTTTATGTTCGAAGTTCATAACACTTTTATTTTTGTCTGCCAACAGTGAGATTAATAAATAAATTGTGTGATTAATAAATACGAGGGGAATAATCAAAAGTTTTATTAAGGGTCATTGAACATAAGACAATGGAACAGAAAGCATTGAAGTATGTTTTACGTTTACACTTTTACACTTTTATTCGCGAGCTAAACTAATTTTATTGTAATACTATGAGAATATTTGTGTAAGATAAATTAAAGTATACAATAGCAAAACTTGAAGGCTTCTCTGAATTTACCGGTTTTTATGGTTACACGCTAGCGCCGTAGCTCGAGCTAATTGCCTTACGTAATTTACACTCCGTACGAATGACCTATTAGCTGTGTCTACTTTGTACTTGTGTCAGAAGAAACACTGTGATAGTATGGATAATATATTACTCGTGATGTGCAACAAATGTGCATATCCGTTCGACTCAAACGATACTGAAGGGAGAAATGTCGCTGCGTAACACCAGAAACCAGTTTCTTCTGTGCAAGTTTTTATTGGAAACCAGCGATTTCATAAAATCGTTTACTTGTTTTATTTTTTGTAAAAAAAATTGTATTAAAAATCCCATAAAATTGATTATTCTCAACGATGGTTCTGGTCATGTATAAAAAATTTCGAGTCAGAATATCACGAATTGTAGAAGCAGATATACATTTTTATATTTTTTATAAAAAAAAGGAAATTCTACCATTTTTTTAAATCCGCATATTATTGCTAATAATATTTGAAAAAATAATGTTCTTTTCTGAAAGTTTTTGTTGGAAAGACGAGAGAGAAATTGCATCAAACAGAAAACTATACCGATTTCAGACATAAAACGTAGACGTTTTTTTTTTTTTCTTTAATAGATGGAATGAATAATATATTACTCGTGTGGAATATGTGCATCGTTTCGAGTCGAACGATACTGAAGAAAGGAATGCCGCTGCATAACACGAATCTCCTTGACGCGCCTCTCAATCACTAGGGGATACATTTATTTCTTTTATGAAGTGGAATGCGACGATAATCTTCGTTCTCGCAATGTTAATTATTTCGCAATGAGAAGCAATAGCGAAGTGAAGATAATGCCAAAAAAATAATGTCGACGACTTCGCGTTATTTTGAATGGATAATAAATTCGTTTCCAGTATTCATTTTTTTTTTTTTTAATGATATAGAGTCAGGCGAGTGTAAAATCAGTCGGCGTTTGCTCTGAAGAGTCGGTTGCGAGACGAATGACGTCAAAAGTGAAATGAGATAATGAAGTATGTCGATAATTCCGAAATGAAGTAATATTTTTTTCTTTCCTTCTGTTAAACTAATTGAAGGGGGCTTTATTGATTTGTATACAAATTTTAAAAAAGAACTTTAAAGTTTTCTGATTATATTTTTTTTTTATCGAAAGATCCATACATATACGATGCAACATTTTTGAGACTACTCCGAAAATGGGCGCGATACGAAAACACTATTCATGATACTTAGATATTTTCAATAATTTGGTAATCAAATTACAAATGCTGTCAAACATTTCATTTAAAAAAAAAAACACTCTTAAGAATGTTATTTTTGTACAAAGTATTTATGGTTAAAATTTCAAGGAAATCGCCAACAACGAAGGTTTTGAGAAGTCAAATTTTTGGCGATTATAAAAACGAATTTTTTTTAAAATCTGAATCAAATCCAGAGTGCGTTTTCATATTGCCCTAAGAACATCTTAAAAATCCATAGATTCTTTAGGTTCTTTTTGGTTAGATGAAGTTCTGTTGCTTTTATTTATTAAAAAAATGGGAATATACAATTTCTAAACATAGTGCCTTTGAAACTGCCATTGGTTGCTTAAAACAAACTTTGGTTTAAAAATAGCGTCGATTGAAAATTTTCAAAATATTCTCAAAATTTTGTTTGGATAGGGCTCATCTAGACCTACAACTTCTGTCAGAACCATTTATTCCTAAAGCAGTAAGAAAGAAAGGTAACGGCGACAAAGGTTTTTGTGGTTTTGATTTTAAAAATTCTAGAATTTTTCATAAGTTTCCAGGTATATTTACAATTTTCTACAAGCTCATTAGAGCCTTTTGGAATATTCCAGAAGATTTTTTCTATTTTTCTAGAACGTCCCGAAAACTTCTGAAAATTTTTAGAATGCTGAAAAAAACGAAGTTTCTAAAAATTTCCGGAGTATTCCAGTAGCTTTATTTATTTTTGACTGAATAAATACTTTTCTACTGGTTTATTCGGTCACAAAAAAAAAAAATCCAAAGCAATGCAATGCAAAAAAAGAGCGATATACAAATACTTTACTCATGAATAAAAAATCTTCACAAGTATTCTGACTTTCGATTCTATTGGGTAAACGAACGACATTTTTAGCATCTTCGCCATTGTTTTGTCGTTTTTTTTTTCTATTCTTTTTTCAAGTGATACGAAACTGTATTTTTTGCGCGCTCATCGAAGCGTATACGTGAAACGAAATTTTTGCGAAACTGCAAACAGGATGAGGCAGAGAGAACGCAGCCCAACGTCTGACTTTCGTGAGTCATGCAGTCTTGCATTACAAGCGATTAACCGACAATTACATACCTAAGGAAGGAACAATGCATGAATTGCTTGGAACGAATGGAAAAAACTAGATGTTTATGCTTCTTTTTTTTTCTCCCTCACTCTATGCAATCACAGATTTCAACGATAAAAAATATTGTCACTGTATTTTTTTGCTTTTTGTGGCTTTTGATAAGACGGTAATTCACGGAATGCTAACCATTGCCTTTTGGTTTTTTTCACGATTCACGTCACAAGGATTAATCACATCCCTCGGACTCTCACTCGTGTCTTCTTAAAGAAGAATTCGCTGAATTTAATCACGTTTTTAATTCGAGAATAAGAAGAAGAAGAAGAAGAAGAAGAGGAGCAGATGATATACGCCTGGGTGTGTCCGAGGCCAAACTGACGAGAATGGAAAGACTTTGACTAACGTCACGAATGAAGAGACTGCTTTTATGACCAAGAAAATGCCACTCTGAACGTGCAAAAACAGTCCCTCTTTTCATATACCGAGTGTGTCACGGCGTTTCCTCTCCTGCGTCATTCAGACTCACTCCTGTTCGGTGATTCAAAGAATAACGACAGATAAAAAAAAACTTAGGGACGCTTGACTGGCGACAGTGGATGTATGAAAAAAAATGTATCAAAGCACAGAGGATGAACCTGTGCTTTGTTTTATTAAAACACTGCAGAATATTGAGACTTCGTCTTGAAGATGAATAAAAGTAATATTATATTTATTATTTATATTAATAATACAATAAATAGTCGAGCACGAAAATTGAATGATCGTCTCCTGAATCTTTCAAAGCTATAAGTGAAGCCACTTTTTTTTTACTAAACAATTTTACATAATATTTTTGGAACAAAGTGCATTTATGTAAATGCAAAGTGGTCTGATTGACAGTAAGAACAGAATTTACTTTTTTTTTAAATTTAGTTGACAAAAACATTTTTTTTAAATTTAATTATATAAATGTTTAAGCTTTACAAAGCAAAGTACCAAAATAGTCGTTACTTCTTACAAATATAAGATTCTTAGCCCCAAATTTTTGTGAACTTTGTGATTTTTTTTTTTAAATAAATAAAATAAATCCTTTTTTTACAAAATTATTTTACACTTTTTAGGAAGAAAACTTAAACACATTTTTCATAAATCTGTTTAATAAAATAAAAAGCAATTCGCAGCTAATTTCAAGAGTTACTTGTATTCTGCATGAATCCCTTTTTTATAAAATTATTTTACATTTTTTAAGGAACAAAGCTTAAACACATTTTTCATAAATCTGTTTAATAAAATAAAAAACAATTCGCAGCTAATTTCAAGAGTTACTTGTATTCTGCATAAATCCCTTTTTTATAAAATTATTTTACATTTTTTAAGGAACAAAGCTTAAACACATTTTTCATAAATCTGTTTAATAAAATAAAAAACAATTCGCAGCTAATTTCAAGAGTTACTTGTATTCTGCAGTTACAGTGTTTTTTTTTTTAAGTAACAAATAGAGCAAACAAAAAGGCGACGCAAGATCACTGTTGCGCACTCTAGACTGTCGACACCTGCATGTGTCATGAACTCGAGTACCGCGAAAACAGACAGAGTCTGTGCGGTTCTTTAAAAGAACTTGCTCACACGCACTGTAATAGACCGCTTACATGGTATACTGCAAGTCGCTGATTCCCAGAGTTAATAAACGCTTCATTTGCGCAAATCTAGCGCAAAATGAGTTTGGAAGCGTTGCATCATTGCAATTCGAATGAAAATGAAGCTGTTAAGTGTAATTGATGCGTTTGTGACGTCAGAACGTCGTGATTCAGTGCTTTCGATGAAACTCACGCCTGCAAATGATCTGTTTGAATCAGTTTACTTTTTTTTTTTTTTGTAACTTTCCTTGTGAATCAAAAAACATTCATACAGAGATCGATTTACCAAAGTAAATAAAACTCTACTTATACCAACGGCACAAATATCATTTCAAATGCATTGGATCTTTGAAAATCCTGCTAAAATTCAAGCCACTCACTATATTTTGTATTTACAGAGTTTTCACAAGAGTGAAAAAAAAAAAAACACGCCACTCTACTTACGCGTCAGGCACGAAGATAGTTTTGACGCATTGCATCTTCAATTTTTTTTTTTTTTTTTTTCTAAAATTTACGCCACTACACGAGCTTCGTAGATCCCAGTGTTTTTGTTTAACGCACTACTTTTGTATTTTCAGCAGCTTTCTTTGTTTATCATCACGCCACACGAAAGATATTCGCAACAGAAGGATATAAAATTTACGCGGATAATTATTGGACGCATTGCTACAGCCGAAAGTGCAGCACACGAACGCGCGCGCGTCTGATGCTTGTAAACGAACAAACGCGCTGGATTCGACTTATCAAGATCAAGTGAAAGGCCGAATCATCGGGCGCAAGGCCTCACTGCCACTGCGCGATACAACGAAACCAAAAATAAAGCTGAGTCGCGCATTATCGGACGAAACGCAATACTACCGGTTTGTACGGAACTATGTAGAGAAAAGAAACACCAAACGGTCTACAGTGGAAAAGAGAAAAAAAAAAAAACAGACACACACATATAGGAACCTTAAAGCGCGCGAACGTTTCGCCTGCTGACCGTGTTGGACACAACCGAGAGCCAAGCAGCCACCTGAGAAACTGCGGGAACGTATAAGAATCGCGCGCACGGTCACTACCGCGTTACCACAAACCCTACAGCCATCGAGGAGCTTCTTATCTCCTTCTTAGACGCCATCGTCGGGAGGGAAGTACGGTTAGACGCATCGGCCAGTTTTCGAGACTGGTCGGTAAGACATGTGACCGTTCTCGGCTCTCCAAGCTTCTCTCGCTTCCCGATTGAGAGCGAATGCGCTTTTTTCCTTTGTTTCGTCGTTTCGTCCTTCGCGCATACGATACGTGTGAATGTCATTGATCAATAAGAAAAAAGAAAGGGAAATATTTTTTGAATTTTCTTGATCATCGAGAATCTTGAAATTTGATGCTAAAGTTTTCGACAAATGGGACAACTGTAAAAAAAAATTATTCACTGCCTCTGTAAGCTTGAAAAAAAAAAAAGACCCACAATGTGAAAATTTGCAATTTTTACAATGCAGCGGCAAAACGTGTTTGGTGCTTTAGGTTATTCAATAGTAAATTTTAAAAAGTTGTCAAACAATAAGGTGAAGCGATTTTTCGTCGTACTTTTTTTTTTTTTTGGGAATGTTTGGATATGGTGAATTTTTTTGTTTTAAAATCTTTTGAGAAGTTGAGAGTTCTAACATAATATACTGAAATAGTATTTTAAAAATCATGTAGTTTTGGGGTTTCACAAAAACGTGCTTTTCAAAAATTGCGAATTTTCTCATTTTTTGGGGGGTTTTTTTTTTTCAATTTCAAGCTTATAGAAGGGGTACGAAATATTTTTTTGACATCGCCTTTGGCGAAAATTTATATTTTACATCAAATTAAAGAAAATTTTTAAACCTTTCCATTTTTTTAACCTGGTCCATTGACCGTAGACACAAGAGTCTCGCCATTTTCATCAAAAGTACAATTTTTTTTACCTGGGACTTTTCGTAATAATATATATAAAAAATTAAAAAATAAATGATAATCTTTAAATTCCAAAAAACAATTGGACTACTCAAAAACTACATTTACAGTTTTTTTTTTTAATTTACAGCATATTATTAGTCGAAGAATAAAATGTTCAACACGCTTCCCAAATTGGGTTTTGATATCTTCAATAATTTGGTAATCAAATTACAAATGCTGTCAAACATTTCATTCTTGAACAAATAATTTACTGTAAACATTTTTTAAAAAACCCGTGAATCTAATTTTTGAGTAATACATTTTTTTGTAATTTGAAATGTTTCATTCATTTTTTAGCTCACTTTCATTTTCAGAGCAGACCCAAAAGTTTTGTTTCATTTACTGTAATAAATTTCAAAAAAATCGTCGATGTAGTCTCTGAGAAGTCAAATTTTGGCTGATTACAAAAACAATAATTTTCGAAGTAATTTGGAAAAAAAAAAAAAAAAAAAAATCTAGAGTACTTTTTCGTATTGCCCTACGACATCCGAAAACCAAAAAAAAAAAAAATATATATGAGGATCGACCCTGTAGATTAGTCGTAGAATGCCCCATATATGCATGTTGAAACGCAGTTTTGGGGACATTTGACTTTTTTCCCAAATGAGGAAAAAAAGTTCTATCTTATCAATCGATCTATCTTATCTAGTTCCTTGAGCTCATTACCTGACGGCTACGACAGTAAATATTGATGGTGGCATAACAACCTCATGACTCATGATCGATTTGAATTTCTCACCACAGGATTTCATAGAAACACGCCTGGGGTGAATGGTGACATTGTTAAAAATAGATGTGAAGAATTAAAGTCATATAACAATCATAAAACCATCAAAGCATTATCAAAAGCTACAATATTGTCATTCAACAAAAGATAAGTTATAACCATCAGTAAACAAGAAATAAAAATCCAAATGTTTGACGCACTTATTTCGATAGCGAGTCGAAAAAAAGCACAAAAATTTAAAATATCACTATTTAATTCTGGGTGAAGTACAAGATTAAAAAATCTGAAATAATTTGTACATATTCTAGACACTCTACAATGCTGTAAAGAAATGGAACCATTTTCTTCTTTTTTATGGATATGCTTCGACGAAGGACAATCTCAATCAAAACATTCTTCGTTGTTTACGTTTCACCCTGATCAGGGCCTCTTCAGAAATATGTTTATTATTAAACAGATCTACAAAATAAATAAATAAATTATTTTTTATTAAAAAAACCTAATAAAATCTATTTAAAAAAAACCCAACAAAGTCTATATTAATTCTAAAAATCTACTTGTTAAAAATTGTTTTTTGCTTCGCTTACCCTCTCATTTTTTTTAGTGTAAATTATTTTCGATCATTTTCGAGTGAAAAGTCAATTATTCATCTAGCTCATATCATTTTTCGCTGCTTAGCTGAGTTGTTGGGTGTTATTAACATAGTTAGTGTGAATATCAGTGATGAAAACTACATTTTTTTTATGTTATATCTCGAAACAGAGATGAATTCTGAATATATCTTTATCAACATGTGGCAAATATTATAATTAAATTATCATTTTTTTTTGTTCGTTTTGTTCAACGAATGTCGTCGCTATCGTGCTGTGTCGTCATTCGTATTCTGGAATATGGAAATGATGAGATTTTTGTTTACGAATCGCCGGCCAAACCGTCGTAATACCTGATATAGGAAGCAGCGGACAGTAAGGACGCAGCCGCGACCTTGAAACTTTTACTGCGCACGTCCCTTTCTGACTGCCAAGCACATATCAACGATTTCCCATTCCCATAGAATTGTGCAATGTCTGTTTATAGACATGTTATCGGTACGAAGAAGTTTTCAAAGTTTTAAGGTGATGTGAAACACCAACTAAACCGCCAGAAATGTCAGGACAATATCGTCTTAATTGTTACAATGGAAAAAAAATGTCTTTATAAATATTAATATACTTGCATAAGTTTTTTTGTTTTCTCACATATCGTGTATATTAAATTTCAGACACAAATATGGTGTGAAATGTAGAATACACCAAACATGTTAGAAATAGCGTGTTTAATATATGTATTGTTAAATTTTTTTGCTATAAGCTTCCATTTCAGGTATAGGACGATTTTTTTTACATAAACTTGTATATTAAATTTAATATGTAAATCGTATGCAAAATTACAGTAATCGCAGTAAAATTATACAAAATATCTCGAGAATTAGAAATTGTAATGTCAAAAGTTTGTGATTTTAAATCACTTGTGTATTAAATTTAGTATAAAAAAAATGAAAAAAAAACTTCCGACTGAAATAAAGGAGCTTAATTAATAAACAAATTGCATAAATAATAAATTGCGAAATCTTTGAAATTTATTTACTTGTTTGTATTTCAAGTACTGCCTTAAATATGCGATTTGTGCAAAAAAAAAATGTCCTACTTAGTGTAATAATATTCCCAAAATGTTTAAGATGTGCAAAAAAAAAGGATCTAAGCACATTTCACAGTTAATGCCATACGGCAAAAGGACACAAAAGCCTCCTGTATCAGTGGACTTTGAAATTTGAGTAATACCAATCGAAATTACTGCAATTTCACACAGTTTCCAAGCTGGTAAATTCATTGGCAATGCCTTGAAGAACTTTGGCGATTGATGAGCTTACGAAGTTCGCATGAAAATGTTGACGCAGAGACCACAAAGTCTCTGTGCTGAGTCATAGTCTCAAATGCAGCCATGAAACCCAGGAGGCCTCTTATCGAGATCACTATGATTCATCTCGATACCCAGAATTATCGGTAAATAAGATATTTAATTGTAAAATAAAAGAAAATAAAAATATTTTATTTAACTGTATATCCATTGTATTAAAAATCCATATTAATTTTGAAAAAAAACAAATTTAAGAGACTAAAACAAAATTACAAAAAAAAATTGTTTTGTTAGAATTTATATTTTCTTGTTTTGTGAGTATAAAATTAATCAGACTTTGAGGAAAGTTGAAAAATCAGTGTCTTTCAGTATTAAACAACATGGAAAATTTAGAGTATGGGATTTAAAAAAAAAATCTAACTTTGTTATTTTTGTGTCTACTGTACTAAATCGTACTTTACAAAAAGAATCGTTAAAGCCTTTGTATTGCCGTCATAGAAACAGCTGGATATACCAACAATTCACCTTGCGTCACACACACACACACACAAACACATAATTAAAACATGTGTTATACAAATCCTCTTAGAAATTCTTAAGACACACTAGAAGTTGTTTCTAAAGTATAGAGACTGTACAATGTATTTGCATGTACAGTCATTAGAGTATTTAATTAGCGTGAGTCACATTCTTATCAATAGGCAACTTCGCTTCAAAAATGTAAAACTCTCAGCGGTGAAAGTTTATATTTAGCAGAAATAGTCGCAGCATCGAAAAGTATAAAGAAGACCATTTTGTACTTTTCGTCCAAAACAAAAATCTGTTGATAGTCATTAAACTACTCTATCGGTGTGACTCACATTTTTATCAACGGGCAATTCCGCTTTTAAACCCAAATACTCTTCTGAGTAAAAATTTACATTTAGGAGCAACAAAAACTCTTCTGAGTAAAAATTTACATTTAGGAGCAACAAAAACTCTCCTGAATAAAAGTTTACATTTAGGATCAACAGCTGCAAACGTCAAAAAGTGCACTAAACATAATTTTCCACTTTCCAACCGAAACAAAAATCTGTTAATAATCATTATAGTGCTCAAATAGGTCACATTTCCATGTACAGGCGATTCTTATTGAAAACCCAAAAAACTCTCAGCAGTAAAAGTTTACATTTCCAATCAGGAGCTTGTAACATCATAAAGTACACAGAACTTCATTTTGTGCTTTCCAGCCAGAATAAAAATCTCCCGATACAAATAATTACAATTAACATAAATAACATTCCTACCAACAGGCAATTCTGCTTCAAAACCCAAAGGATTCAACACAAAAAAAAATTTTATTAAGAACGAACCGCTATAACATTTAAGAAGTACACAAAACACCATTTTGGCACTTTCCGCCCCAAAAAAATAAAGCCCGTTGATTAGATAACAAAATTTATGCCCCTATTTTTCAAAACAGCTGTGTTTCCAAAGTCGTACATCAACAAAAAAAGCGAGGTTAAGTGCACAATAATAAATAGACAAGAAAGCAAGGACACAAAGATAAGTAAAATAAAGCAAAAAAAAAAGAAAGAAAGTAAGAAAGAAAATACATTTTTATCAATACCTGTTTCTTAGGCTTCCCCATACCTTGTTAACGTGCTGGGCAATTCGACCTTGACAGGTAGCCTTAACTTATGCATTTTTTACTCATACATACGCGCACTGCTATTGCATATATTGCCTTTCTGTTTGTGTATTAATGTAAACGTTCACTAAAGTGACTTCTCACACTAAAAATTTAGTAAATATATATATATATATACATAATGAAAAGAAAAGAAAAGGAAAAAAAAGTAAAAAAAAAAAAAAACGACGTGCTACGAAGCGTGCGTGACTAACGACGAGCGAATTAAAAGATAATAGAATGTTCTAGCATTGAAGTAACACTAATTTCAATATGTTTACGAGGGAATATCGGACACAGGCATAATGCACTTCGGTGCGTGCACACTCGCGAGAACCGACTGGCCAGTTACAAAGCGAGAGACAATATTAGCCCGATAACCCGCGCGCTCTCCGTGTTGACACGTCCGGAGTGGAGAGAGAGAGAGATAGAGAGAGAGAGGGAGAAAGAGAGACAGAGACAGAGAAATATATACATATATAAAGAGAGAAACAGAGAAAGAGAGAGAGAGAAAAGATAACTAGTAAAGCACTTTTTTTTTTTAAATCAAACAGCACAAAAACTAACCAACTAGATGAGGTTAATGTGATTATTTTACATGGAACACTCGGCGTATTATGGGATGTGAGATTTTTCTCTCGTTCTCTCATCAGATGGACCCGGAGGCTTTACGATATTATTCTCAACCACTCGGACGATGCTTCAACACCATTGTCCGCGATCTACGACGCAAACTCATAGCACCCTCTCACTTGGCACATTATCGATATACAAAAATCCCGGGAGAGACAGAGCGCTCATATAAGATCTATCTATCGCTTTCAGCTGTTTACTAGTCGAACCGCGCACCGCACTGACACAACACGCAGAACCGCCACCACAGCCTCCGCGTCACACGCCACGGAATGCTACAGGCATCTCTGTGTTTGCACTCTCTCGACCCGACAATCTCTTTGGTTGGCTTTGCTACGCGTGGTGGAAAATTATATACGTCGAGAGGGGAGAAACGAGGAAACCTTTTGATAACCCGGCTGAAGCCAACAGTAGGTTAACTAATGTGTCAAGATACGTAGCAGTACTACCAACTTAAGTTTTTTCTTTTTTAAGACACATTGGTGGCAGCCATTGTTGTGGAGTTGAGTGGCGGGAATTTTCGTGCGAGTTTGAATTGAGGTCCGCTGAGAGGAGCTCCTTTAGTGTTTTAAAGTTTTCGGTACATTAAGGGTTATTTGATATTTTTGGTTTCTCATAGAGGAAACTTTGTTTTCGTGAAACTTTTCAATGCTTTTTGTAATAAATTTGCTTTAATTAAATAATTTTTTGATGGAATTTAAACGTGATGCAATGTTAATTCAATATTAAGAATTCAATTGCATTCTTGCATTCGATAATTAATATATTTATCGCTGAAAGTTACGAGATCCGTCTTCAGCTACTGTAACGTAACTTTAAATATAGTGCAATAAATTAATAGTCAAGTTCAATATCGTTTAATTTTTAATACCAAACTTTTTTTTAGATTTTTTAAAACACTTTTTACCTGAGATATGATTTTTTGAAATTTAAAAAAAAACCTACGTTTTTAAAAATCTGAAAAAATTTGGAAAAATCTTATAAAATATAACAAAATTTTTGCGAAGAGGAAGATTTCGAAACTGCCAAAGATAAAGTTGAAAAAAAAATGTTGAAAAATAGAATAAAAGATTAGAATGCATTTTTGGGATAAAAATGAACAAAATTGTTCCTTATAATATAAATCGAAAAAGTTATATTATCAAAATCGCGGTATGATGACTATTAGATTTTTTTAAACACTTTTCACCTCACATTTAATTTTTCAAAAGTTTTTTGTCTCAGGTGAAAAGTGTCTAAAAAATTTTTTTTTATATTTGGGGCGTGTTTTTCGACAAGTAATTTCGTATAAATAATTACGTAGTCGATCTGAGATTTCATAATTATCTACAAAAATTCATATACTGTATATGCACAAAAATTCATACACATTTTACAAATTTTAAAACAGACATTTTTAAACAGTGTATGAATAAATTTATTGTTGTTAATTGAACAGTAAATTATGTTAGTTCCAATTTAAAGCTATTTTAGTAAATTTTGAAAAGTTATTACTGATTTTTTATATATTCAAAAAATGCTATTGTAAATTTAATTTTTGGTTGTAATTCAACTGACCGATATATTTAGAAAAATAGTTACTTTTTTATTTACAAATTTATTATTAATTCATATATCAATTCCCGTTGGTAAAATATCGTTCGTAGCGATGGTTAATTAACCGGTTGTTTATAGACAACTATTGCCATGAATGGTGCAAAAAAATGGTAGATTTATAGTGAGCCCTAGTATTTTTATCAATTTATCTACCATATTAAGAATCGTGGAACTGATTCGACTCTAATTAATTAAAAAATGTAATCATCACTAAAAATCTGCTTTTTAAAAAAAGAAGCTCATATACTTTTTTGTTTTGTTTCAGTATTCTTCGCGAAGATATAAAAGGAATAATAAGAAATGCGCACGAGAGCTTCGATCCGAGGGGATAAAAGAGACCTTCCCTTGGCAAAGCTCCATTCGAGAGCGTAGCAATTGACCCAAATTTGAAATATTGCTGTGACATTTCCTCAGCTACAATAAAAAAAGAAGCAAATTAAAGAATACATGTAAAATTATATTGAGGCACTCTCCGGAGACAGAAAAAGGTAACGTATATTTACAACTAGTCTCTTTAATACATGACACAAATATATATTTACAAATATTTTACATGACATTACTAACAAATTAATAAGTAAAAATAATACAATAATTCGATTACAAAATGAATCAACAGTCGAATGAATGATACAATGATACATTTTTTGTTTAAATTCTAATTTATTTAATAAAAAAAAAATTAAACATATATTTTATAATTTATTTTTTGTTCTCACCTTAGCAAGGCTTTCCTCCAGCAGTAATCCGTCTCGATAACGAGCAGCTGCAATTTCATCATATACGTGGAAGTTGTCCGTGGAGCATAAAAAATACGTATTAACTTAAAGAAATTTGCGCGGAATTGCGGCTGGTTTTATATTCGAAAGAGCCGCTTTCTTGTGGAATATTAAAAGCGTATAAGCACACGCAGGATCGTCAGCCCTTCTGTATATTAATATATATATATATCAGCCTCGTAAAATCGTGCGAGTCGTACGAGAGCGACCTAATGCCCCATTTAGCTATCGATTAATTATTATTATTCTCAAAATCAAGGAAAATGTCGCATGTATGACCTCGTGTCTGGCCTCGTTTACGTTCACGATTTTATTTCTCTTGAGATTTTATATTTACTTCTCTTTTTGTTACATTAACTTTTGTACGACGAAGTAGTTTTAGAAAATTTGATGACTCTTCGAAACCCTGCGAAAAGGGTCCATGCGAATATACGAATTTTCTTTTTTTCTTTTCTTGGGTGTATCGCGCACAATTATTACGCTGAATAAATATTAACGTTCAAGAATCCTGAATCACACACTGGCCTAATAAACGGTAAACGTAATTAATGAACTTATTTTTTTCTTTTTTTAATTTTAATTTTTTCTTTATTATAATTTTTATACTAGTAAAATAATTTTTTGTTTAACTTTAAAAAACTGTGTTGCGTATACTACTAGCTACTGTCGCATCTCGTTCCGGCGACAGAGTAAAGGTCCGGGCAGTGAAAGAGCCGCTTTCGTGGACTCGCTACTGGGGGGTAAGAAAGAAAAAAAAATAGTTAGGGATGACGATCAGGGGTTAAGGGGTGTAGAGCGCAAGCGCTCCCTCATGGATCCGCGGGTTTTGTACCAACGCGCATCGCACTACCGAGCACTGGTATCACTGTATAGTGCACCGGTGACGTCATCGCTCCAGCTTTCATTCACGAATATTCGACGCCCACGCGACTGGGCGAACCATCCCATTCGTCCTGATACAAGTCCTGATGCACGTAAGGCAAGGTCGATCACTCCATGCTTATTGAATGGCTTCTGACCATTATTCTAATGGCTTGCTTATATAGATTGGATTGGCGGATACTGTTAAGGGAAAAAAGGGGTTCGTGAACCGAGAAATATAGGCTTTATGGGCAATAAAGAATAAGGGTGAAATAAAGAAATTTTTGTATTATTTGTTTGTTTGCTCGGAGAAGGGTAACTATAAAGTTAACTTCAACGTATAGGTAAAACTATAAAATGATAACTATCAATTTTATAGCTATGGTAATTATTTCAGTTGTGGCAACTATTTTTATAGTTAGGGTAGCAGTTTTATAGTCATGGTAACTATTTTAATAGTTATGTAGTATCAGTTTCACGGTAATGGTAAAACTATTTTTTATTGTTGCTGTAACTTACAGTCATGCTTAACATTTTTTATAATTACGATAACAGTTTTATAGTTATTGTAACTATAACAAATATTTGCGTGGACTAAAAATTGAAAATTATCAATATCAGGTTTTTTAAATGTATAAAGTGCTTTTTGAAATTTGAGTCATAATTGCTTTCATTTTTTTACATGAAAAAAAAGTTCAAAAATCGGAAAAGAATCACCGCAAAAAAAGTGTTAAATAAATTTCTCTATAGTCAATTTCTACACTCAGAGAAGGTTACTATAAAAAATTACCTTTAGAGTACAAGTGACCATAAAGTATTCATTTTATAATTATGGTAATTTTTGCAATCATGATTACTATTTTTATATTTAGAGTTACAGTTTCACAGTGATGGTAACTATTTTAATAGAATACCATAACTATTTTTCGCTATTTCGATTATAGAAAACTTTCCTTACTTATGAAATCAGAAGGTTAATTTAATCGGAATTTGTAGCTGTTATATTTATATGCATAAGGAAATATTTAAAGAATTTTTTTTTAGGAATTCTTTGATGTTTAAAAATATTATTTTCCAATTTTGTTAAATTCTGAGACACGAGAATTATAGAAACGTTCAGAACTTGGTTAAAAAAAAATCAGCGAATTCATTCATCGAGAAAAAAATGTAAACTTGCCTTACTCATGAAATCAGGAGGTTGATTTAATCAGATTTTTCAGCTGTTATATTTGTATGGATAAGTAAAAATTTAAGGAATGTTTTTTTGGAATTCTTTGATGCTCAAAAATATCATTTTCCAATTTAAAAAAAAAAGAAAATCAGCGAATTAATTTATTGAGAAAAAAAATAAAACTTTCTTTTGATTCGATAAATTAATTTTTTACACATTTATTAAAAACTCGTTTCTCTTTATCAGGTATCACAAAAATCGGCGTTGCATTTCCCCACGAAGACTATTTCTTCTTATTTCTATTTCGAATCTCAATGCATAGCTACAGACGAATGAGTGTCTAGGAACGGTGAACGCGTAGTCGTCAATTCGATTCGATCGTCGCTCTCCAACAAACACTAATAGATGTTTATTTACAGCTCGCAGCATCCGAAGAATTTTCTTCGCTCATCTTCTAGACCATTTCTGCCAAATAAAAATCATCTTCTATAATTATCGAACAAATAACAGTAAGAAGAAGAAAAAAAAAAAAAAAAAAAAGAAAAAGAAAAGGCGTCGCAGTTCCTGTTTTTGTTTCTACAATTGCCTATCGATTCCGTATTTATCTTGAACTCGTGCTCTCACGAATGTGGGAGTTAAAGACGTGAAAATAAACTAGGGGTGGGAGTCTAGAAGTTCTAATTTTAGTAGCTTGCGTCTCTCGTCGCAAACGGTGTACACGAAGCCCACTGTGATAAAGTTGCGGCGAACAACGGTTCACAATCGGAGCCTAACAAAAGGCGGACTAAAATGCCATCGCGAAAGGGGTAAGAATAATTAGCTTCCTACTATCTTTCGCCTACCACCGTGAAAACTTATACTTTATAATTGCACAATTTACCAATTCAAAAATCTTTAAAAAAAAAAAAAAAAAAAAAGAAACATAATCTCAACTCTAAACATAATTTGAAAATAAATTTTTTCAGAGCAGCCTTGAGCGAGTTTCATCAATCCGTCTACCAAGCAACGTCGTCCAAGGCGTTTATCGAAAAATTTCAAAAGCTTTGCCAAAACGCCGATCGTCATGGAATGATAAAATTGCTTATGGAACTCGACCAAGTGGCGAAGTTGAAGATCGACGAATCGTATCACGGAAAGAACGATACGGAGGCACTAAAAATTTACAACAAGTCTCGTGGGATCAACGGTGAAACTGGCGAACGTTGTATATTCTTAAAAGTGAGCTTCCTCAACAAGGCTCTCTTTGCAGCAGACTCAAAAACGCCACTATTCGCTCACATACTTTTGGAACGTGCGCGATGTTGGTACTGCATTGGTGCGTTATCAAGATGCATCAAAGATTGCGATTACCTGATGACACTTACGGGTGGGCACTCTTCAAGAGAAGAAATGTCGCAGAACAACGAAGACAGGATTGAGTGCGCGGCGTTAAAGGCAAAATGTACCGAGCAATTGAAACGTTTGAATAAAAATTCACCAAAGCATTTGAGCAAAAGTTCATCAGCATCATTGACATTACCGAGAGTCGATGGCAAGCAAAATGCGAAGCTGAAGAGTTGCAGCGATGCTGTGACACTGGCTTACGATCAGGGAAGAGGAAGACATTTGGTAGCAACGCGAAATATCAAAACGGGAAGTGTACTGATAGTCGATCAACCTTTTTCCTTCAGCACCGATTTTCATGCTCTCAAGACTAATTGTCTTCACTGTCACGTGTCGTTGGAACGCGAGGACAACGTTATTGTTCCATGCCACAATTGCCAAACAGTGGCTTATTGCTCGAACTCTTGTAGGCAAAATTCATGGGACAAATATCATAAATACGAGTGCACGATATTTGATTATTTTTACGAGACTAATGTGAGAGACATTGACTTGGCTCAAGAGCAAAGATCCCACCTGTTGCTTGCATGGAGAACAACTGTGGCTAAAGCACTTGATAAATCGACTAACAGGCTGAATGAGGAATTTTTGTGTTATCAAGAATTATTGAGCAACGAGGAGAAAGGCAAACGAGAAATTGACGCGACGATTAGTCCTTATGATCCCCTGGATTATCGAACGGTTTTTGCATTGGAAACTCATTGCGCTGATACCACGTGTATTGTTAATCTTGCCCGATCTCTTAAAGCTATTTTTCTGGCAAAGTGCTTGGATTCGGTGCTCGCGAGATTGCAGAACTTAAGAATAGTGGCTATCGAGGAGAAAGAATTGGTACTGGTTGCTGTTGGTATGCTACGTCATGTACAAGCGGTGGATTGTAATGCTTATGAAATTGTGGAGAATTCGAGAGACCCCAGTACGAAGATATGGGAACCTAGAAATGTTGGGGGTGCCGTCTATACTACGGTCAGTCTTGTTAATCATGGATGCTATCCTAATGTCGTCAGGCATTCTTATCATGAAGGTCAGCTCATTTTTTTATGTCTCTTCATTTTTTAAATACATTTTTTTCCCCCTTGATTCTTTAATGCATATTTTTTTTATGCCTCTGCATTTTTTTAATACATATTTTTTTTATGCAAAAAAAAATGTTTGACATTTTTTGTAAGACACTCTTCGTTAAGTTCAGCCACTTTTTTTCTAATCGCATTTTTTTCACTTATTCCGGCGCTTTATTTTGCTTTTTATTTTATAAAACCTAAAGTGCCTTGTGCACAATAGAAAAATTGACAAAATGGGACAACTGGCTTATCAATACGAAGAATAACTAATATATAAATTTCTTATTTTTGTGAACAAAAACATTTTTTTTAATTGCCTTTTCATCAATAATCTTTTGATTTTTACTTCCATTAAATAAAATATGAAATTTTCATTTAAACTTGCTAAGTATTGATATCCTTCAAAAATTCAATATTATTGCTTATTTAGAAAAAAAAAAAAAAGATAAATAAGGATCAATTTAACGAATTTTTATTTCATTAAATTTTCATTAAAAACAATTGTTCTGAAATTATTTCAGGCAAAGTGGTCGTGCGAGCGTTACGATTTATCGGCAAAGGTTCCGAAATTCTGGACTGTTACGGACCTCACTTCGTCAGCGATGCCTGTTCCTCGAGACGTCGATACTTGCTAGAAAAATATAATTTTTCTTGTGCTTGCGAAGCTTGCACCAGCGACTGGCATTTGCCGGATGATACGATGACAGCTTACAGGTGTTCCTCTTGTGGAATTTCCGCTGCAAGAGGTGTCTCGCGATGCCCAAAGTGCAGCAAAGTGATTGAAGTCAAAAAGCTGGAATCGCAACTCGCCAAATCCGTGAAAAAGCGCGTGGCAGCTATCGCGATGATGTTTGAGGGAAATTACGTTGACGCTCTGCCAAATCTTCTGGAACACGCGGCAGTGGTTGATAAGATACTCGCGGTGCCCAGCCTCGAAGCTATCAAGACGCAACAGTCGATTGTTCAGTGCTACAACAGTTTGGCTTCCATCAGTCCATCGAATAATATTGCAAATTAAGTCAGAGATCGACAAATGTTGTTTTTTTTTAAATTAACAATTAAGAATTTCAATCTAAATTCCAGCTGAATTGTATTAATTATTTAAGCTTGAATTTATAATTTGGAAATTAATTAAATTTAGCTGTAATTTTTAATTTGTACAAATGCGTTGCCGATTTCTGAATTAATAAATCAATTATGCCTCGAAGCACAGAAAACGCATCGACTAATTGTGCAGTGCTGCGATAGTTTGTCTTCTATCTTTTCTTTGATTAATAATTTCGAATTAAATCAGAGATTGGCAAATCTTTTAAATTAAAAAAAAACAAGAAATTTCATATTTTAATCGACTCAAGTCCGAATTTACGGGCTTGAATCAACTATTATATTTATTTTTTTATGTATAAACTATCTTTTTTTGTTCAGAAGGAAGAAAATAAAATAGTAGTTTGTTTATCGCTACAACACTTTGACTTTGAAATATTTTGAAAAACAAAAAAAATTCCAATTTCAGCTGAAATACGTTCTATGTGCTCACGTTTTTTAGTTTCCAAATAAATTAAATTTACGGTATGATTGCAATTTTGTGAAAACGTGTTAAAAGTATTTTGCCGATCTCTGGATTGTTTAAACAAAATCGCCTACTGGATCACTACGACCTGACTTTTTTGTTTCATTTTCCTTTTGGCCAATGCTTTTAGCGCAGGTACCCTTTCTTCTTCCCAGCGTGATTTTATTGTCATTAGAGTGCAAGTAGATATCCGATTATCACAACGACCCTTAACAACTAAGTAACAGCTACTACGTATTATTCACCTTGATTACAAGGATTTATCTTATTTCATTGCCTCAGAGTATTCACCATTCCCTCGTCGTTTTCGCGTATTTATACTCGCGCGCCGCGCAAACTTTTGATTCACATGGGTAATACGCGCAATTGTAGTACTACTATGTATAAATCGATTGCCACAAATGTATAATATATAATATACTTTAAACCGGATAAACACACGTTAGACACGAACAGTTTCTGTTTTTTTTTTGTCATTTTTAATGTATATGCTTAAGACTAGATATATATGTATATATATCTATATATCGTCCGAATACTGCATTACGACAAGCACGGGGGATGATTACGCACATCTTTATTCGCTCGTAAAATAATACTCTCTCTCGCGTGATGACCGCACAATGTATCGCCAGCTCTTTAAATTGTACTTCGAATTTATAATATGTACGTTACACAGTGCTCGTGAAAAAATTGACAACCACATTGACGAGCGCGCAGCTCTCTTATACTATTTTTTTCTTTATTTTTGTTTTTCCTTATTGATACTTCCGAATATTCCGTCAGCAGAAACCTTTCATTACTTTCAATAATGCACTTTCTATTTATCCTATAATTTACCTTTTAAATACATAATAAAAAATTCAGATTTCATGAAAAGGTATTATTTTTTTAATGTAACGATTGTTAACTTCGCTATATTTTCATTTTACAATATTTCGTGGAATTTATTTGTTGATATAGACAATTCATTATGCCACGATGAGTGCCAGCGTAGTTTATTTATTATTATTATTATTTTTTTTTGTTAATGTACCTCAGTTATTTTATAGCCCTCCTGGCAGAAAAGTTAGTTTTTATTATTTCATTTAAGGATTTCACAACCGAACATGTAATATTGAAAAATTGTATTAGTAGACTAATTAAAATAAGTATAATGTTTGTGGGCATTAAAAGTAATCTTGCTTTCCTGGAAATTACAGATAATGATACAGAAATTAGATTTTTCGATTTCATACTGTCTGCTTAGTTGCTGATTTGTTGCATAAGATTTTACACGATCTTGTGAAAACGACAAAAAGTAACAATTTCTGTAACTTTCACTCGTAACATCTTCTGAAATATGTGGGCCGTGTCGATTTTTTTTTTAAACAAAAACGAGAAAAAAAAGAGATTGTGTGGTAAAAGTTTACCAGAAATATATTTTTAGACACCATGAACCGGCAGTTTTCATTCATCGCCCAATATTATGCATATTAAACGGCTCAACTTTAGGCTCATACATCTCAAAATCCATGTGGACAAAAGACTATTGCAAATTCTTTAAAAAAATCATCTTTATTCAATTTTTTTTTAACATCTGAGATTTTCAGTTGCAATAGATCAAAGTAACTTATTTATGGAAAATCCTTGAATAAACTTGATTTCCTTGATTTGATAACGTATTTCAATATTATCAAAACATTTTTTTGTTATTAATTACATACCGTGTTGGTAATTTTTTTTTATTAAATTTTTAATAATGAGTAATTTATAGGATATATAAACAAAGGCGTATTTAAAAGTAACGAAAGGTTCCGATCTCCGAGCACAAGGACCAGATAAAATCGTACAACTCGATGGCACCTACAAAATCTGATTCTAAGACGAGCGATAATTTGTAGATACATGATCTAAGTTTCAAGCTTTTACCTGGTCCTCAAGTTCTATATACCATATACCGAATAGTGTTTTCTTCTTTCTTAGTTTTTTTTTTATCGTGAATATAAACCACGACTCGGTTCCTGAAAGCCGAGATGTATATATATATATATATTGTATTTATGTATATAATACAAGCCCTCGTGGCAATCAGCACCACTTTCACATAAGGCATTATTTACTTAACAATAGTATACTTTGTATACAACATATAACTCTCTGTGTGGCATGCAAACGTCAATACAACACCCTCAATCGGGCTCAACAAATCGAGATGCTATTATACTTCTTTGTTTTAATTTTTTTTTCTTTTCGTCTCGCTCTCGTTTTATATACCTATCTCTCACTTTCGTTTAATTTTTTTTTTTTTTTTTAACCTCTGGCTTTATCGAACTTGCCACGCGACCTTGATATTGAGTTGGATACGTAGGGCGACACGTAACGATAATAATGAGTTTGTCGAATCGATCGAGTGCGGAAAATTCGACTTTGTACAGTTAGCAGCACCGAGATAAAAGCAACACCATATACTACATATTTTTTTCTCGAGTTTCGCTTTAACGTAGTTCAGCATCTTATCTACAAAACTATACGTATATTATTTTCACAATATGCTTCCTTAGCGTATTTTGTTGTTTTTGTTTCTTCTTTTTTTTTCATTAATTTAACACGCGCCTCTCGTCAACGAATTTTTTTATAAATATTTATCTTCAATACTTTTTAATTGCTCTCTTTTTCATAAACATAATTAAATTTATCAACCTCCATTGGTAAATATCTCAAAAAAATAAATAATAAAGTTGTGTAATATTTCAGTCTCGATCGCAAAAAGGATTTCTTCTCGATAAAGCCAAAACAAGATATGCTTCTCTTAACAGCTATATTTTGCTGAACCACCTTAAATCGCGATATGAATATAACGCGATCCGGTCAGAATAGGTGAATCGCTTTTCGATCTCGTTGCTGATTTTTTTTTTTTCATTTTACGGTATGGTGTGTGACCGAGGAAATGTGTGCATTTGTTTTCTCTCGTCTTCACGGCCGTATCTCGTTTAATTAGAAATATCGAGTGCCTGAACGCGACAGCACACGTAGAACGAAGAATCACGTAGCGGCTGATACCTCATCGCTATTTTTTGACTAGTCAGACTTTATCCGCGGCACTTTCAGAAGCTGCTACGGTTGCGGCGGTGCTACTACTACCCTCCGTTGATTTGCTCGCTTTCGCAGCATTTTGTTCTTGATTCTCGGCTCTCTCTTTCTCCCGTTCTTTCTCCCGTTCCTTTTCCCGTTCCTTCTCCCTCGCGGCTTTTCGCTCCTTCAGGAGCTCCATACGACGTGCGCGATGCAAGCTTCCCGAGGGAAATGTCGAATCCTCGACAGCTGCCGCTGCGGCTGCCGTCGCTCCTCTTTCCACCGCACTCTGCCGAATCTGTGACGAGAAATATTCGCGTGATATTGAAAATATTTGCGTACGAATATCAATTTTACAAACAGAAATGAGCAACAATTTATTTCCTAAAATAACGTTATAAATGACAAGACAATCTTCCCCCTTAAATATATTTCCATTAATGGAGAATTCAGTAACTTCGTTTTCTGACACTCTCAGATATATAATTAGCCAGACTTTACTAAAACTTAAGAGTACTTTCTGAGTTTTCTTTTAGTTTGTTTTTTCCAACCAGTTGGTAGTTTAATTTATTTTTAACTATTTATCCGATGTAAGGGTAAAATGATGGAAAAATAAAACCAGGTAAAAAAAGTATATTTTTTATGAACTTTAATTTTGTTGAATTTTTGGGAGAACTTCGTGGTCTCTGATTGGAGTGTAACTTCAAGATATCCCAAAGACTAGTGGCCTCAGTGTTCTGCATTTTTTTTGCAGATTTATAATCCCAACTTTTGTAACTTTTTTTATTTTTGCGGTATTTTGATAAATTAAAAATCTTACTTCGCACATAATTTTTAAAAATAATCTTTAATATAATATAATGAAAGAATTCAGTAACAGAAAATTGTTCTTATATGAAAAAGTCTCAGTTATCTAATACACATATTATCGATTTAATCGAAATTCGAAAGCAATTAACATTTTTTTAAAAATACAACAAATTAGTTTATACAAACGGCACATTGGTATATTTACAGACACAAAAATATCTTCATTCGCGTTGTTGAACATTTTCATGTGATTTGTATATTTTTGTATCTAAGGATCTGGGGTAAAAAAAATTAAATATACATTTATACAGTAAAAAAAATGTGTATTTTATTACCATGCAACGCAAATAGATCTCAGCCTAAAACAATGTACAATCGCTTTCCTGAATTTTGATTAAATCGGCAATATGTTTATTAGAAAATCGATACCTTTTCACACAAGAACATTTTTTTTTTTTTTCAATTTTCATGTGTAATTTCAATTCATCAAAATTCTGCAAAAATAAGAAAAAGGATTAAGTATTGGGATTAGAAATTTGAAAAAATAATGCACAATACTCAGGGCACTATTATTGTTCTCGTTATAGAATACACGCTCCAAATGATCTGGACAATTTTCAATAGTCTTGTAATTCATGCGCTGCTCATCGCTGTTTGCGACTAATTTGTTTCATTAGTTTTAATAAAATACTTTTAAGATGAAACTGGCGGTGGAGGTTTTGGCGTTTGGACTCTGAGCCGACCAACCGCTCCCTGGGGTGCTAAAGTAACCGCCGAGTTTTGGTTTTATGTGCCTATTGTGCATCTCCATATGAACGATCTTCATGAACTCAATTTGCGCAGCGAGTTTTTGAATTTCTTCCTGCGGCAGAAAGTCGAGACAATGGTGTGAGACGTTGAATGTGTGCTCTGGGAGTGTGTAGAGTGCGAGATATATCGTACCTTGAGCTCTTCATTTTCTTGATAAAGATCAGTCGTTTCCTCCGCGACGAGTCCCCGGATACCGTTCAAAGAAAAGCTGGCTGTTATACCGCGCGCTCTTGCACGGCTGTCCCACTGATCTCCGTGACCTCGCAATACTCGTAACACCTGTACATTGCATATTTATCGGTTAGAATCAATCATCTTGAAGCGTAAATTGTCTTTTACCTTGGGACCAAAGACGAGAAATACGGTGACTGATGTCGAGAGTTGTGTTCGTAAGAAGCCCAAAGAATATTTCATGTCTGGTCCGGCGTGAGGAAATATGAAAAGGCTGCAAAGGAAACAAAGTGTTAGCTTCTGTTATCAGAGAATGACCTACTTACTCGAAACTAGATATGAAAGTAATAATATAAAGAACGGGATGCCTCATTCAAATAAAAAGCCACTCAAAACTCTAGTCATTTTTTCTCTAAAATATACGAATAGTAATCCTCAAATAAAAATAAAAAATATATTTTCGACTAATTATTAGAGATTATTTTGTCACGATAGTAATTTGAATTATGTTTTCATTTAACTTATCTAAATGAGTAAACTAGAGATGAAAGTAATAACATAAAAAACCAGATATCTCATCAAAATTTTAAAAAACCACACAAAATACGGAATTTTTCGTGTACAATCTTATACAATAAAGTGTGAAGATTCTATCGCTTCCCCACTCGCGCTCTATTCCGATATAGTCTTTTGTTCCCATAGTTCGGAACAACAGTTCCGAACATAGTTCTCGAACTATTTCGTCTCACGCTCTGACTCGCTCAAACACTCCCTCTCTCTCTTACACACTCTATCGTACTCGCACTCTCTCGAATCTCTGTATTTTTTAAAAAGTTACAAGCGACGGAATTCTAAAAAGTTTGTTAGGGGTACTGTCAGTGCGAAAATATACCACTTGAAACGAATGGCGAAGAAAAAAATTACATGTCTCAATTTTTTCGAAAAAAAGTGGTCATTTCCGAAACTTTATCTCGAAATTTTGGTTCCGACATTCGGCCAAAAAAATGTTGGTCAGGAAAAATGACTCTAAAGTGTATAAATAATAATTATCATATCCTCGTTCTACAGAATTCCGAATCTCACGAAGATAAAAAATATATTTTTCGATCAATAATTAGAGATTATTTTGTCAGTATAGTAATTTGAAGTCGTAAATAAATGAACTTACTGAATGGCGATCATAGTAGTATTAACAGCGGCGATGTTGTATATGGCGTAGCTTATGAGGCGCGCTTCGTTGAACAGACTTTCGGCGTTTCTTACATTGTAGCAAACTCTTATGCCCCAGGCGAGAAAGAGAATTTCCCCTACGACAAAATAGAATGGCAGGTATAATAAAATTATGCGTAATAATATGGAAAACGGTTGTATTATTCAGGATGGATGCATGAGGGATGTTTTTGCCTGAGGCTATTTACAATAAAATCGAATTTGCAAATCAAATGTAATGTCATGAGGTTTTTATGGTGAATATGGAATTAAAATTCTTACCAATCGCGAGACTGTGATCCCACCAATTGTAAGAGCACTGATAAAACTCGAGACCGTGGCTATCGGCAATCACTTTGGCGTGTGGCGGTGCGCTGAGGGTCCAAGTGCCAAGGTAAATCAGCATCACCAGTAATATCGGCACCATCCACTGAAGCAACTGTTTGTCCGTTAATTTTACTTTATGAGCACTTTTGACGCGATAAGTTAACGAAACCCTGTGAATTTCAAGCAATTATTATTATTCCTTAATTTAATGAGACGAATGTTATCAACCGCAACGAAGTTTACCTCCAAGTTTTCATGAGAAGAGCTGTGTAAGATATGCAGAAGCCAAAATGCCTCGTCCACTTGGTTGCCACACAGGAATATAAATCCAGAACCGGAAATATCGCTGCCATCTGCAGAAGTTTTTCTTTTAATCGTTTATTAACAAATCTATAATTGTCTAGTTTTTAATATAATTTTGTTTCAGCAACATACAACTTTTAAATATTTATTGTCGGTAGAAAGAAAAAAGTATTATTACAAATTGAATGTTCAATTAAAGAAAACTAATGTTTCAAAATCTTATTGATTTTGGAACTATTTATAATTATTGAAAGTGAAATAATAAATCTATAATTGTCGTTTGAAAAAAAAAATCTTTCGTTTCGTTTTAAAAATTATTTATCGCTATTAAAATATATTTTTATTCGACAATAGCAGGAATAAAGGGTATACGTTGAAGCGATAAACTTACCTCGAGATACATTATCGCACAGCCGAGTAAGGTAATTGAGAGAAATATTGGTGAGGCGACTTTAAAGACCTTAAGCTTCCGGTGCTGATAGACATAAGCTACGAGCAGTACGGCACCGCAAGCGCAGAATATCGATACCGAGAGTAGCGTGACCCTGTAACACAAATTCAAAGTATTAAAACACTCGTTAAGTCGCCATTGTTCACGATAAATTGCAAGAGAAAGCGGATGTCTACCTGAACGGCCAATTGTACGTGGCTAAGCATGGCTCGGGTCCTCTGCATCGGAGGCAACCAGGCGCGCATCTCAAGCACTGGAACATCTCGTCGTAGCGAGTGCTCTTATTATTCTGCATCTCTTGCCACGCAGCTGTAAAAGAATAATTTAACAAGTGAAATAAGCCAATTTTATCAATCGTTACACGTTCCACGGGTACAACGGCAAACTCCGAGTGCGAATAATAATGTTATTAATTATACAGTCGAGTTTGGTAAAACGGAAATCTCTCGTGAGTCACCTTCGACGAGAATTCCATCGAAGGCTGATGTCTCATCGTCACCGGAAATTGTGTTCCCGGCACTCAAGCTGTAAAAGCCTTCGCGACATCTGCAGACGTAAGCGCCTTTCATCCATCCTGGTGATACCGAACCTATTCCGTTTTCGATTATCCTACGTGTACTCGGACCTCTGTACTGGCACTAAAATATTTTTATTTTTAAACACGTATGTTTTAGTTTTTTTTTTGTTTAACGTCTTTAAAGTTTTGGGTATCGTAAGAAAATTCGATTTAAACGAATTTATCAAAACAATGACAAAAATTTGAAAGTGCAGTACCGATTCAATTATATTGATCGGAAAATAACCCATTTTTACTCTTTTTTTTCTTATTTAATTTATTATAAGATCAACTTATAAGATCATCATGGTGATCTATTCAAAAATTTGTCTCCGCATGGTGCATTTAGTATCTCAGTGGTAGTTCACCTGAAAGAAAAAAAAAGAAAAAAATGTAATCTCTACGGTTGCAGCTATGGTTAAGCGAAATAATTTTTTTATTTATCAAATTACTATTTTTTAACATCCCTTGAATTTTTTTTTTTTTTTTTAGGACCGCCATTGCATTAAAATCGCTTAACGATAGCTACGACCATACAGATTAAAAAAATATTTGGTTTCTTTTTCTTCAGATAAACCACAACCGAGATACTGAATGCACCATCTGGAGAAATTTTTTTTGTAGACCATCATGTTGTATATTATAAATTTAGAATTTTTAAATATCTTTAAAAAAAATTGGATTTTTTAAATAAAAAAAAAAAAATTATAGATTCCTGAGAAAAATTCAAATCTTTCGTCTAAATTATAAAACCAAAGAATTATTTATTCACAATTACAATTTCCGTTTTGTCTACGAAGCTATTACTAATTGATACGTTAATGTAATATAAATACTGTTTTTATCAGGGTTTAATGAATAATTAAGAAATCGATGAAATTTATATCTATTAAAATTAGCGTTTACTTGCGTGGTGTCGTCGTGGCACTTGTGTGAGCCTCTGAAAGCGGCAATTTGATTGTCCGTCGTTTTCGTGACGATTTCAGAGTCAGAATAATTGTTACCAGCGACATAATTATCGCACTGATTCACCTCCAATCCACCGATGTCGATGTCGACGCTGAGAAAATCGCGTATTCTGCAAGATTATTTGATTATGTATTAATTGACCCGATTTCGCGTAAAATAGCAGTAGATCTTTAATTGGAACGCTGTTAAAAGGCTGATGAATTATTCTGTTAAAGAAAAACAGGACTGACCCGTGACGAGTGTCCGACGGACGAACATATACACTGTACGAGATGAGCCACTGGAAATTCTTGCAGGAGAGATACGGCAATGTCCACCAGCCCATGTACGACTCGATTGGCGCCGATTGAACGAACTTCGGTGACCTAGTAATTAAAAATTAATTCATTCGTTTACCCGTGTTACGAATATAGAGCAATACGCCAATATTACTTCAAGGCGCACTGTGAATAATTAGGAATAATAAACAGACCTCAATTGCGTACTTGTACCACTGGCATTTTCGAACCATGGTAAATTTGGATCGGGTCGTGCATTCGGTTGCAATTCCTCGCTCTCGATTTTCGACGGTTCTCCCATACTTCCGGGTGTTTGGGTGAGCCACGTTGCGGCTAGCACTGTTTCCGTTGACGCGTTGAAGACAATCACCCGAGTGCCCACAGCGTTTGTCACCGACGATAGCAGAGACTTTGCCACGGCGTCGAGAAGTGCTGCAAAAATATCGAGTTCATTGAAATCATTTATTTCTGTAATTAAAATTTAAAAAAAAAATGAAAATGTAAATTGCAAATTAACAAAAACAATCTTCGATCAGTAAATCGTTTCTTCTTGTTTATTAAATTTTATTGAATTATTCATTTTTACTAAATGCTATATTTTAACAACAAAGAATTATTATTTCGTCGTGCATGAAAATTCAGTGTTACAGCTTCGAAGTAGATAAAATAGAAGATTGAACATAAATCAAAAATTAAAAGTCTAAGAAAAATTGTTCTTCACCAGAATTTGTATTTTTCGTTTAATAGATTTAACTATATTTGATTTTTTATCCATCTAAATAGTGGAAGCCTAATTTATTATTTAATTTATAAATAAAAATTCAGCGCCACAATTTTAGAACAGCACTGTTAAAATCGTAAAATGATTATTTTTTTAGTAGTTAAGTACATAAAATAAAAAAACTAATAGATGACAAAAACGAATAAATCTTTATCAAAATTTGTTGACCCGATTTTTTTTACATTTTATTTAACGAAACGGCATTTTGTTAAATAAAAAAAACCTAATTTTTATTTGAAATGTGTATTAAAAAAAACACTAACAAGTGTGCCTAGTGGATCCAAGATTTTGTAGCATCATCGCAGCCATATCGGTCTTTTGACGAGCGACGTCATAGCGACGGGGATCGAGAGCCGCGCCAGCCGGAAGTGATTTGTATCCTGCCATTGTCGCACAGTCTTCGCCCATAGAACCCGTCGAAGCTGCCTCAATTATGTCGAGCGCTTTCTCCACATCGATCTGCATGGAAAACACACCCACATATATTCCAAATATATATATATTCCACATATGTCTCACGTCGATTATTACAACTTTATGTTTAGGACGACGATAAGGGCCCCTCCCGATTGATTTATTTTCTATTCACCCTTCGAGCGTCGAATATCTCCGGCGCGCCCCGCGGAATTCCGTTGCCCCCTGTTGATGCCGTAGGCGGCAAGGACGACGCTTTCGATGACGACGAGCTGGCAGCCCCAATTGTCGCGTGAACGTATGCCATCACGGCTATCGTCGTCCACGTCGTGGTCGTCAGATGTAATGCCGTGGCGTGCCAGCTTCGACCGCTCTCCATCCCTCGATCGAATTTCTGCGCAAACATTAAAATTATAACGGAATGAAAATAAATTTATCATTTTCTTTTGTACACGAGAAATAATTCCATGAGAAAGTACAATATTTTAGGTGTATGAAAAAAAATTACACTTTGTTTTAAAAAGCCGTTTCATTAAATTAAATACTTTTATGGTCTAAGAATTAATATTTTTCGTTAAGTTCTGCATGTTGAAAATGCATTGATCTAAAATTGAGGGCAATCAAATTAATGCTAGTGTTAAAAATCTTTTCGAAAGTACAGTAGCAGTTTTGCGATACTGGTATATTGAATACAACGTAGGCGTACAATTTAAGATTATGGTAGTTTTATACGATATTTCCAAATTTTCATAATTCTCCTATGCTGTAACTGTAATTTTACATTACACTTTCACGTTAAATTCAATATACTAGTTAATACACGACAGAATTTCTCGAGAAATTCATATCGTGCACATGTGGCGTCGTAACTCGTTCGGCTGCGAAACAGTGATTTACGTGTCTTTGGATTCTCGTGATTCGAGCCTCTCTACCCGAGAGTTGGGTAAGTTCACTGTGGTGAGCGTGTCTGTAAATTTACCGCGAATGAATTACGAGTAGTACTCAGTTTGATAAAAAATAGAAACTCCATAAAATAATTAAAAGTTTCAGGAAAAAATATTGGTGTACTGATATAATAAAATCTGCAGATAAGATTTAAAATAAGCCCTCGATGAGATGTATAACTGAAAAAGTAATGCTTCACAAAAGTTGCTTTTAATTTCCGTTCATCGAAATGCCCCAAAATACTTTTTTTAAGAGCATTCCGTTTATTATTTCGTAAAACATGTACAGGACGAAAGAAAATTAAAAAAGGGAAATTATTTAACATACTCCTGAAATGTTTAAAAACTCGTTTGAAATTTCATAAGGGGTATCTACAAAAAATAAAAAGAAATTTCCTACACTTTTAAAATCATCCTAACACGGACTTTTTTAAAAGCGTAAATCATTATTCTAACCCCATTAAAAGTGCAGTGGAAATGCTGACTGTATTAGCTCAATAAATATATGAATAGTTGAAGCATCGCTGCAGTGTCCCCTTAACTTTCTTCAAAATACCACAGACCGTGTCAATTTTAATTTCGCAACCCTCCCTTCGGAGCATCCATAAAATCGGAACCCCCTTATTGATTTTTCCTTCCATCCATTCAATCCCAACTCTGTAGAATCATTTTCTCCTGCGGCTTTCCATATTCCAGCTTGAAAAAAAAGCGCTTCATACAAACCCTGCAAAAAAAAATGTTACATTATAAGATAAGCAATGCCATTTATTCAACAATACAATCTTTGTAAGAAAAAAAGAAATTGCCGTGAAAATGTAAAAAAAAGTATTCTCTGATTATACGAGGAGGAAAAAGAGAAGGTATGTGTCATCCCATGACGACAGGAATTCCGAGAGGCTCGAGCAAGCGAGCGTGAGTACTCAGTGAGACAGAAAAAAAATCAGTGACACGATTGGAAAAATAATATTTCTCTAAATGAGCCATCGATGAGTTACTGATCTGTATAACTGCGGAAATGATGCTTCAGGGATTTAAAAAAATATTCACTCTTCGGAATAATCTGAAATTACATAATTATTCTCTAGAAATTTTCATGTATTAATATTTTTATTATGTAGAGTTAAAGGGATATTAATGAAGAGTTAATTGTTTCAATTTTCCAGTATTTTGCCTAAAAAATGTTTCATAAAACTAAATTAGTGTATAAAAATTGACAAACGAATTATATATACTATATCGATAAATGAACGTTAAATTTGATAAACTGATTTTTAATTGAATAAATAAAAAGTTAATCACCAGTAATGTAAACTGACACATAAAAATTTTGTAGTGAATCGGTTGTTATAAAAATTGAATGCATTATCATTTCATTTGCGTGCAATCGTTTTAAGGTGAATTTCAATTTCAACAGAACTGCTTATAAAACATTAATGTACCTTGCATTAAATTTAACGTATTTATATTAAAGTTTTGATTGACATTGATTTTGATAATCGAACTTCTGGATCGAAATTTTAAACAGTGTATACATTAAATCCAGACTTTTATATGACAAATACATGCAAAAAATTACTGTTGAAAATATTTAAAAAAAAAAATCCAATTACACGAGAAGAGATGTATCATACCTCGAGGAGAGAAATTCGAAAAGGTTTGAGCGTGAAGTGTATGAGTCGCTACGAGACTGGATAATAATCGTGAAAAGCAGAGGCAAAGCTTTAAGCTTTAGAGGGATACGTATAGAAAAGTACCATCGAAGATACAGGCGACATACATAGTGCACATAATCTCTTGCATAGCCCATGTTGTGCGGCAAGGAAGCTACGTAGCGTGGAGAGTTGTGTGGACCAGGAGTATTTATGCCGGGAAGAATACTCCAAGTATTCACAAACCTCTGCGGGCTTCCGCGTGTCGGTGTTCAAATATTTGATCCCCGTTGCGGATAAAGGGTGGTAGCGCCCCGGCGGCTGCTGCCGCTGTCGCTCGCCCCAGGCGGTCTCGTCTTCATTGCCACCGTTGGATTGCCACTCCGATGAGCTCCCTCCACCGCCACTTGCTTCGATCCTTCCCTCAGTTCTGCTGCTTGCTGGTGGCGATACTTCAGCCTGGTGCCCTTAATTATTTATAGAACTTTTCTCCATCCATTCAGGAGCGTGGGAGCGGTCACTGCAAAAAAGAAAAAAAGAGGAGGATAATAGAAACAGAAAGAATACACAGTTAACTGTATCAGACAGTCAAGAAGATAGGGTGGATTACGAGGGTCGAGTATATACAACTGGGCCAAACGTACAAACGAATGTAATAAAAGAAACCTTTGAAAGCAATATTTCTCTTTTCCACCCTCTCCCTCCCTCCTCCTCCTCCTCCAAAGGGGGGATGCTCGCGCATCCTTTGCACGCCTCGGCTTTTAGCTTTCACCAGGTAATATAATTTGCCCGATGGCTTATACAATATTATTGATGAAGCTTCGAGTTTAGCTTGGAAACTTCACGAGCTAGAATCTAATTCGCAAACACCGCAGCTTTTTAAGGGACGTATCTGGATATCAGTCGTTTCGACGAATATTAATCAGCGGGTTTATAACGACCTTTTATTATTTGGTTTTAATTTTGTGAGTGGTTTGCGAACCACTTTTATCGAGTCTTCGTGCAATTTTTGTCGGCTCTTTTCATCAGTGGTTTTTTACACGCCTATTAAGATATTGTATTGTAGTAAAAAGTGTTCCTTAAATCATTTTATAGAGAATAAAAAGCATGTTATTTATTCATTAAATTTCGAGCTTTTTATCGGCTGTAACATTATTGTAAAAGTGGTTTTTTTATTACTGGTTATAACTATTAACATGTGAATAATTAAACAAGACTTTTTTCCATAATTTTATAGGCACTTAAAAAATAAAAGGAGGCATTGATGAATTCAGGAAATTTTTATGTATTCTCTGTAAACGAGGTGCTAGCAATCTACAAATTTATTAAACTATAAGAAGCAGCATCTGAAATCTTAAAATTTATAAACATAAATCATTTCAATCGACTGTGAAATTTAGGGATTACTCTCTAAAGGTAGAGAGAAGAGTATGTAGACCTATAGTAAAAAAAATAGTGTTGTTTCCAATAAAAATGTAAACAAAAATTGCAAAAGATTCTTAAAATTACACTTTCTAATTTTAATGTTAATGCTAAGTACTTTGTCGCATTCCGATGTCGAAAATGATATATTTATTTTAAAGCTGAGAAATGAAAAAAAAAAAATTTCGTAGCTTTTATATTAGCTGTAAACAAAATAATGTGTTTTTTTAACTTGACAACTTTAATAAGCGCGCGAAAAATAAAATTGGGCATAAAAAAAATTCTGAAAAAGTGTATTTACTCTCATTTAAAGGGTGTTGGCAATTCGCAAAATGTCATCGTTGCAATGATTCTTATATTCCAAATTTATGCTGCTGGAAATAGATATAAAAGTTGATATTTTTTGTACGTCAAATGATTATACATTTATATAAATAAAATGTTAAGCCTGTTATATTTATTGTAAAATAATTCAATATTTTTCTCGTAACACGATAATTTCAAAGGCACTAAATAAAATGAGGCCGAGCACGAGAGAAAAAGAAATGGCAAACCTGCTGGAAAAATAAGTAAAAAAGAGTTGAGTGAGTAAAACCTTATTTTTCTTCATTGAGTTTATCTTGAAAACTATCTCAGCTAGTCTAACATGCTGAGCAAACATTTCTCCGTGAAATATCCTCTTTAAAAGAAAAAAAATAGCTTGAAACAAATAATTCACGTTTGGCAAAACGATATTGGCCATTTAGCTTTCACCGTATGATATAATTTGCCCGATGGCTTATATACAATATTATTATTGATGAAGCTTCGAGTAACGTTTGCTATAGCTTCAATAGATTCCACTTCGCGTGCCAGAATCTACTTAGAAACTCGGGAGGATAGGTATATCAAGCCACGGTATCCCCACCCTTCACAGTGTGTGCTTCCTATATTTATATATTAGTGTGTGTGTGTGTGTGTGCGTGTAGAGCTTGTATATATTGAAGCCCCTAAGCACATCGTTGAATATATCGTTCGACGGGACGCGCTATTAGAGATACTGAGTGTGTTTGAGCGTTAGTTCCTACTGTTTAACGTAGGAATAGATAGTCCTCTGTGTCTATATCACGTTGTATACGTGTTTCTTGTGTTTGTGTATCCATGCTGCTTCCACCAACTTTGTCTTGAAAACGCACGCGAAGCGGTATACGCTCAATTTCACGAGTCGCTTGTCAAAGTTACCTCGCGCGAAGCTTCTATCGCAAGCAGTGGGAGAGAGGAAGAGAGAGAGAGAGAGAGAGAGAGAGAGGGAGAGATAGGGAGGAAGAAGAGAGACCGCCTGGGCGTTCTTCAGCGTTGGATAATATGGACAAACTGTCGGTTGCAGACGATGCTCTCACGAAAACATGTGATGGGACATGCAGTTGATTTTCCACCAAGTAATATGTCCAAATAAATCACTTTTAAAATAGCAATCGTCAATGAACAATAATGTGCAGTGTAGACCGGTTGTTTTGTGATTGAATATTGTGTATTTTTTTCGAAAGTCGTAGTGACCATGCTAATAACCAGGATTTTTGGGATAATTGATGAAATTAATTTAATCTTACGATCTCAAGTTTATGGACCCTTTTCAGAAACTTATGAATTTGTATGATTGCAGACAAAGAAAAATATAAAACAACGATGCAAGCATCTGAATTCTATGCTATGATTTCATCGTCAAATGCAATATATAAATGAATATTTGGATTGACGAACTTAGCTACAAAAAGAAAATTTCGCTTACAAGAATTTTACATTTTTTTGTACTTGTCAAGTTAGTTCATTTTTGCATTGAAAATATTTGCATTGACGAACTTAGCTGTAAAAAGAAAATTTTGCTTACAAGTATTTTACATTTTTTGTACTCGTCAACATCGTTGATTTTGATCAAGGTACACATTTTTTTTATATGTGCAATTGCTGCACCATAAGAATGAGTTTATTTCAATCAAATATGAAAATGTATTTAAATCAAACCAAAATATAGTTGAATTAAATAAATCCTATTAAATCGAAACTTTAAGAAATAATTTTGAAATGATTGCAGTCAAAGAAAAATATAAAACAAGGATGCAAGAATGCGAGGATCTGAATTATATGTTCAGATTTTATAGTCAAACGCAACATATAAATAAATAAATATTTGGATTGACGAACTTAGCTGCAAAAAGAAAATTTTGCTTACAAGAATTTTATATTTTTTGTGCTTTTCAAGTTAATTAACTTTGATCAAGGTACACATTTTTTTGTATATGCAATTGCTGCACCATTAAATTTTGATAATTTTCCAATAATTCGCACCCAAAAAAAAGGAAGAATGAGTTTATATCAATAAAATATGAAAATGTATTATCAAATGAAAATATAATTGAATTACATAAATCCTACTAGACCGGAACTTTAAGAAATAATTGTATTTAAATTGAATAAATGCATTTATATAATATCCGCCGTTAATAAAGTTTATTTAATTCAACAATATTTTGATTTGATTTAAATGAAGTTTTATTCGATTCAATAAAATGTCCATATTCCATTCCAATAAACCTATATTCCATCGTTTCTCTATAGGTGCGTGTCTCCTTAATTTCTCATCTTATGACTGAAAATTCGTTGCTAAGACGAGAAGTTTCGTCAAGTCGCTGGTGATTAACTAGTATGCTAAATCAACCCGGTGAATAATTAAAGGAAAACCTCGTCAACGTCTGCCGAAGCACAGAACGTAAATTTTCAACTCTCGGGAGCTTATAACGTGAGTTTCTTCGGGGTCTATAGACGTTCGGTAGATTTTCTCTCGTATAAATTGATAAGCCGAATTGAACGGTTAACAAGAGGGGAGGTTTGATAAGAAATCGCTTATCTCGAACGGTCGCTCCTGCGGTCTTTATCATCACAGCCTCTCGGGCTCGATGAGTATGTACTCAATCTCGTAATTCAATATGCGATTGAATCCTGAACCAATAGTACCCGAACCCGATGTATACGATGGTAACCACTGTGATGATCTATTCCAACAGCGTTCGCTCTATTTCCATGTATCATGTGTACACAATGGAAACCAATCGATATTCAATTGTTGATGACTGACGAATTATCGGTTTTCGCTCGCGTATTTTTTTTTTTTTTTTCTGATGAACAATTCGGCAGTGAGACAAACGGAATTGGCTTTGTGTGGTTTTTGGATATCTGGCTGATATTTTTTTTTTTTACATAAATGGTCGATACATCGTTTCTACAGAATGCGACTCTACACGACCAACTCTACACAGCAGCAACTCTAGACAATACTCGACTCTACACAAGCACAAATTCAACACAGCGAAAGTCTCAAAGGCAAAAACTCTACACTGATAAAATTCTATACAGAAAAAACTCTACGCCGGCAATATTTTAAACAGGCAAAAGTCTACGCAGACAATATTCTACACAAGCAAAATTCTACACTCAACACAGTCAGATCTCTGCAGAGATAATACTCTACAGAGCCGAAATTCAACACTGGGAATGGGATATTTTTAATATCGGATTTTCTTGACATGGGATATTTTTTAATGGGCCTTCTTTCGGAGATATTTTGACGCGGGATAAATGGGATATTTGTAATATGTAGTTGTTTTGATATGGGATATTTTAGTTTTGCGAATATTTATTCGAGATTTTAATGAATGGGATATTTTTAATATGGGATTTTCTTGAAATGGGATGTTTGTAATATGTAGTTGTTTTGATATGGGATATTTTAGTTTTGCGACTTATTTCGAGATTTTAATGAATGGGATATTTTTAATATGGGATTTTCTTGAAATGGGATATTTGTAATATGTAGCTGTTTTGATATGGGATATTTTAGTTTTGCGACTTATTTCGAGATTTTAATGAATGGGATATTTTTAATATGGGATTTTCTTGAAATGGGATATTTGTAATATGTAGCTGTTTTGATATGGGATATTTTAGTTTTGCGACTTATTTCGAGATTTTATTTAATGGGATATTTTTAATATGGGATTTTCTAGAAATGGGATATTTGTAATATGTAGTTGTTTTGATATGGGATATTTTAGTTTTGCGAATATGTATTCGAAATTTTATTGAATGGGATATTTTTAATATGGGATTTTCTTGAAATGGGATATTTGTAATATGTAGTTGTTTTGATATGGGATATTTTAGTTTTGCGAATATTCATGCGAGATTTTATTGAATGGGATATTTTTAATATGGGATTTTCTTGAGATGGGATATTTTTTAATGGGCCTTCTTTCGGGGATGTTTTGACGCGGCATAAATGGGATATTTCTAATATGTAATTGTTTTGATATGGGATATTTTAGTTTAGCGACTATTTATTCGAGATTTTATTGAATTGTGAATTTTTAATATGAAATTTTCTTAACATGGGATATTTTTTAATGGGCCTTCTTTTGGGGATATTTAGACGCGGGATAAATGGGATATTTCTAATATATAATTGTTTTGATATGGGATATTTTAGTTTAGCGAATATTTATGCAAGATTTTATTGAATGGGACATTTTTAATATAGGATTTTCTTGCGATGGGATATTTTTTAATGGGCCTTCTTTCGGGGATGTTTTGACGCGGGATAAATGGGATATTTGTAATATGTAATTGTTTTGATATGGGATATTTTAGTTAATATAGGATTTTTTCTTACGATGGGATATTTTTTAATGGGCCTTCTTTCGCGGATATTTTGACACGGGATAAATGGGATATTTGTAATATGTAATTGTTTTGATATGGCATATATTAGTTTCGCGAACATTTATGCGAGATATTATAATTTTAACGCGTGATAACTGTACGTGTTCCCATATAATATATACAATCTCAAGTATAAAACAACAAGAAACCTTCTACTTTGAAGGCTGCTTTCCTTATATTTTAAGATCCCCTCTATAAGAATATGTTGAATTCGCAGAAAGATCTTTCCCGAATCTTTCATTCTCGTCCAATGATTTCCGACTAAACAACAACACCAAAAAAAACAAAGAAAGCAGCTAGACATCAAATGTGATCCATACATAAAATAGTCTGTACATGGGAGAAATGCTCTCGCCGAGCCGTTCGTAGGTCCGATCGATGCAGCAAAATGTACAACCTGCGACTGAGGGGACTCTCTCGCTCCTACGACCCTCTTCTGCAGCAGCAGCAGCAGCAGCAGCAAGCAATAGCAACAGCAACGTTGGTACCTGCTATACGGATAGTAGCTTTCTATCCAACTGACCCATCGATAAACAGCTCACCCCACACATCCGCCCTGTTGTCGTCCTCCAGCTCTCCGCCTCCTGCTTCCACCCCTCTTTATATTACGCTTTTTCCTCCACATTTTATATATATAACATTTTCCTCACAGATCCGCGAGGGATTAACTTTTCTCACAAACGTCTCCTACATTCTACTCAAAACCGCGCAAAAAGAAGAAAAGAAAAAAAATAAAATAAACTTCACAACAATAACACATTGCATTATTTTTCATCGGGCACTCTGAGAAATCGTGGTTAATTCTGCTGGCAACAATAAAAGCAACATTTACGTTTAATCCATGCAAACATTTTCATAGTCATAGCAACTATGGAAAACTAATCGTACGAATTAAAAATGAAAAGTCGTCGCTTTATAGTTACTGATGCCATATTTCTCTCAGTGTTACTATTACATAAACATGCAATACACGTTTACGTATATATTTATGTATATATGTTGCAAATCCTACGTGTGCACGAGCATATTTATATACACTCACAATTACACGTCCTTCTATATCCACTATATATACAACCCCTGTGTTGTTTGTTGCATAGAATTTAGTGCGGATAACCGCAACGTTGTCTCGTAAGCATCGTTATCACCGAAACAATATAACGTATGATATATATATATATATATATATATAGATGGGAGGGGGTCTGTCGGTTACAAAGTATATATAGTACAGTTGCACACTATAGCAAGGCTCTGTTGCTGGCCCGTTGAAACGGTGAGCGATAGCGCGAAAGCCTTTCCTCTCTCTCTCTCTCTCTCTCTCTCTCTCTCTCTCTCTCTCTCTCTCTCTCTCTCTCTCTCTCTCTCTCTCTCTCTCTCTCTCTCTTTCTCTCTCTTTCTCTCGGATTGTCCGCGCGGACCCACTTTGTGTCAGAAGGGTATTCGATGCTCGACCACTCGTGAAATTGAATGGGAGATAACAAAACGCGAGGGGGATTCCTGTGTTTTTTTTTTCTTTTTTTTCTTTTTTTTTTTTTCTTGTTACGTATGGTTTTACTATATGATATACTATCTAAAAGACGTACGATATCTCTTCGGCAAAGCTCGGAAATTCCGGGTTGTTAGATTCCATTCAACCACCACCCCAAACGAAAGCTCGTTCGTGACTGTTCTCGCGATAGCAGCTGAGGTTTCCCCAGAGCTCCCTCTCGTTTGGCTCCTGTGGATATGCGCGCGGAACCAGCGCGGTCTATGGGGCGTGCGCCCACCATGAAACCCCCGTTTACCTTGTTGGCTTTTATATGGGGCAATCTATGGCAAATCAACAGTGACACTCATATTTTTTTTTTTTTTACAAGCTTCCTCCTAGTATGTTATAGAGCGATAAAAAAAAAAACACTTCGCACCAATTTTTTGAACGTTTTTCGAAAATTTGTTTAGTCTCAAAATCAAGAAAATCATTGTTTACCAAAATTATGTCGTCGATATTTTTTTAACTTCTCTTTATTGAAAAACTACTATTACTTGAACTATTTATTGAAATTAGGATTGGTATGAAAAATAAAAATACAACGAATTAATAATGAGGGCTTTTTTAGAATTTCAAGTTACAATACTATTTTATGAAAAAAAAGTATTTGTGAAATAAAAGAGCAAAAAAATTGACTGGAATGTATTTTTTTTTTTTAGTCATATGTGATCATTTTTGGTGTATTTAAATGATCGTCAATAAATTATCACTCCCATCTTTCAAATTTCAATTACTTTCTTTAATCCGACCTTTCTTCTTTGTATAACATACCTGGGACCATAAAAATGGATGTGATTTTTATTTTTCTAAACGTCTTTAATAAAAATGATATATTACGTGAAATAATTATCAAAGTAAATAAAAATTCGATCAGTTTTTAGTTGTACCATGACGTTGTGCAAAAGGACGATTAAATACAACTCTCAGCAAAGAAAAATCTTGAAGCCCCAAATTTGGGAATTTGTATATTTTAAATAAACCCAAAAATACCAAACATGTCTGAAAAATTAGTTACTCTACGATATTTCTTTACCCTCCCTTTTTGTTTATTTATATTAAATAAACAACAGGGAATAGAAACCCTATTTTTAGGGTTTCTCCAAATTCCTATTTTTATTTTTTATTCCAATACTAGTAGCACGATCAAAAACAACATTTTTACCCCGTAATTTTGTTTTTCATCAAGAAATATATACATTTTTTAAATAATCGTCGACGTAGTTATACTAACCAGCATTTTTGTTGTTTGAGACCAGATCAATTATTATTTTTTTTAATCTTTAAAAATGAGTGCGTAGTGTTTTATTTTATACCGCAATATACTGTAAAGAAAAAAATGTATTAAAAATGTGAGGGTTACGACCCTGTTAATTTGCCATGGACTGTCCCATGTATATATATATATATATATATGCCTTTACACTATGCAGTTCGAGCCGCCTACACAGCACGTAACATTCCACCGGAGGGGTTGGAACGTTCCGACATTTGTCCCTCTCTCTGTCCCTACGCGTCTGTTTGACCGAGAAAGCTTACCAAGTTATGATTGTCAAAGTAAGATACGAGAGAGCATTGTGCAAGTATTTTATCATCTCTTTGGCATATCTCTTTCTCCTGGTTGCATTTATCTATACAGGAAAATGGTAAAACACAAGTTTAACGACCGTAAGCTATGCCGTCGTTGAAAGCACATAAACATGAAAGCCTTTCGCGTGCTCTTGTAATTGTTTTCGAGAACACTACGAGGTCGAGCTTTTTCCTTCTTTTTTTTTGTTGTTCTTGTTATATTATTCTCAATTTCACTTAGTTATAATGGACGAAGGAGTGTAATACGAAGGGGAATATGTCAGGGTTTCGTCTTATAACTACTACATTCCAATTAATGTTGAGTCGAAAGAAAAAAAGAAAAAAAATATTTTACAGCAGTTTGGAGTTCTGTCGTTTCAATATATTAGATATTCGTTCATATACAATATACATATAACTCTTGTGCTATTTCGTTAATTACATTAATATTCTTCACGCCGTATAAATAACAATAACTTACACAATGTATATCTCCTCCAGGATCGTTCTGTCTCGTTTTTTTTTTTTTTTTTTCTTTAATTTTAGTTAACTTGTGTGTAAAAAGGGGGGCGGGGACCTCGGTGAGGTTTATGCTGCTAATACTGTAGCGGCATTCCTCCCGAATTGTGCGAGAAGGAGACGAGATTCCACGCAGGAAAAAAAAAAACATTCTCGCGTCTCAAACGATACGAGGACGAACGTGCTCTCGCCTCGAGGGGTTTTTTTTTTTTTTTTTAATCTACGTCGTCCTTGTCGAGATTATTTTGTTTTTTTTTGTTTCTCCCGATTTTAAAATCGAACGGGACTTTGGGTTAAGGAACATTTAAGACTCGATATATTTGTAATCGTGACGCGATAATAACTCGCGCTACCGAATGCCCACCACGTGGCTGTCGGGCAGAGAGCTTTTACTGCCGGCACAGTGTCGTGTGCGTGTCTGTTTTTTCTGTCTGTTTTGCGTTTTTTTTTTTTTCTAGATATATAACAATAAAAACTGACATTACTATGTGGTTTATACCGTCGTACTTCGTCGAGTAGTAAAAACTGTACTCTTTGTCGTAGAGGCATCTTGATATATCGAACAGGAATGGAAACTTTAAATTTTCCAACTGAAAAAAGAACAAGAAGTTTTTTTTTCAATCGCCAGCTTTTTAAGGATGTTTTTTTAAATGCACTCGCAGTACTTAATATCGTTATTTACAATATTCGGTAGCGAATTCTTAAATACAGTCGATACTCGAGATACATATTCAACTTTGTATTTAAAAATCCGACAAACTGGGAACTGGAATTTTTTTTTTTTCTAATTAATTGTTCAGGCTTTTAATATCGATTAGAACTAGAAAAGTCAAATTTTTTACTTCTGATGTTATAATTGAGTGACGTTTAATTAAAGGATCATTCTACTGTTTTACTTTTCTCTTCGAATTTTTTTTTCTCAACTACCGTGCAGATTCGTTAACTATTTTTACTTTATATAATTCTTCCAGTTGCTTCGCATTGTATAATTTTTTATATTGACTTTTTTTTTCTCACATAAAGTCGTTTTTACTTTCGCCTTTTATTGCATTTCTTTTAGTTATATAGATTGTAAATTTTAGACCGCTTGCCAAATATCTTATAGAGTACGTATACTTTATAAGCTAAAAAAAATTATCCGATTGTTGTGATTTTTTTAAATTAAGAAAACTGTTAAAAGTATCGAGAATTTTTCTTTTATTTATCCACTGCGATAGAACAAAATCGTATTAATATGGGAAGAACAACGCGCCGTTTTGTCAATTTTTTGTTACTTTGATTTTTTCCCAAAATCCAATGATAGCAACACTGTTACACATTAAGAATCTCCTTCTTTTTTGTAAAATTAGTCTGCAGAGTGTAATCAGGCGTGCCAGTTGTTTTCGTAGCTTTGTCTTCGAAATCAACATTCCACAATAATAATAATTTTTTTGTACCATCAGTGTGGCTAAATAAAAGGGACAAAAATTCAAAATACTTCCTACAGGTATTTTTCTTTAAATCCCAAAAATAGGATATTTCTCTATTTTCCAGAATAGAATGACCCCTTAAAATATTAACATTTCTTTACTATTAGAAAAATTCGAGTTAGTCCATCGCTGACGTCCGTAATACCGAAAACATAAGTTCTCTCAACGTCTCGCTGGATTTAAAAAAGAAAAAAAAAAAAAAAAAAACACTAGAGAGTGCAAACAAAGTGCAACGTCCGCTGGTCCCGAGTCCATAGCCGGTTACGACCGCCGTTGTATATCATTATCATCAGCGCGAGCTTATCGCAGTTGGGGAAAATGAGTCGCGACTCCCGGTCGCGACGATCGATATGCCGTTGGCGCTCGCGCGCGCGTTTCATCATAATCAGTCTTTTACATATCGATGGTACGCGTGTTGGTACAATCTGCGGTGCTTTAAACGAGTGTGTCCCCCTCCGACTGACAGCTCACGGTCGTGGAACCTACGCATTTAACAACCGCTAACTCTCACTATCGTTACCGTTCGCACTTAGGTGGAAATCTCAATCACTGACGTGCGAATCAAACCACTCGACTTCTTCAAACAAAAGTCATAAAATGCAGCTAAAAGAAACAAAAAAAAAAATGCAAGACTACGTAATGATCGTTTAGACTATACGTACAATATAAAAATTTTGTCACAAATGTCGAGTAACATTTAAACAAAAACATTCGTTAAAATCGTAAAAACATTTTATTCATTGACACGCGACAAAATTCTGATTTCTCAATAACAGAAAATTTCCACCTAAACGCATCTCTCTTTCTCTCGCTCGCTCTCTCTCATTCTCTCACTCTTTCTTTCCCGTAATCTCGCGATTCTCATGGATTTGGTACTTGAAAAAAAAAAAAGAAACGCTTTTAATAGTATAGTATACGCTTTGGTATGCAATTGTCGATTATACGCTAGCCGACGCCGTCGAGATCGCGAGACACGAATGAAAGTCTTGACTCCTCTTTGGCACTTGCGACTCTTGCTCGGTTCGTCGATTTATTCGACGATTGCCTATCGAATCGGGCTACGATCGATTAGAACAAGCGATCTTGGTCCTCTGATGTCCTTTCATCTGGTTTCTCTTCGCGTTCAGTTGCGTCACTAGTTATCGATCGGCGCCCAGCGCGTCTCGGTGCTACGCTGGAATCGCGAAAAAAATTAAAATAATAATAATAATAATGTTTAGCCGGAGATCCGATTCTTTATTCGGTGCTCGAGTCGCTCTTCGCTTCCTCGCCTCCGCTTTCTGGATTCGTCGCGGTATTCGCCGTCCTATCGTGATTCGTGCAATTTTCCGTGTCGCAAGTATTCTCCGCAATTTCCAACCACCGTTTCTTATTGTCTTGAACACCGTCCACGAGCGGCTTCAGTTTGTCCGAAAGTAAGGCGAAAGCCTGCAATTTCGTATACAGTTGAGTAAAAAAAAGATTGAAAGTCACGAGAGATAGATAAAAAAAAAGGCGCCTTGAACTCACCTCGTAAATAGGTAAACAGATCGAATCGATGAATCCTACTTGCATCATCGGTAACTGGTCCTCTTTTTCTCGATTCATAATGTCCTAGAAAAATAAGAATATTAATAAATCAAAGGATAATGAAAAAAAAATATTCGTTAAAAATCCGAGTTTTTTACGAGTTCAAAAAATCATGAAAAACTGTTACGAAAAGGCTTTCCAAGATACATTTATATTAAATATTAAACGTTATTTAATTTTTACTAACTATCGGTGTAATATTAAGTGTTCTTCTCTCGATATCGCCTTGTTCAAAGAACTCGCTGCTCACGAGTTCGGCGACCCGTTTCTCGATCTCCCAGGGTTTCGTTATAGCTGCTAGATCGCAAACAGTCATCAGCATTCCACGCAGGAGTTCTCGATGATCGCCGTAAGCCCAGTTGTAACTTTGTCCACGTGCGATACTGAGAAAAGCGCCGCGTTTGCGAAAATACACAGCCAAATCGGTCGAGAGTATAGCTTCCTCGAGGACTTTAACGACCCGCGAATATTCCTCAGGCGAGAGATTCGACAGTATCTGATTGCCCTGACTGCTGAGGATCATGAGACACTGATCGAAGTGATGATGCTCCATCGTCGAGGTAGAATATAATTGTGCCAGCGGTGAGGAGGCTCTGTGAACAAAAACAAAATTATAATAGAAAGCTCGGAAGGTCTGCCACAGATGAAAGTAGATGTTTAAGGAGGTCCTGTTGAAACTATATATTTAAACTTTCTCGTCTGCATTTTTTTTTGGTTATACGTTAAACAATTTTTAAGTTAATTACAATTTTAAAAGGTTGGTTACCGACTAAACTACTGAGAAATTAGACATTAAAAATGATGCATTATATAAGGACCCATAGATAAAAGCAACAAAATGTTGTCTTTGAATGGGAAATTAACTTATGTCAAGTTTTTTTGTTATTAAGAATTCAACTCATACCTTGGAAGATGTAAAAATGATCTGTATGTAAAAATTTAACAGGAAAAGTTTTTAAAATAATTCTCTGTATTCGGGTCCTCTAAGCGACTTATTTCGAACGGAAGACATTCTGCATATTTCAGGCACATTGGAAAACAATTTTAACTTTTTCCCATTCAAATTTTCATATAGATGAGATTTTAAACCCTCCTTAAACGAAGCCGAATTATGTGATCTGAAACGTATTATCGTCTTCACCAATGAATACACGCATAGATAAAATTCAAATGAAGATATATGTTAAAGCGATTTTAACAAGCTATTTTGATAACACATACAAACACACATTTGTTCTTAAAGTGAATAATTTCGTAAAAAATTTAGTTTATTTGTTTTATTTCAATTGATTTACAGAACCTTTATGCATCGAAAGGATCTCCTTAATCGATTGACTCACTTGATTTGAAAAGAATTGTTGGTGCCCCGATGATCGAGATCGTGACATAGGCACGCTATGATAAGAGCGAGGCACTCGATTTCGCCGAAAATTTTCCACCACTGAGTAGCCTGAAAGCAATTTTACGGTCAAGGTCAGTCGGGTTCGTTGAACTCGGGCGTTGTACGACTTAAAAGTTCGCGCGCCTGCTCTCGCGTTTTTTACGCTCACTCAGTTTGTCTTTCATATACCGCCCCCCGTACTCGTTGAGTGCCCGAGAGTCGTTTTGTTTCTACGTTTGTTGCTCGCCGACTCACCGTCAGAATAGCAAACATCATTTGGGCTACGTTGAAAGCATGACGCCAATTGTGATAGATGACGTTCCGATAGTTCTTCTTAACGCTGAGGAGCCATCGACACAGTACGTCGTAATCAATGTGAAATCTCTCGACAAAGTCAAGATCGAGAAACATCCGAAGGCAGGCGGTTAGTGTATCGTCGTCCTCCATCCTTATGTCGTCGAATTTGAAGTCCTGAAGGTGAAAGTAGGCCGACGATGGTACCCTTAAACCCTGCTGGGTCGCGCGGTAACCGAAATACGTCCATTAGCGAGCTTTGCACGTCGTGAAAATCTAAACTACGTATTACGCAGTGGGAATAGCAAAGGCGCGATGGAACGATAACAACGAGAGAGAAAGTAAGTAAGGAGGAATATAAAGATTTTGAAATACCAGAATCGTTTATGACAGTGTTGTTGTAAAATAATAATGAAGTTTAATACGTGAAATTGTTAGGAAGAAACTAACCCTCAGTCGTTGAGCATCCTCCAGCGATGCAGACGCGTGATAACTCAACACTTCGAGTGTAACGCTCTGTTTGGCCATAGCTATCACAGCTCTCTCGTACCTGTATTATGCGCCAATGTCGATTGACCCAGAAAATAAAGAGACAATAGAATACGAAAAACTCGATGAGATGTTTCATGCAACTGAACATTTATAGCATATACTTTCTTTTGCCCAGCGGATCGACACAATCGTTTCTTTTTAGTTGCTTTATTATAGCATTGTTCTCGCCAGGTTGAACGCCGGCAAGTTTTTTTTTATTATATTTTTACAATTGTATTCTGATCATACGTCCACAGAAACTTTGTGCTAATGTGATACCACTTTTCTCTATTAATTTCTAGTTTTACAAAAAAAAAAAAGGGGTACAAAATGTATAAAATTTTCGAAACCTTTTCATTCATCTTGATTTTTAAAAAAGTGTGTCATTTTCTATTACACGATCATTTAAATTCGAGCAACTTACAAAAGAAATTGTGTAACTTCTGATTTAACATAATTATTTTTTTATTTGACATTTTTGATGTGCATTTTTTTTCACTCCCAATTACGCACTTTTTTTACTTACTTTTAATTTTACTTTGTGAAACTTTTCGAATCGAATTTTAAAAATCTGTCAAATTAATAAAACAGAGTTTATTACTTTAAAAAACTCGTACGCGAATTTCACACGAAAATTTGTTTCTATGTAGATTGCTTTTGAGTTGTTTAATAATTAAATGAATTTTTGTTTTTTGTAAAAAATAAAACCATTGTTTTTCGACTATATTTCGAGTTATGTAGATCCGCTAGGAAATCGTGTTTTATCTACTAAGAAACGTACGTGTAGACCGACTCACATGTTGGTATTGTGAATGCCCATACCGCAAAAGATGGCAAAGGCCTCGACGAAGTTTTCGTCGTTCTTCGTGAACAAGAGATCGTCGAATTTGTTGACAAGCTGTATAACTCCGATAATCTGACCAGAGGAGTTTTTGATAGGCATACAGAGAATGGTCCGATGTCGAAATCCAGTGCCGTCATCCACCGAAGGATCGAATCTCGAGTCCTCGTAGGCATTTGGGATATTGACCGTCTGGAAGCAAGAATAACGCGATGTTCGTGAAGACAAGTGTCGTAATGTTGACCCTATCGATGACGATGGAAAATGTTAGCGATTATATGTTTTTTTCATTGCTTTATCAAACTGCTCGGAGGCGCTCGCTCGATCTAGCTATAGTCTGTCCGTCGAACGGCTCAAGATTGTCACGTGTATAAGCGAGCGCCGGTCGCTTCCTAAGCTATTCTCAAGCGTTTCTCGTAATCGGCGGTTTAAGGATATTCCATAAATAATTTTTGGATATCGCAACTTAAAATTGCAGATGTTATAGAAGAATTAATAAGGATTTAAAAAAAAACAGTTTGATTAAATTCTGACCCCATGGATTCTGAGATATATGAGTTGAAGGCTGAGACGTTTAACATGAATAGTATAGAGCGATGAACGATAACTGCCATTCATGGTGTCAAAAAATATATTTCTGGCAAACTTTTCACGCAAATTCTTTTTTCTACGCCTGTTTACATGCAAACTTCCAAATGTTATCGAAGAGTAAAATTTTTATTTTTGTACCGAAATTGTTATTCTTTTGATTTCGTAAGTTCCTGTCAGAAAATTCTATGCATTTGTATCTAAACGGACAGTAAAAGAATCGAAAAATGTCTGTTCTGTTTGATTTTGCCTCCTCATAGAGGACGAAAGCAATATGCAACGTCCTGCTTTACACCTTTATTAAAATATTTTTTCAGCAAAGCAAAATTACTTTTTAACGCGCAAAATTATAGTTATTTCTGTTAGACTATAAACGCAATTTTGTAAATATTGCTTGTTTAGTTGTGAAATGACTCAACAGTATACTTATGGAATATCCTTAAGGGTACAGAGTCAGCTAAAAATTATACAAAGTAAATCGTGTACCAATTGCCTATGAAAAGCTCTCACAAAAACTGAATTATTTTTTAAGAGGAATTTTTTTTTCTTGTTCATCCATGCAAAGAGTTGTTTTTAGTTTTTGCCAAATTAATTTTTTACAATGTAAAAGCTGTTATATATGTACACTCGCACCATTCAATTGTATGTTTTTTAGGTGACTCGATTCCCTTAACCACATCGATGATAAAAAGCGGATGTCGATGACTTACCTCGCCCGTTGTCGCTGTGTACCCGGTGATGCCTATGTTTATGGGGAATCTGCTCTCGAAAGGGCTGCAACGGAAAGAGACCAAGCGGCAGCGATCGTTAGATCCGGAATAGCGTCTCGCTCTGTCGTCGAACGAGAAGAGATGAGCGGGTCAATGCCATGTGCGCGTTGTGCTCTCTTGGCTTCGGTTTTTGATTGTTTTTTTTTTTTTTTGCAATTCGCGGGGCGCTTAACTAACACATTAATTCAAGTAAGTTATAACAATTCACCTGGTTCGCGAATCCGTGTCCTCAACGGTGAGATCGTTCGCCTCGAAGTCGAAGACTCGCGAGAAACTACCCTTCGACGCCTTGTGCATCAAAAGTACCTGTGACAAACGTGATATATATAATATTTTTAAATTATTTTGATATGATATCATGTAGATTGGCGTTATCTCTGTTGAGCCTACTAGAGACGCACCTGGACGCGTTGGCACTGGATGAGGGATTGCGTGTGCGTCAAAATCCTAAATACCATATGTTCTATCGTGCTCTGCTCTTCGAAGATCATTCTCGCAAGATCCAGCAGGACCTTTATAAATCGACAATATGAAATGTTAAAATTGTTATATATTATTGTCTATCTTGTTCTAGAAAATAAGGCTCTCTCATAAATTTCTTCATCAACCTGCCAACCAGCCAATTTTTCTATAAGTTATACAAAATTGAGAGTAAAATGAAAAATGTCGGAATAAGTGAAAAAAATATTGTAAAAAAAATTGGCCCTGGTGATAAAAAATGTCTTATATATGGTTGATGAATTTAAAAAAGTCATTTTTAGATACAATAATATTGTTAATTAATGCAATCTTTCTGTTGAAAAGTGATCGGAATAGTATTTAAAAACAGCCTACTAGGGAATTTAATGCTTATCGTTATGTAAACGAGTGCTTTTTTTTCCTCGGAAATGAAGTCTAACAGAGAATTAAAATTGAATTTCGTATAATTTTAAAAGATAGAACGACGCCATTACCTGATTCCTCTTCACTTCTAATTGACTTTTCTCGTAAAGCTGTGCATTCCTGAGTCCAATACCGCAGAACTGCAGATAACTGGCGAATATCTTTTCGTCCTGTGCGGTGAATTGTGCCTCGCCTCCAAGTTTATTGATCACTTGCGCTACACCGACAACGTCGCCACTACAATCCTTTATCGGCATGCAGAGAAGAGCTCTGGTTCTGTAACCGGTGAGAGCGTCGATCTCTCGATTGAATCTTGCGTCCTAAATTGAAATGAGATTGTAAAAAAAAAAAATAGAAGGAAAGGTGTCCGAAGAAGAAGAAAAGCAAAATCATCATAGTCATGACAGTTCGAACCACTTAATTCTAAGATTACGACAGATCAAGTTGAGAGAAAGCATTACTTTGTAGGCGTCCGGTATGTTAACGGGCTCTCCGCTCTCGGCCACGTAGCCAACGATTCCTGTACCCCAGGGTATCTTTATCTCGTCCTTCTTCTCCATCTCGACGAGGGTCGACCTCGAACACACGTCGAAGAGTTTCGAAACAAGACACCTGTTTCTCGAGCCCGGTTGCTGTGTCCTGCCGCACGTCGAGTTCTGACTCTGGTTAGACATCGGACGTGGATTCTCAGTGCGATAATTAGCGCCGATATTATTGCTGCTGTTACCCGCGCACATTCTCTCGCCTTGCACGAGAAACAACGATCCTCTGTCAGCGTGCAAAAGTGTGCTCACGTTCTGAAGAATCTTGTGACACAGGGATCGTACTTCGAGCTCGTTACAAATGTCCTTGACCTGAGTTTCAAAATAATATTCTGTAGAATCGTTAATTTTGCTATTTAAAAATACTAGCGTGGCTCAAGATGGCTCAAAGATTTTTTTTTTCGCTCTTCCGTTGGATTTGAGTTCATATATGTCTAAAATAACGATCCCAAATTTAAAAATGTTTGAAACTTTAGAGTTAATTCAAAGCGATTGACATTTTCAATTTCGATAAATATCGGAATTTTTTGTAATTGTTATTCTGTCACTTTTATTCGAATATTTTGTCGAAAGAAATATTAGGTTGTAAAAATCAGATCGATATATTTAGAGGAAGACAGAATCATTGAGTCATCTTGGATCATCCACTTATGCTTCGAATTCTTGGAAGATAAATATATTAAAATGGATATTTTTGTTGATGTGAATATTGGTATTCTACTGCTTCTGTGATCGGTGAATCTAAATGTTGTTCAGATTCAATTTAATATCAAAATTACGGATAAAAATTTGGAAAAATACTTGGATTTTTACGAAAATGGGTTTTCCAAACATATTGCAAAGTAAAATTAATATTGGAATATTCAATGCCGAACGTTTTCCAATTTCAGTTAGATACAATTTTGAAACAATGATATTACTTTTGAATTCGCCGATCGCACAAACTATAAAATACAAACACATTCGGCCATATTTAGACTCGTCGACTTTAAAAATCTTGACACTAAAATCATAGCATAAATCAAAGAATCTTTTTTTTTTTCTATACCACGAAAATGTAGTCTTCGCTACATTAACGAATAATAAAAAATATATAAACTTTTCTGGTAAAAACTGCAGTTCTAAAAAAAACGTTCTTACAAATAATAGATAAATTAAGACTGATTGACAATATTATCAAAACGATATTTAACATTTAATTCACATAAAACAATTGTCGTTATTACAATATTTAATGCTGCAATTATAATGAAAAAAATGGTGGCGTCTCTGTGACCGACCATCGAGATAGTATTACGTGCTATTATTACCAGTTCGAAAATAAGATCCTTCTCATCGAGATGCCTGAGCTCGTGTCTCGACCTTCTTTGTGGTCTGGTAGCACCACCGGATCCGACTTGCTGACCGCCACCGGGTTGTCCGGAGTCTTCTGGCGAAACGCTGAGGAACGTTGGCGTTCCATCGATGGTATTGACAATTGGTTTAAGAAGACCGCCTCTCTCAAACTCGTGAGCGGAGATCTTTCTTACGGGTGTCGTGGCGCCGGATCCACCGGTTCCGCCGCCACTTCCGCCGGCGCTGCTTCCACTGGAATTGCTGCCGGCACCAGTGGTCCCAGGTCCACTGCTTCCACTTCGTCCACCGGTTAACGAGGCTGCGGCGCCGCTTCCTAAGCTTCCCGAGCCATGACTCATTATACTCGAAATGTCCATCATGCAACCGCCGGACGATGAAGTCGGTGTCGTGTGCGTTACCAGCCAGGCGTCCACAGTCTGTCTCGTGACTTTTCTGCGTATAAAAAAAAAAAAAAAAAAAAAAAAAAAACAAAGAGAAACAACCACAAGTTTTATAACGTTGGTATGCCAATGCCGAAGAAATGATGAAAGTTCGAGAATAGAATTGAAGCGTATGTAAATAATAAAGAAGGTGATAAAAAAGAAACTGAAGCGAACCTAAGAAAGTAGTCGTTGACGAATTCCGGATGCTCGTCGAGCCAAGCTTCCATCCGAGCGTATTCCGCATCGTATACCGTCGATGTCGATGAGGCGGAGTTGGAATTGGCCGAGTTTGACGACGATGCTGAAGAGGAAGACGAACCGCTGCTGCTGCCGCCGCTGCTACTGCCTCCTCGATTCGTCGTTGACGCTACACCAGCACCGTGCGTTTTCGTGTGTTGCTGGTGCTGGTTCAGTGAGTTCCCTTGGCCAACCATGACGCCGCTCTGGACGCTCTGTACACCCTGAACGAACGGAGCTGCCGTTTCCGCCGTCATCCTCGGCTCCTCGATGCTCCGCAAGTACAGCCCTGGGGGGACAAAAAAAAATAACATGTTCACACAACAACATACACATGTACGAACGTTTCTCGTAATAAAGTATACAGGCGCCGGGTGCCCGTTCGCGCACACATTCCACATGATATCTATGTATCCGTACTCGATTCCTTAGCCGTGTACAGGGTGAATCAGAATCGAATCTTTGCCTAAAATTATTATTGCAATTTTTAAATAAGTCCTAACTTTTTTTTTGACACTCATTCGTTTACATTTTCTTTAGAGTTTAGAGCAAATTAAAAACAAAAATTCTAGATCGTGTAACGGATTTGTAATCGGAAAGAAATAAAATGCAATGTCAAGATGCAAAGGGATTCTAAATAATTGAGAATTAATTTAGTTACTAAAATAATGAATTTCTGATCATTTGTTTTTCTTTCTTGTATACAATTATATTCGTATTCAAATAATTATATCTATTTTTTAATTACCGTATTTAATTACTAATAAATTTAATAACAATTCTTCAAAACATTTGCTATAAGTTGATCTATAGTTTTGGATTAGGTTAAAAAAAATGAGGATCATGAGTTAATTGACAAAATGATGTCACCTTAGAACAATTGAATTTTTTTAAAACAAAAATTCTTATCTTCTCGGCATTGACTCACATAATGAGTACATGATAATTCATTTTTCTTTTTTTTTAAATTAAATTCAAATTTAATAAATCCTATTTCTTTCTTAAGTCCTCCCAATTAATTAAGGATTTAATTAAATTTAAAAATCTTTTGCAAGCGACATTTTTGGATTAGTTTGAAAAAAAAAAAAAAAAAAAAAAAAGAAAAAAGCCTTCGGGTTATTAACGAAATGATGTAACTCTGGACAAATAATTTGATTCTGAATCGCTCTGTAGATAATATATGTTAGCCTCAGTCGATATACCTGTCAGCATAAACTCGAGGCGGAGAAACGAGCGTAGGATGAGGGGGAGGAAGAGAGTAGGACACGGTGAGGAGTACCGAGATCCTATATCCTAGCCGATCAGCAAATATCTTATGTAACTTCGGTCCATTCCGGGCATGCCCCGTTAAAGAGAGCGCGGGTCTTCATTCGTAAATTAACTCCAACTCGACTTCGAGAGGTCTGTGTTGTATATCTACATCTCTCTATCTCGCTTTTTTTTTTTTTTTTTTTTTTTTTCTTCTCTTTTCTTTCTTTTACTTTACGAAGATCGCTTTCGTCTGTCGGATAAGAGCAACGGGGTAACCAGTGCGAGCTCGCGACTACTTAGCTGCTCTCTGGTATATATACGTGATCACGTCCCGGATGCCGCAGCCGGCGAGTAAGTATAGCTAGTAAGGGACGACGCGACGGGGCGGTATGTTCACCGCGGCGAGACACGGCGACGCTAGAACAAAAACAAAAAAAAAAATAAAAAATAAAGCAAAGACCGACTCGCGTATGTAAGCCAATGAAGAAAAAAATAAAGAATGTGTACTCCGCGGGGTGCATTTGTTGTACAAAGTGATTTACTAGATGGCTAAAGCGTAACTAATGTTACCCGTACAGTTTTAATCCTAAAGCAGAACACTCCGCTCTTTTTTTCTTCTTCTAGTGTATCATTTTTTATATATAGAAATTATTGGACGATATGGATTTTAATGAAACTTTAATAGTCGTCTAAAGAAAAAATGTGAATAAAAAAAATCTGTGGCAATTTAAAAATTACTTTTAGTTTTTTTACATTTTTCGTATCACCGGGAAATTAAAAGAAAATGTATATACAAAATTTATTCCTAATTTTTGAAAAAAAAAACGACTGTTTTTATAGACATTTCTTTGGATTTCTCGGTTTTTCATTTTTTTTAACTTTTTTTTTTCTAAGCTACTGTATTTTTTTCGTAAAGGGCGAAAAAATTTCCGATTTTAAATGCTGGTTAAAAAATCGCCCCTAAATTTTCGCGCCTTCCAATTTTTATTCTGCTTCAAACGTCCTTTAATTGATTTGAACTTAAATTTCGATTTCAAGTTTGATTTTGGCTGTTGTTGTTTTCATTAAAAAATTTCATTAAATCATTGCAATATTTTCTGAGTAGCAAAGGAAATATGGACTTCAAAATGAAAAAGCTAGTCAATTATTTGTCATTACTAGAACTTTAATTAAAAAATAAAAATTGACAATGCTATGTTGAAAAAAAAAAAACTAATGTACAAAAGTTTGATGTTGAAAATCTGAGCCAAAAATCGATCTTAGCCTGCTGCCAGAAAATTGAGTTATGTCTCTGGAGATAACAATTGCGTTCATCCAAAGCATACCTATGTCGTGAAATACAGTAAAGTTTCATTCACTCATGCCTCATGTATTGCGTCTACAAGAATGTTTCACTACTGAAAGATTTATTATCATCCGACGATATTTTCCAAAACCGTGAGTATCCCCGATATGCCGCAATGCAGCAATAGCCTACATATGTAAGCATAAGCTCGGTATGCTATTAAATGAGACAGACTAATGCCAGACCGAGAGCGGTGGGAGAGATCTTCTGGCTATGGCAAAATAACTGTCGTCAAAAATAGACGCACGTTCAGCGAAAGGAGCATTTACTTTATTTCTCGCACGTGTGATATAACAGCTGAAAGTCTATATATGAGGCATTCTCTGTCAATTCAGCAACCATTTCTTTTTCTAACCCTTCCAGATATTTCTTGTAATTTGATTCATAATGTAGTTGAAAGTACTTTCTGTAAATTTTATCCTTTTTTTTTTAAATTCAAATATTTCAGAAATAGTTGTATATTTTTGTAATTAATGCATCTCGAAAATTATGAGTAATGGAAAAAAAAACTTTCTATAAAATGTGTAGTTTTATATCAGTTTTTCAATTACATTTTTTTAAATGACTTTATGGTTGATTATTTCCATTAGTTTTCATAAAAAAAACTGTAAAGCTGTTTTTTTTTGCTTTCTAGAAATGTTACTTTTATTTTGCTATACAAATTTTCGGAATAACTGATGTATTGATTTTAAAAATCGCTGAAGGTGTAAGGTTGACACTTTGGAGTAAAGATTCAAAAAATTCAGCCACCATTTTTTTTCTAACCCTTCTAGATATTTCTTATAATTTAAACAGATTCGTAATATATTTGAAAGTACTTTCTGTAAATGTTATCCAATTTTTTAAATTCCAGTATTTCAGAGAAGCTGTATATTTTTGTAATCAATGTGTCTCAAAGACTATGAGCAATAGAAAAAAAAAAACTTACTATAAAATTTGTAGCTTTATATCAGTTATTCAATGAAATTTTTTAAAATGACTTTATGGTTTATTATTTCGATTACTTTTCATCAAAAAACTGTAAAGCTGATTTTTTTATCATTCTAGAAAGGCTACTTTTATTTCGCTGTAAAATTTACATAATACTTCGAAATTACTGACGAATTGATGTTAAAAATCGCCGGAGTTTTAACGATCGACGCTTTGGAGTAAAAAAAAATTGAAACCTTCCGAAATCTTACGAAACCGACTTACTGAAAATCTTTAAATCAAGGGAAGCTACAAGTTCCTTGTAGTTTCAATCGTGTGTTATCAGTACAAACACAAAGTGATTCATAGATTCCTGCGATAAAAAGATTTTCATAAGATAATTCAAAGTCACAGTTTCATAGAATTACGCATCATTTTCAAATATTTTACTCCAAAGCGTCAATCGACACAACTCTAACGATTTAAAAATAAATAAATAAATAATCTCTACATTTTTTCGATGTTCAATTATCGTTACAATCAACGATAAAATAATTTGTAACATTTCAGTAAAAATTGTTATAAAACCACAACTTTTATTGGTAAGACATTAGGCAAAAGAAAAACAGCTTTACCCAAAAAATGAGATCAAAAAACTTGAAAAAAAAAAAAATAAAGAAAGTACTTTCAACGAACATACAAATCCACAAACAAATTTTTTGAAAAATATCAGACAGGGTGAGAAAAAAAAAGGAAGAGGCTGAATTGACAGAGAATGCCTCATGTAAGTTAGTCTGAGTTGTATTGAGAGACAGTGAGTGAGAGTGCTAGTCGATGACGAGCAGACTGTTGAGTAGACGAATACGAGTGTTCGAGTGAACGTCTTTCGCCGCGGGGCGCTTCTCTCGCCTTATTCCAGTATCTTGTTTTCTGCGGACGAGCATACGAAGAGACAGAGACAGAGCCAGAGAGAGAGAAAAAGAAAGGAGGTGCGTACGTCAGCTCGTCACTTTTCGCACGCTTATGCACGCGCGTCATAGGAAAACCGTCGTACCGAAACGAGACGTTGTATCGTCAACGTTTCATCGATGTACAGCTTGCAAGATAATGAGCGTGTCGTCCACTTCGGTTCGTTGTAATGTACCGGTAAGTACGGGCTTAGCTATCACTAAGGAAGAATTGCGTGAGCGATACCGAACTGGCTCATTATACCGACGAACGTTGAACGCGGGCACGATGACGACAGCTTCGCACTCGTCAATTCACGTGTGGGCTCTTCTTCCGGCGGACACGACGCGAATTAAGGAAGTCTCTAACTCTTGATGACATGACTCGAAAGTCTCCAGTCTCTTTGCTTCTGAAACTACACGCAATTCATAGTAATAAATACACTGATATTTGGGTATATTTCACGAAACTGTTAATACAAACATTTACCAGTTGCTTTTGTTTTTTTTTTTTACTTTTTTTTTGTAGGAAAGTAAAACGTTTAAAATGTACATTTTCCTTCTACAAAATTGTCTGTTATTTTTTTAAAAATTCTTATTTTCTATTAGAATATAATTTTGTTATTTAAATAAAAATTGTAACTTCGAGAAATTCACTAACGTCATTATGTGCAGTAATAACTGAATCGAATTTATTTTGCACGATTAACAAAAAAAAATTTCAAGAAAGTACTTTCATACTTTCTTCAATGAAATTCTTTTTTTTTTTTTTAAACTTAAAGTCTTCAAGTATTCATAGATTTTTTTTTTTAATAAATACTCTAATTTTTAAATTTTCATAAATATTGTAATTCTTAAAAAAAAAAAGAGATTATGAAAAAAAATTTATAAATTATTTTTAATTTTATTGAAGAAAGTACGAAAGTACTTTTTGTTAATAGTGCAAAAGAATTCGATTCAGTTATTATTGCGCAGAATCACGTTAGTGAATTTGTCGAAGTTACAATTTTTATTTAAATAATAAAATTATATTGTAATAGAAAATAACAATTTTTAAAAAAATATCAGACAATTTTATAGAACGAAAATATACATTTTAAACGCATTACTTTGTTCTATTAAAAAAGGAAATAAACGAAAGCAATTTGTAAATGTTTGTGTTCACTTTTTTTTTTATTTCATTTAAGTACAAAAGTAAATTGTTTAAAATTTGTATTTTTGTTCTACGAAATATTCCTTGTTATAAAAAGAAATGTAACTTCGACAAATTTATTAAGATTTTCATATCAATATATTGATATAAAAAAAAAATTGGAAATCTGGAAAACTCAAGGAGCAAATTTGTCAACAACGTATTGCGAAAATGTTTTCCCATCGAATATCATTAAGGAATCCTGTAAAAACGTTTGTAATATTAATAAATTATGTAGGATTTTTATTTTTTATTTCGTTACTATTACAGTTTCATTAGCATTCTGTACAGTCGATATTTAATTATACTTGTATATTAAATTCAGTAAGGAATTTGTTAAATGTCAAAAGTGAAATATCTAAGAGATCAAGAAAGATATTATCAATGGCACTCATATCAGAGTGCGAAAAAATGACTGAAAATATATTTTACCTCGTCTTAATGAAGAGAAGACTATCTAAATAAAATACAAAATTTGAATAACAAATAATGAGCGAATTACAAAAAAAAATCTATTTAATGACTACTTATATTTTCTACAAACTATTCGGCTAAACTGGGACATCTTCCTGCAATTTAATTACCATTAACTCTCCAGTAGCTCGTCGTAGCCAATTTCTCGCCGAAAAAATCGCAAAAAAAATCAAAATAATACAAGTTGCCTAAAATATTTGTGCAGCATTTAAATAAATTTGCAAATATTACTCAGAAAAATTCCATAAGGAAAATAAAAGCAATTCTATGAAATCAGATGGACTTCCTCCTACAACCGGGCCACTTGAAAATTTATAGTGAATACAATTTTTTTTTTTTTTCTTTTTTAGGATTCATGAGAATTTCTGACGATTTGATTTCAGCATTGGATCTTAAATTCGCACGTTTTTCTTGCTATTTCGCATCATGGATTTTTCGACCCGGAAAATTTCGACCTAATATCTGTGGATTTTTTTAGCTGTACGAATACCGCTAACAAGCAGAAAATGACTTTCTAATAAACGGTGTCATGGATTCGGATAAACGAGGTTCTACTGTACTCATTTAACCGGACTGTACACACACACACCTCTCTAACATCCATAATTTAATTTTCCATACATAATTCTTTGGTACGTGTGTTTTACGTTATATACTATAAGCAGTAATTGCTATGCGTCTACGTAAGCGTTGTGAATTACATAGCGTGTCCCATGCATGTAGGTATCGATGCTCGCGCGCTCGGTATTTCGCTCTCCGGCTGCACGAGATTTTTATTTACTGACGTAGCGAACAACACCGGGGATCAGTGATTACCATGAGTGTCGTGACAGCGGTGGAGGTGAGCATAATTCCGCACACAGGGAGTAAGTTTCTTTCCTGCACGTTGAAAAAGTAATGTATCCGCAGTGGGGAACAAGATTAAAAAGAAAAAAGAAAAAAAAAGAAAAAAAAAAAATCGGTCACATTTTTAACCCATAATTTGTCATCCTAAAATCAAATTTAATTTTGTCATTTTTGCGCCAAAAATTGTAACATAATTCGGGGCCAAAAATCACGATTTAATTTATTTTATGAAATTAGTTCCAAATTTCGGTAGAGTTTCCTTTATTTATTTTTTAGTGTTATTGGAATTAAAAATAAAAACTATTTTTTAAATAGAAATAATCTTTAAGTAGGTGAACAAAAAAAAAATTTTTTATGAACCACTGTAAAAATATTAAAAATTGTTAAAAGTACGATTAATGTTAAAAATGTTAAAAAAAAAACGAGAAAGTTATGTTAATTAAGGTGCATCTGTTTTAAAAAGATATTAAAAAAAATAAAAATCATAACAATGACATGTTTTACGAAGTTTTCTTTTTAAATGCTCATTTTAAAGAAGTCAGATCATTCGTGTCACCAAGATTTAGAAAATTGTACACGTTTTCAAAAAGGAAACTGGTATTAAAGCAGAAGAAACGGAATTTAAGGTTGATAAAACGTATGACAATAAATTTACAAAAAAAAAAAAAAAAAAAAAAAAAAAACTCATTTAACATCAAGAACCAATGAGACATATTTTTTACGCAATTTTTCAAAAGTTGGTATTTATAATAATAATTCTATGTTGCTAAATAACAACTCATTTTATTCGTTTAATGATGTTTTACAAGTTCACCGAGTGCATCGTTTACCCGTAACTTCAAATTTTTTAAAATAAACAAATTCATGCAATTTTTAAACAATGAATATTATTAAAAATATTTATCGTTCCATTCATAGTGCATCTTTTAATAAACAAAAATGACTTCACACTCATAATAATCAAGCGAAAATGATAAAACCGCGTAGAAAATAAAGTCTCATGGATTCTTCGCGTAAACCGTGTGTGAATTTTTCTGCAAACTGATTCTTACACATTTAAAAGCATTTAAAACAGAAATCTATAAATTGGGTTTCGTCTGCTTTAATATCAGCTTCCTCTTAAAAATCTATAAAAACAATTTTCAAAATTTCAGGTCACTGAAGTGACCTGACTCCGCTTAAGTCTTCTCATTAAATATACGGCGATACAGCGTTTATACAGAAACCGACTCTACACATGATTTAATTCAATACATCCTTAACTCTACACATGCAGTGATTTTCACCAGCAAAACTGTTACGAGCAGAATTCACCACGGCAATACTTTACGCAAACAGAACTCTCCACGACGAAAACTGACCACGGACAAAATTCACCACAGTCGCGAATCGACACATGCCCGATTCTACACAGTCACCGACTCGCAAACAGATCAACGGGCGTCGACAGATAGAAACGATTTTAACGGCGCACGTTGATTGGTCTGTGAGTTGGTGAGGGTATAGAATATCGCATGTCTCGAATCGGGACTATGGTGAATTTTCCCGGAGTACAGTTTTGCAAGTGTAGAGTTTGTCTGTGCAGAGTATTGCCTATGTAGAATTTTGCCTGTGTAGAGTATTGTTCGTGCAGCGTATCACCTATGTAGAAATTTGCCTGCGTAGAATATTCCCAGTGTAGAGTTTTGAGTGTAGAGTCGGACATGTGTAGAATTGCTGTTGTGTAGAGTTGTGCATGTGTAGAATTAATGTTGTGTAGAGTCGTGCATGTGTAGAATTAATGTTGTGTAGATTCATGCATGTGTAGAATTAATGTTGTGTAGAGTCGTGTATGTGTAGAATTAATGTTGTGTAGAGTCATGTATGTGTAGAATTAATGTTGTGTAGAGTCGTGCATGTGTAGAATTGCTGATGTGTAGAATTAGTGTAGTGTAGAGTCGAGCGTGTGTAGAATTGCTGATGTGTAGAGTCGAGCGTGTGTAGAATTGCTGATGTGTAGAGTCGAGCGTGTGTAGAATTGCTGATGTGTAGAGTCGAGCGTGTGTAGAATTGCTGATGTGTAGAATTAATGTTGTGTAGAGTCGTGTATGTGTAGAATTAATGTTGTGTAGAGTCGTGTATGTGTAGAATTAATGTTGTGTAGAGTCGTGCATGTGTAGAGTCGTGCATGTGTAGAGTCGTGCATGTGTAGAATTGCTGATGTGTAGAATTAATGTTGTGTAGAGTCGTGCATGTCTGAAATTGCTAATGTGTAGAATTAATGTAGTGTAGATTCGTGCATGTGTATAATTACTGATATGTAGAGTCGGGACATGTGTAGAATTGATGTTATGTAGAGTCGGGGTATATGTAGAGTCGATGTGTAGAGTTAGATTCTGTAAAACCGCTGTATCGCCAAATATACCAGAGCTAATGCATTAAAAACTTTCAGTCGGATGCATTAAATTTACACATTATTCGAACAGTGTTCACATCTAAAATTTTGCAATGCAATACGCGAGGTAAACGAAAGAGTCGAATAATCGTGAGAATCGGCCCCGCGAATGTATGAGAACGGTAAGAAGGGCAAGAATAAAGGCACGGACGCGTCGCGACGTCAGAACTCTTTTGACCGCGTGCTCGGCTTTCTCGCGGAGTGTGAATCTCCGCTGCCAAACTCGATTGTGGCGTGCGCCACCACTGAAATATCCTCGGCTAGATGCGAACACGAACTGCCGCGCTGCGACTCTCGACGTAAACAATCAACGTCGGTCTTGGCTTTTGCCGAACCGCTTCGAGGAAGCGTCAGCGCAGAAGCGAAACTCGTATCTAGACTGACTGCTCTCTTTCTGTCTTTCTCTCTCTCTTTCTCTCTTTCTCTCTTTCTCTCTTTCTCTCTTTCTCTCTTTCTCTCTCTCTCTGTCTCTCTCTTTCTATCTCGATTTTTCGTTCTTACAACGACAAGAGCGCGCGTCTCTTTTAGCCCCGTTGAATTTCGTGGCTAACCTCGGACTTCCGATCGGCAATATCTCCTCGTATACGAATTCGATAACAACCACAAGTATAGCTGCATGGAGTTGTTTAACTGCAAGCACTTTGGCTTACCTCTGCACTTCCGGCTTTTGATAGACACCACGACTCTGATGTTTTTCTTCTTTTCGATTCAATGGTATTTAACCGGAGCGTGTCGATATACTGTCTATTGTTTGCGGGATCGCGGACGGACGTCCTTTGCCTCATCCGTCCTATTTCTTTTTACTCGCCAGTTTTTCTTTTGTTTTTCGGGCTCGCGAGACATAAACATTTTTTACACACCGCTTACTCGTCAATGTTTGTAAATTTTCTTTTTTTTTTACCACAGGTGCTGTCGTTGGAATTTATCAAAAGATATTTTTGTATATTGATGTGGAATGTTTAAAGCTGCAAATATATTTTTATGAATAGTACATTTTAACAATTGGAACAAAAAAAAAACATTTTTTTAGATAGTGTGGGTTTGCAGAGCCGAAGGAGAGTTATAAAATCACACGAGCTAAAAAAAAAAAAAGCTCTTTTCTCGAGTGTTGAACGATATTTTTCAGTACGACCTCGGGAAAGTACGGTCTTTGCAAGCGACAGCTGGCGAAAAGTGCACTTTTCTCCACAGAGGACTGAAAATATTTTTATTTGTTCTGAAATTGTCTATTTTTTATTTTTTTAAATAAATTTTATTCATTTGTTTACTCATTAAATTTTTATTTTTTTTTGGCAGTTAAAAAAACGTTTCATACGATTGCACAATAAACAATTTGTAGGTAAAATCAGAGTTTATTTTTTTAATTTTACAGACTATTTTTTTTTGTCCTATGCAGATTTTTCTTCAAAGATTTTGTGAATTTGTGAAATCTAAAAATATTGTAAAATTAGGAATGACAAAAAGAAACGTTAAATTAATAATTATGTTAAATCAAAAGTAAATCAATTTTGTTTGGTACATTTCCCGAATTTATGTTATTTTATTATAAGAAATACCAAATATTTATTTGTTAAAGTTACAGAAAATATGTTGTAACTGGAAAATGACGAAAATTTTGTGTAAAAATTACAAAAATATTTCGTGAAATGAAAATGCACAATTCCAAACCAATTATTTTTCTACTGTGTAAAATTATTATCCGACACATAAAAGTTGTGTCAAATTAAGACAAAATTTCGGTGGACGTTTTGTATATTTAGAAAAAAAAAAAAAAAAAACTGCACAATGTTCAATTTAGTTTTAACTCTGTGATTCTTCGTAAAGGTGTTTTGATAATATTTAAAAAATTCCAAGATCTGAATATAAAAATTGTAGGATTTTAATTTTTGTTCTTATGATATTTTTATGATTCATTTTTCGAATGTTACAAAAATTGAAACCGCAGCATTTTTAAAAATAATTTAACCTGCTATTTTTTTTTACATATAATCAAAACGCGATTACAATAATGAATAAATAAAACACACTTAAAAAAAAATGTAACATAGAAAAATGAGCCGCCTCCTAATTTGAAGTTACGTTATCAAAAATTGTAATCGTGTTTACAAGAGTGCCGGAAATTTTCGGGCCAAAAGTAAATAAGCTACCACTTTCCTCTACCAATTATTCAGTGTAAGCTTGAATGCTGTTGTCGAGAAACGTTCAGCACCCTTGTAAATACAATTACAGTCTTTGATAACGATCGCTATGCGTCACTTTAACCAAATAAAAGTTAGGGTCGCGTAAAGTCCCTCGAAGTTCGTGTCACTTTTGTTTTCCAAACAAAAATAAATAAATAAAAACAAAAAAAAATGTGAAAACTCGTCGCTGTTTCGCCAAACCAACGAAAAACGTTTCTGCACAAAAAGCGGCTTTACTCTGACCAGCAATCAATAAAATTGAACGAGCAAAAGGATTAGAAATAACGATACAACCGTATTACTGATTTTTCAAAGCCTTCGAAGATTAAATCATCGTTGCGTCATCGCATTAAATCCACGTGCAATAAAAATAAAAGGATTATTAGTAAATAAATTTCATTCCAAGCGTGTCAAGAATTCCGTAATAAAAAAAAAAAAAAAAAAAAAAAAAGAAAAAAACATTCAAATCATAGTATTAGAAGGAAAATGATAATTTTATGAGGAAAAAAAAAGTACTAATAGACCCTTACGTTCACCGTCACCTTGTCACCAATTCCTCTAGCCGAGTTCCTGCAACCGAATTCGCTATAATTAAATTCTTCCGAGTGAATTAGCGATTTGAGGATGGGGGAAAGGGGGGGGGGGGGGGGGGGAGATTTGAACGGTACGTTGAAGCCGTAGGTCAACAACGTTCAACGAATGGAAAGAGTAAGGTCACAAGGCCCTCTTCATCAAATTAGAGTGTGCTCTGACACTCGCGAGTTGACACACACACAAGAATGTCAAAAGGGTCAATTGTATTAATGCCTCAACCCTAATGACGTTTGCCCGTTGTCGCTCTTTCCCTCCCCCCTCTTTATCTTTTCTTTACCCTCGCAAAGGGACTACAAATATTGACCGTTCGCAACACAAGACATGCAGCAACGTATATATACTATGTACCCTACGTGCTTCCTAAATACCATTCAATTCTCGATCGAGGGAACGCGATCGCGCGCCTCACCAAGAGCAAACTTAATTATCTTGTCAGTTCTACTGAGCGTTATATATGAAGCATTCTCCGTCGACTCAAGCTTCCGCACTTGCTTTCAACATTTTCGAATATTTATCATATTTTTTTGCCAAATATTGTCACCACTTGAAAAAATACTTTTTCTGCATTTTTTAAACGTTACAAATCCAATGCCGAAAAAAAAAGTGTTACGTTTTTTTAACTTCAATGTATCTCGGAAATTGATATTAGTTTTTTTTCTTTTTTAATGGAAAGAAAGTAACGAAATGATAATTTTTTTTTATTTATTTTTGTTTGTTTGTTTGTTTGTTTTAAATTCCATTATTTTTCCGTACATTTACGAAATTTTCAGAATTTATTGTACAAAAATAATATGGACAGAATGTGACCGATTGATGTTCAGTAGTGAAAAATGTGTAACATAAATTACTGATTCTGAAGAGAATCATCGATATTTGTCATATTTTTTTTGCCAAATATTGCTACCACTTGAAAAAATACTTTTTCTGCATTTTTTAAACGTTACAAATCCAATGCCGAAAAAAAAAAGTGTTGCGTTTTTTTAACTTCAATGTATCTCGGAAATTGATATTAGTTTTTTCTTTTTTAATGCAAAGAAAGTATCGAAATGATAATTTTTTTTTATTTATTTTTTTTTGTTTGTTTTTTATTTTATTTTAATTCCCATTATTATTACGCTGTAACATTTACGAAATTTTCAGAATTTATTGTATAAAAATAATATGGCCAGATTGGGACCGATTGATGTTCAGTAGTAAAAAATGTGTAAGATAAATGACTGATTCTGAAGAGAATCATTCAATCACAAAATTCATTGATTTTATAAATATCTCATTTTACGCAGATTTTGATCTTTTTTTTTTAAATATATAACTAAAAATATTTCTTACTACCGAAAATTGAAGATTTTGTCAATTTTACAGCGCAACAAATATGGCGGTTTTTAAGCAACAAAATAATTTTTAGTTTTCCTCTGGAAAAATGTAAATTCGATCGAATTTTTTTTCAACACCATGTAAAGCTGATATAAAAAAAATGGTACTTTTATGCGGCCACATTTTTGTCGTTGATGATCGATAATGAGTTATCAGTCCAATACAATTTTTTTAAAATATCTTGAAAAGCCTACAAAAATAATACTTTTATGCCAAGATTTTCATTTTTTTTTTCTACGATCCATACTTTCGGAGATGCAGTAACTTAAAAAAAAAAAAATGCAGCAAAATAAAGAATTATTTTCCAAGGATTTCAGAACATGACAAAAAAAATTCCCAGAAACTACTATCAAGTGATATAAAAAATCAGTCCAGTTTCATAAAACATCCCAGAGAGTTGTAACAAAAAAAATGGCCTATTTGACAGAGAATGCATTATACATGTGTCGATCTTGGAGAAGAGCGTAGAACAAAAAAAAAAAAAGAAAAAGCGTTCAGGGAGAACAAATGCGTCGGGGAGGTCAATAGCGCGAGGTCAACATACCGTGAGGTCGGGTGATGTTGTGTGGGCTCGCCCACCACTGGCGATGAAGAAAAAGGATCCGAGAAAAAGAGTGCAAAATACCGAAGCGAGAAGACAGAGAGATTGCGCGAAAGTGCTCGTATAGCATCGAATTAAAGTGCGACAGCGCCAACAAGTTGAACCCCGACAGTTTCAAGGGCCAATTGTTGCCTCGTCTTATCGCCGTTGTCTGAAGTGCGAGACGAGAGAGTCACATCGCTATATATATATATATATATATATATATATGTATGTATGTATAGGATATATTATTGTAGTAGCTCGTTGTAGTATATATAGCACGTGGTTAATTCATTCCTGGATCGGAAGGAATGAGATAGAGAGAAAGAGAAGCCTGCGATGATGCTATTCAATGGCGATGCTGCATTTTGCTGTGCGGCACGTGTTTCGACGATTGTCACATTCCCCGACCAGCATATGTACTTTCCCGCTTGGAGCATTAGTGGGGCAGGCCGTTTACGTCAATATACACACTGTAACGTGCAGTGCCAGATGGGGAAATACCGGTGAGCGCGCTTTAATGCGAGCGAAACTTGTACATATGCACGCGCGCTTAACGATCTTTAACAATGTATTTCATTAATAATATTAATTTTCTATGTGAAATATAAATGGGATTAAAATATGCCAATAAGTTTCTACGAGTTAAATGAAATTATTTGCTGTCACGTGTTTTGTTCTCCACGTGACTTAGCAAATGCGTGAAAAAAAATGAATTTTCTACAATTCCCTATGTTTGGATCTCGAGATTTCTTTTATATTAATATATAAACGCTGTTAAGAAAAATTAAATACATGAGATTTTTTATACGATTTTGTTTACAGAATTCTTTTTTGTTTTTTTTTTTTTTTTTGATAGAAGTAACTGATTTTTTTTTATTTACTTTGTAATAAATTAAAATTTCAATAATTTCTGTCATTTATTTAATTTATTGTAAAGAGAAATGAAATATTTTTCACTTTTTGGAATCGAAACAGATAAAATGCCACTTATGAAGAATTCTTATTTTTTTAAATAATGTTACTCTTAAAAAATAAATATTAGTTTTTTTTTTTTTACCTGAATTAAATCTCCAAAATGTTTGTGAATTTTGATCGAGAGCAACGAATTTGTCACTTGTCACTGGTTACGATCCTATGTATATAATTTCCTTACACTCGGATCCTCAAGGATAAAGTTAGAACTTCATTCTATGAAATTGAAATGAAGACTGATTCGAAAAAAAAGCGATGAGTGAAGAAAATAAGGCATAGATAGGTGCGAGCGTAGGTGGGGGGGGTTTTCATGCAGGAAAACGGAAAGTAAAGAAGACGTTCGAACGAGTCTCGCGGCTTACCGCGAGCGGATCTGTCATTTATAAGATTATAATATTTTCCTCGGGCGTAACGTATAGAATATCAAAAATATGGTGATTCAGGGAGAACAAAAAAATTTGAGATCGTGTCTCATTTTTTTCAAAACGTTTTTGCAATTAACTCGATGGATAATCAAGATGCTGTTCAAAGAGCGGTTCTACTGTATGCAGCAGCTCGTATACTCGCTGTTAGATACGTTACTGCTAATAGATATACAGTTAAAGGTATAGGAAGACCGACAGTCCCAATGAATCTTCATTCGCCTCTACTATCCCGCGCGATTCATTATGTATTTATGCGATCTAATATGCGAACGATCTTCCCTCACGAACTTGGCGAGTCTAGAGAAAGAGAGAAAAATATATATATGTAGAGAGAGAGAGAGAGAGAGAGAAGAGAGAGAGAGAGAGAGAGAGAGAAGAGAGAGCGAAAGCCAATTGGTACTGTAATTGACGTAACTCGATGGCTGAGCCGTGCTGGCCTCGCTGACGTTTCCGTTTCCGACGGCTAAAAACGCGTTATCTCCAGAGTCTGCTACTGGCACTAGGTATTATGGGCGTCTGGGAGATCGAGAGCGCGCGTGCCTGACGCACGCTAACTCGGCTAAACTCTCTGTCGTCTGGCGCGGCACGCTATATAGGGGAGAGATCTCGGAAACGCCATTAAATGATGGCAAAGATACGAGAATACTTTATTAATAGTCCGTTCGAAGAGCCGTTAAATACACATTTCTTAGGGTGGATCAAAACATCCCTGATGACATTTTTTTAACGATAAAAAATTCCATAAGACAGTGAAAGGATTTAATTATTTTTTTTTGTCAAAGACGATCGGGGGTTCTCGTAGATTAAACGAGAAAAGAAGTAACATTGGAAAGTAGAAAGTAGAATATTGATGACAGACGATTTTGTCAATTTTTTGCTTTTGTCATTAAATTAAAAATTGCCGGCTCGAAAATTGGAAAAATTGTCGAATTCTCATGAAATTTTTTACACGGCTGAATATGACATGAGAATTTCAAAATTTTTATGTCATGTTTTCATTCAGCGATATTGGAAATAATTGAATATTAATTTTCATAAAAATACTTTTTTTTTTTAAATTTCATAGAATAATATTGATTTCCATAATTTTTTTTTTTTTTTTTTTTTAATTTCATAGAATAATATTAATTTTCATAAAAATACATTTTTTTAAAAATTTCATAGAATAATATTGATTTCCATAAAAATCCGACATTTTCTTAAATTTCAGTCGGCCATTTTGGATCCGCGATTTTGAATTTTGAAATACTGATATCATATTTGAATTCAGCAACCTCAAAAACCATAGAATATCAATTTTCATAAAAATTCAATGTTTTTTAAAATTCAGTCCATATGGGAACCGCCATTTTGAATTTCGAAACTATATTTGGATTCAGAGATTTTTAATATCATAGAATAATATCAAATTGCATAAAAATCCGACGTTTTCTTCAATTTCAGTCGGCCATTTTGGATCCGCCATTTTGAATTTTGAAATACTGATATCATATTTGAATTCAGCAACCTCAAAAACCATAGAATATCAATTTTCATAAAAATTCAATGTTTTAAAAAAAAATTCAGTCCATATAGTAACCGCCATTTTGAATTTCGAAGCCATATTTGGATTCAGCAATTTCGAATACCATAGAATAATATCGAATTCCACAAAAATCCGACGTTTTCTTAAATTTCAGTCGGCCATTTTGGATCCGCCATTTTGAATTTTGAAATACTGATATCATATTTGAATTCAGCAACCTCAAAAACCACAGAATATCAATTTTCATAGAAATCCGACATATTTAAAAATTTCAGTCCGCCATTTTGAATTTTCAAATTTTGACGACATTTGGATTCAGCGACCTCGAAGACGTTAATACAAATATCGGTCCGAGAACTTCACTTTCGACACACAGCTAAACGATTAAAATAGTTTTCTTTACCCCTTCGCATCTCCAAATTACATTAACCGTGATTATTTGTTCTTTTCCTAATCACCCGATGTGATCAAAGTTCTACTGTATTGTACTGTACCACTTACCCGGCTTTCTGCGAGAGCTCCAGAGCACAGGAGGATGCACGGGGGCGGCAGCGGCGGCGGCGGCAGCAGCAGCGAGGACGGGGTTACCGGCAGAGGCAGCCAGCTTGACTGCGTTCCGCGAACCTGCGACGTGGACAGACAGAAGAAAAAAAGTAAATAAATAAAGAATAAGAATAATCGATTGATCGTTATCTTTATTGGATGGGCAGGAGCATTTATAACGGACATTTATCGCCTATTGTATTTTTATACGAGCATTAATATGAGAGGGGTCAGAAACAACCTCGCATATATACGATCAGCAATTCAATTAAAGCGACGTTTTTTTTTTTCTTAATTCTTTATAAAGAAGTAATAGATAAAACATGGGCTGACTAATTTCCGGGTAAATAAATTAATTTCGAAAATTCAATCTACGCAGTAACATTTAATACGTACTTTGGCACATTCCCAACTGATATGTAATATCACAGTGAACACAAGACTGTACTAATTTCAGGAAAAACAAAATATTCCTGTTGTTTTCTTTTCGTCAGTGACGTCAGAAGAGAAAAAGCGGGAAGGTCGACACTGAGATACGTTTTTGCATCTGCCTATATCAATTTTATTGTCCACATTTCTAGGTCAATAATGATAAGTATACAGAACATTTCTTCGCTAGAAGAAAGAATCGAAAAATATTTCTATAGAGCTGAGAAGCATTTTATTTCCGGTGAATGTCAAAGTGGCAGGTCTTTAGCGGTCATTTTGACGCCGCTAGGATCGATATAAGTAGGCGTGACAGCGGACTCTCACGAAATATCATCGAAAATACTAAATTCAACTCGTGCTTTCATGAGAATTCATTTTACGAGGTTTGTGAGTTGCTTGAAAAATAAAAATAACAATAAAACGTAATTTCGATAACTTTTATAGCGTTTTCATGAAAAAAAAAAAAAAATATATACTTCAGAATATATAAATTATACACGTTATATTATGTAATTGGAAAAAATAAAAAGATCGATTTTGATGAAAAAGATATATTTTGAATAAATAATAATTACATAAATATACATAATTTTTTCAAAATAATTATATTTTATATATACCAAAACACTAATTCTGCAATCGGTAAAAAATCGGTATATTCGAGTACCAAAATTTCGACGAAAAAAAAAAACACAAAATAAATGGTCGTCAAGGCATAGAATTTATTATTTCGTATATCTCGGAATACGATATATCTAAGTTTTCCAGACCTGCGCGAACGAAAGAGTACCTGTGAGAAAAAAATCGTGTATACAACATCTCGGTGCAGTCGGTGCGTCTTGTGCCTCGTTTGTTCCGACCGATTATTATAATAATATGTAAATCGCAGATGGTGGTCCACGCGGCGTCAGAGCGCAAAGAGAGAGAGAGAAAGAAGGAAAGAGACAGCGGAGGAGCTCTGCGTGCGTGAGTGCGGGAAGCCGGGCGCGTGGACGCAATTCCGGCGGTCTGTGCTAGAGATGCTACACTGCTGCTGGTATATCTCCCGCGCGTAAAACGCCGACTATAGCCGTGTGCGACACGTCGAACGATATATCCCCTCGGTTGGCTCGGTGCGTAGAGAGCAGGGACGGCACGCGACCTGCTCTCTCACAAGAGCACTCGCGCCCTCAGCGCGTATATGGCCCCGCGGCGACGACACAAGAGCATGTACCAGCATATATATATATATATATATATATGTATACTTTGGATGCACGTTTTCAGCGTTCACGCTGCAAGCAACAAGCCTTGCGCATATTATACTGTCTATGAAAGAATCGTGGGTCTCCGCGCCAGATGTTTCGCATCTTTTTCACAGGCTGCCGCTTATATATATATATAGACCGTAACACACGAAATATAACCCTCGTACGGGCGACAAGAAAAATTTGTCACTATTATTTGTAAGTAAATACATTTGAGTCTCTGGATATCACTGGAGAATATTTAATTGTGATTTTTATGGTAGACCTGTAAATTAAATTGAAATATAACTAAATTGAAAAAAGTATGATTTTGTCCACAAAAGTTCATAAAAATTATGTGATAATATGGATTATTTTTTCTTTTTCTCAGTTTCTAGCTTTGGAAACAAAAAATAGCGATAAAGGACAAAAGTCATTTGTGTAACTGTGTATTTTGACTTTACGAAATGTTTTATGTCATTTTGACGAAAAAAAAAACTCACTTCTTATCTATTATAAATAATGTAAATTCGACATATTGAAAAAATGGCGTCACATAATTAAACGTAATTATTTTTGTTAAACAGACATAATTTTTTATGTCACTTTATAATTTCACACTTTTTTTTCGAAAATTCGACGAATTTACAAAATCTGTGTTACATTTCAAACTTAAAAAAAAAAAATATAAAAATAAAAAAAAAAATAAAAAGATAAAATAAAATAAAATTGTGAGATAATAGTGAGAGTGTGAGAAGTCGTACTTCTCGCACGCATAAACTTTATAATTCCGGATATAAACAATTACATCAAAGAGAATGTTATTTACATAAAAAATAATTTTTTTTCGAAAACTTAGAAAATATTTGTAATATTTCCATACAGTAATGTAACCGGTAATTTTACTGTATTTTTACCGTAAAAAAATCCTTACTACCTACATTTTTAATTAAACTTTTTTTTTCCCACGGTGAAACAATTAAAAAAACGTTATCTTTGCAACTAAAATAATGAAATTGATCAATTATAACAGAAAATTCATAAATAAAGAGATTGTGACCTACATTTTACCATCACAAAATTATGAGAAAATAAATTATGGTATTTTGTGGAATTTTTATTAATTTAATTAATTATACCTAATCTTATTCTCCTTGTAATAAATAAGGGATCGTCTTTTAAATGTATCTTTCCGCAATTCGTTTCAGAGAATCATCAGGTTGCTGGGGGAAAAAAATATGGATTTTCCATATTGAATTTATGATGATTCAGCTCGAGTGACGAGCTGGACAAAATTTTCGTTGCATACATGGAATTGACACACCTACGATAAACTAAATAATTGTGCGATATGGGATACGGTAATCGTACCAGTTTCCACTTAACTAAACATCGTGTACGCATCGATAAAATTTTCATTGCAATTTCCGTGATTGCAACCTCGATTACAAGTACATATATCTCACTGTGTATATAGTACGTAGGTGTGTACTGTTTAATACTGATACGAGGCGAGATAACAGTGCGATTGCGTTCGATGGCGAATCATTATCGACAGAAATTACATTATTATGTGTGAGTGGGAAAAAAAAAGAAACCAGCAAAAACTAAGAAGAGACAAAGAGAAACAATCGAGAGGGCCGCAGGAGAGATAACGATCTCACGATTTCTCTGGAGCTTTAAGTACGCAGTCTAGTGATAAGCTCTCCTCTCTGTTTCTTCGCTGCTGATGCTTTGTTGCTTTTTTGCCGCTGGCCACCACGCACCACATTCTCATCTATACATTCAAGGATATTTTTGTTATACCCGCAATTTCTATAGCAGATAGCGTTCGGGTCTTTGGTTATTATTATCATTTTTTCATTTTTTGGAATTTATTTAATGGTACATTTTTTTTTAATTAGGTAAAAAATTCTTAGCTTTAAAAAATATATTGTCAATTCCATGAATTTTTTTCTGTGAGTTTCTAGTTTCGCATTTTGACATTTTTTTTTTATTAATTTGTTAAAAAGATGTTGTATTCGCATTTTATGAAATATTTTATGTAATTTTGATTTTCGAAAAGTGTAATTTTCCTTTTATATTTTGTGTAATTTTAACGGGATAATATAGCTAATTTTCTATTCAAGGGTATAAAAATGAAAAAAAAAAAAAAAAAACTTCAAAAAAATCGATCGAACTGTAATTCCAAGTTATGTAAATTTGAACACACTTTTTCAGAATTTCAAACGTAATTTTGATACTTTTTTTAACAGAGATAAATCAAAAGATAAAAAAAAAAGTATCTAGCAAAAAAATTCTTAGCTTTAAAAAACATACTGGCCACTCGACAAAGTTAAAAAAAAAATTACCTAAAAAATGTGAATTTTAAATATTAACAATTTTCTTATTCATTTAAATTGACAATACTATTTTTATTCGTCGTGTAAAAAAAGAGTTTCAATCCAATAAGGCTGACGTTTTTTTTTTTTTTTTTTTTTTTTTTTTAAAAGTAACCCTTAAATAAATAATAAATTAAAAGAAGAATAAAAAATTGACCTCGGTTCTATTATCATATTTTTGACGAGACTAACAAAAGACTAATCTTTGATTTACAATTTTTAACTTTTTTCTTTAAACTTTAAACTTTTTGTAAGTTTAAAATTTACTGAAGTTACAAAAACTTAGAATGAAAAAATGTATTAATTTTAAATTACAGCAAAATCATTTTAATAAATTAGTATAGAATAAGTAAAGAATAGTCTCCGAATTTAATAAAGTTCTTTGCTATTTTATTTAATTCTATTAGAATACTGCAAAAAGAGCTTCAAACAATAAAACGTTAATATATTTTAGAATTTGTAAGAAATATTGTGCGATATTTCCGAGCACAATATTATTATATACTACTGTGTGTTATACGATCAGCTCGAGGTACATGGTACAGCTTACGTAAGTGTAATTAGATTCGGCGCCTTCCCCTGCGGAAGCTGGGGACAAGTCGCGGTCATAAAAAAAGCGGTATTAAACTGAAGAGAATAAAACGTGGAATTTTTTTTTTTTTTTTTTTTTCAAAGTTATTCAGAAAGTCTACGATTACTGTACTGAAGGTCCCCCAACATTTCTTATATTCTGCTTCGAATATACGTTTATCTAAATAATCAAAAATGACTAGAATGATTGTCAATGAAAACTATTTTTAAAACTGATATTTTTGCAAACAAAACAAATTCTGCAAACATTTTATTAATTTATTTATTTATTTACTTATTTCGTCTAATCTGTGTAAAATGCTGTTTATCGTGAAATCGCAACGAGATTAAAAATCGAGATAAATTTATATTTGGCAAGAAAAAAATGTCAACTAATATAAACAGTTTTTTTTTGTAAGATATTTATAATAAAAATAAACATAAAAAATATTTTCTAACATAAGAAATATGAGGTAACTTTTAATCTAATTATTCAAAAAAAAAAAAAAAAGAAATTAAATATATTAACACATCATTTTTGTTATAATTTTTTTCAGCGCACTTACATGCAAATTCGAATAGACTTAATACAAATGACTATGCAAACAAATTTTTTTTTATCGATTATTATAAGTTGCGCCGAGTCTTCAAATCGATTCGATCTATTTTTCCTCTGAATACAAGAAGCGAGCAGGTGCGTATCTGAAAAGACGAGCTTTATAATCGTGTTCACCGACTGTCAGTCACAGCGTCGATTAGACGCGGTTCAAGAAATAAGATCCTGGAAGGATTATACCGCTACAGTAATGCGCAACAATGGGGAAAAAAGAATGAGGAGTTTCCTGGGACCGTGCGGCGGCGCCAGTCGAACCCCGACGATGATACATAGCTACGATCTACGGTATACAGTAGTACCTCCATTATATTTCCCCCAGCCGTTCGAATTCGTAGTAGTAAGCCAGTTGAAACGCGTCGATTTACATTCCTGATCTATCGTGAGGAGCTCGACGCTCGTTCTCTGCTTTTCTCTTAGTCGTTTCCATACAAGTAATCCACGTAACTCGTACGTGTCGCTCTAAGCGTCATCGCCGAAAAAAAAAATAATAATAATAATAAAAATACATTCGGTGAAATCCAAGCGCTATCGTTTTCGAACGGATTGAGTGTGCGGGTTCGCTATTTGTATTTGTACATCGCGAAGAATAATGTAACACAATTGCGACAGTCGATGAATCTACGCATATGTCCATAGAATATACATTATCATACTATCCGTAATTTGCGAAATCTTTGTCTTTTTTTTTCCACTTCATATCAAAGTTTCCTTGTTCGTTATCGCGAAATGGATGTTTTTTTTTACCTTGCTTCAACGAAGAGGTAAAAACGAGGATGGAAAATCACAGTTTTATCGTCGTCGTATTTCATCGACAAATTAATGAGTGGATTTGGCAGCATTGGAAGCAAACTTCGAGCTCTCTCACTCTCTCACTCTCTCTATCTATCTCGTTGGTTTCTTTGTTTTTCCAAGTTTTAGGTGAGTTTATTTTCCATCATTCCTACCGCAACCACGGCTGCTCTCCCGGTTCAAAGTCTTTCGACGTTTACGCAGTCCAACGAAATGTGGAAACAAAGTGGGCCACAATTTTCAACATGTTATAAAATAAATGAAAGCTATATAATCTTGTGGTTGTAACTATAAAATTGTAGAGACCTTGACTTCGTTCCGAGTCCGAAATGTTTACAATGCATCGTGTCATTTTTTTTTTTTTGCTTTTCTTTTTTCTTTTTGGATGTTACGGTTTTCAGTAAAACAAACGTTGACTCGGGCATTTGGTTCATGCGAAAATAGTGTATGAGGTGAATATTAGTACTATAGCTACTATCTGCCACATAATAATAATATGTATTCTCTGAGAATCCAGCCAAACTTTATTAAGATTTAAGAGCACTTTCTGTCAATTGTTCCAATTATTATTATTATTTAACTTTTTGTATCTTGAAAGAAAAAAGTTCGTAATGATGAGTGAAAAAATGGTGCCTATTTTTGTATTAATTTTCGAGTGAAATAGTAGTTATTACTTTTATGTTGAATAAAAAAAAAAGAATGTTTTGTTTTTAGGTAAATATTCATATTAATTATTTTGTCGAATTCGACATATTTGAATTTTCTCATAATTGTACGGAATTTACAAGAATATGTTAAAATAATAATTCAAGATATGAAAATCGAATATTTAATCGTTAAGAACATGAACTTAAATAATGGATTACATTTTTTTTGCTCATATTTTTCTTGTGTTATTTTTTCTTTCCAAAAAACAGTTACGATAATAGTAATCCGATATTTTTAGGTAAGAATCTCAAAAAAATTCATAAAAAGTCCTTTCAAACAGCACTAAAATTTGATTAAATATAAAAAAAAATTATCCGAATAGAAACAGATATTGGCTATATTTACAAAGTACGTCTCATATAAGAATTGATTTTTCTGCTTGTATTTCAATCCAAGCATTTTCTGGATCACAATTAGAGCAACCAATTTAGCGGTATAAGTAGTTCTATCATTCTATACATCAGACGTCACGCATAGCCTTCCCATCACTTAACTTGTTTTCTGACTTTAAGGCAGATCGCCATCACAACGAACGGAACTATACTCCAGACTTAGGGTAAATTATAGTAATTAATAATCATAGCTTCGTCGTGAATTTTCTTTTTTTTTGTGCACTTTGTACTCGGTTTTCAATTCAGCAAATTTTCGGCAGTTAAGACTTCGCAAATTGCAGAATAATTGAAGGCAACAAGTCGTAGGAATGCAAAGTACGAGTTTTTTTTAGAATCAAATTATCGGTGTTTTGTGTGCCATTTTGAAGCGGTGCCTTGCGTTTTGGATTAGTCCGTTGTGTTTAGTGGAGCGTGGTGTCTCGGCACGTCCGCATCGGGCGTTAAACGTGCAACACGTTGCTGCGCGCACGTTATTTCGACGAATAGAGGCGAAATAGGAGCCGAAGGTATGAAAGGAGACAGGACGGAAACACGTCGACACGGGTGTCTTTTGAGCCCACGTAGCTCACGCGTAGCGGGAAGGTCATCTATGTTGTTTTCTTTTTTTTTTTTTTGCCCCGGCTGCCAAGACTGAAATTGAAGAGAGATGGAAAGAGTGCCTCAAGAGTTCCTAAACAGTTCGATGATTGTCCTTTGTGTCACGTTGCTTCACATTCCGAGCGACGAAGTTTCGTTCATTCACAATCATTTGTATAAAATTATCCGTTATATTTGCTTCAGTGCTTCAATTGCTTCAAACAATGTTAATAAATATTTTTTAATTTTAATTATGTATTAAGACTTACACTATTTTTTTGCTACTAAATTAATACAGAAAATATAAATCAAGATATTTGATACTTTCTGAGATAATAGTTTTTGTAACGAATATTTTGTAAGCAAATACAAATAAAAAGATAATTTTTTTACAAACTTTGCAAGTACCCTACAAAAAAAAATTTTTTCTAATGTTTGCTTCAAGAAGTTTAGATTTTTAGACTTTTACACCAAAAGCAACAGCTTCAGAAGAATTAAAAAATTTTTTCAATGTTCCTACACAAAGTGTACTAGTAAAAAAAAACTACTTTCAAGTAGTTACTTTTACGCTATGATTTATATTATGAAAAAGATACTGTAGAATATTTTTAAAAATAAATATACAAACTCCATTAATTAATGCAAAAAAAAACTAAGTTATATCGAAAATGCTTAGAATCGGGAGTCAGTGAATTGGCATAGAATACCTCATATATGGGGCAAAACGCGTCAAGTCGGCCACCCCAATTTTTCATGTCAACAAAACATGTCCTCAAATTTATTCAGGATGTTGGTCTGGTTGAAGAAAAAACGCAGGAATTTTTTCAAATTTTTTATTTCATATTCCAGTTATTAAAAATTTCTGAAAATAATCATTGTTTATTTTTTAACGGCAATACTACGGCTCGCACAAAAAAAATCATAACAACATAAAATTTTGGATTTTCAGTGTACTTTCCAGCAACATTTTTTGTCAAATTCTCCGATCTTATTTTATGCTATTTTTGAATTAAATAAAATTGCCACTTTTCTATGCAACTAAAAAATCTGCAAAAATTCCTACATTTTTTCTTCAACAAGACCAACATCCTGAAGAAATGTGAGGACATTTTTTTTGCATGAAAAATTGGGGTGGCCGTTTTCACGTATTTAGCCCCATATATTACATAAATATTTTATAATTAATAATAAATATTATTTACCGGCGAAATTTGTTACTGCAACAAATTCTTTTCACCGCATTAATTTCCTCAATTTCTTTTTTTATCTTCGCCACATCCGCATCATACACATTCGTATGATAAGGTAGAATTCTGCTCGAGAGCCGACTATCGGACAGGTAAAAAAGTGGTGAAACACTTAAAATAAATAGATAAAAAAGAATTTACGAAAATTTCGAATTGTGTACAAACAAATCCGAGCGAAGGCAAACATAAAGTCCTCTCGTCAACAAAGGAGTAAACGCAACGGAGAACAATCGAACTGTGTAGTACTGTGGTGTTCTGTGAAGAAACGAATGCGGCGAATTGGGAGTAGTGTTGTGCTCAGTCTGTGTAGGAAAAGAGTGGCCCGTCGAAGAGACAGAGAAAAAGACAGCTAGATATAGAACGTAAAGTGACGAAGCGAGAGGTCACGAGTGAGAAAGCAATTCTCGGGACACGAGTACACGAAAAATCCTATGCCACAGGCGCGCGTTCACAAGCGGCGGTATCAACGGACTCGAAAACATCATCCAAAGCACGTAGTTGTATAGATAAAAGGCAGTGGTGCGGTGCTCTGTTAACACACTGAGAAAGAGAAAAGAGAGCGAGAGAGAGAGAGAGAGAGAGAGAGAGACAGAGAGACAGAGAGAAAGAGAAACGTTGATCCATGCCTCGGTCCAACGTATCGCACACAGCGTTCGAGGTTTTAAAAGCTTAGTATTTAATACCGATATCAGTGTTTTCCGATCGGTCTCTTAGCGTCAAGCGTACAATTTCTGTCAATGGAACGGGCCGCCCGTGGTCATAGACAGCCAACAGAACGCGTTACACCTTGTTAATAGTAGGCTAAAGCATTGTTATCACTTCGAGAAGCAGCAGCAGCAGCAGCACGCTGCTATTGTATGGCATATTCTCTAGCGTGCTTTGTATAGTATTTTCGTAGATGCTACACTTACACATTGACCCTTTCATTCTTAAACAACATTCATGAAGCTGAAGCTTTAAGACACCTTTAATTCAACAGTTTTTTTTTTCATCATTCATGACTATTGAATTTCGGGTATTAAGACACTTTGTTGTATTCTTTTTTGTAATATTCATCAAATTCTCTTGAAATTTTAAGGCAGCTTTAATTTAACAGTTTTTTAAAATGATAATTTTTTTTGTGATAATATGTTAAATATGGTTTTGTTGTAATCAACATTTCTGTCGCACTTTGGAATTTTGTATTCTTATTGAATATTCATAAAATTTCTCTTGAAGCTTTAAGTCACCTTTAGTTGGACACTTATTGTAATTATCGATTTTGTGATAATGAGACACTTTCATTGTTATTTAATATTCATGAATTTCTCTTCAAGCTTGATGAAATTTTTTTTTTCTTAAATCATTATCGAAGTTGCGATAATGAATACGATACATTGTAATCAAAATTTGCAAGTTTAAAGAGTTGACTTTTATTAAATACATAACATTTGTAACTTACAATTTTCAAGACAATCAATTATCTGTCAGCGACTCTAATGAACAAAGTGTCCTTGGGAATAAATCGCATCGTTTGTTTCTGTCGTAAGAACGGCTTTTGCCCTGAAAATTTATTCATCGTCAAGTTTGAAGCGACACATGCAGTCATTGACTCGATAGAATTATGATCGATCTGATAAGTATGATAATTTATTTATGTTGAATACAGAACTCAGAAAGTAATTTATACAGTTTTGAAAAAAAAAAATAATAATTGTGACTAATTATTGCGCAGAAATATATAATTATCTCACATTTCCAATAATTACGCATTATTAGAAGTACCTTTGACGTATGAATGTTAATATTTCCCAGACGTGATAATCCGTAAGTCGAAAGAGGATTTAAAATACCTTTTTTAATTAAAATAGTGCTCATCCCTACCATCAATGCCTTCGTCCATAAGTTAATCCACTAATTCTCACGCGACACTTTTTGCGCATCATGGAAGATACTTTTAATTTCAGTATAATTCACTGTCATTATTTGTCGTTACTTAATATGCTACGACACTTAGTAAAATGCATTTTTTATGTCGTGTGCTTCGACACGTGTTACTTGTTGTAGTTTTCCTATTTATCACATTGTAACCTGCAATTTTGAGGCAGTAAATCATTAGTCATTAATTTTAACGATCAGTGTCCTTGAAAATAAATGACATTGTTCATTTATGTCGTACCAAATTGTACGGACAGATATTGATCAATGATTTAGACGTCAATTTTATGAAATTTTATTTATTTTTATAATTACGCGCATTTTTTTGTGTCATCAAAATTTGGGCATTTTTCTGAAAGCTCGAAGAAGCTTTAAATTTCTTCATACTTTATCATTATTGAATATGCAACAGTGAATAAAATACAATTTTAATGTAGTGTTTATCATTGTCTCCACTATCTTCATTTTTTAATTCACAACATTGTATTTAAAACGTAATTTTTAGGCAATCAATCATTAATCTTGAAATTTTAATGATGATCAGTGTCTTGGTAATAAATTGCATCGTTTATTTCAGTCTTATGAGTTGCTCAGAATGTTATTAATCAATCTTGATTTACACGTTCACTCGTTCGTCTTATAGAATTCGGCTTATTTTGACGATTATCACGATAAACATTTAATTTACTGGCTTTGAATTATTTACGAGGATGCGTCATTCACACATTACGTCTCTAATTATCTCACGCCATTCTTGCATTTCTCTAAAAACACGAAGATACTCTTTATTCCTATTTATAATTATCGAGCATGTGATAATAATCATTAAAGGACGAATTTAATGCAGCATTTAACATTATCTACAATTTTGCGATTTGTATCATTATTTTTTAAATTATTATGTGTATACAAAAAAATCCTTTAATTTTTTTTTTTTTTTGAGAACACATTTTTCAAAAATATTTGCTCTAATTTAAATATCTGTCAAAACTGCATAAAATCAAAGATAAATTAACAGGTTTTTCAAACCTATCAACAAAATGAACATACTTTTTTTTTCGAGTTTAGTCGATTGCAAATTTATTTATTTTCCATAAATTTATATATTAAAATAAAGTAACATTAAATAAATTTAAAAAACCACAAAAAAAGACTCATAAATTTGATTCTTCGTCACGGTATTTTAATAGGTAGGCGAAAAAAAGAACCCGGAAAAATAAAGATTATCACGAACAAATACAGATATACTGATAAAAAATGTACTCGATTCACGTGATTCATTTTGTTCGTGTATTAAAAATCTTCAGACTCGAAAATTAAATGTAGAAGTTTCATCTTTTTCCGTATAATTTTCGTGCGTTATTTTCTATATTGTAAGAAATGAATGAAAACCGACATTTTTTATATATTGACCTGAGGAATTTTGTACGTTATATCTTGTCGATAAAAAAATTCACACACCCGATTTTCACTTAAAATCGGTGGAACACTTTCGAAGTGTTTGAACTATTCTCAGATAATTTGGCTACCATACTTTGTAAAAAAATGTTAATAAAAATAATGTAAGATTATCAAAAATCGACAAAAAGTGTCTACCGACTTTCTGCAAGCTTAAAAATTTCGTTCTCTTAACCCTGATTTTGTGGATTTCTTTTTTCAGATTTTTAAACTTCAGCTAAAATGTTGAAATTAAAAAATTCTTTACTTCACTTTAAAAAAAATCTAAGTATTTTTTTTTTTTTGCAGCAGGTTTAACATGAAAAATATTGTTTTGTTGATAAAAAAAAAAATGCCTCAAATATTCTTTCTACTCCCGAAAGAACAAAAAAATACTTATAACGATCATAAAGTCCTGAGAAAAGTTGAGTAAATGGTCAACGAGTGTTTTTACAGTATGCGAGAAAGAATCTTCAGTGCCCCGCGTTGGGCTAACCAACTTAGCAGCGGTGTTTTACCGTTAAACGGTTTTACCGTCATCCTTCAAGAACCGTCCGCTGTACAAAAATATTTACAACTCGTAAAAAGCTGGCCGACAGGATGATCTTGTGTACGACAACACATCGCTGAAATCGCAAAAGGAAAACGCCGGCATAGCTCATCTTATAATTGCCTTATAATTGCCGATAACGATGACGATCACTCGATCGCCACGTCAACGACGCCAATGACGCTAATCGATCAGAAAATTATTAACAACATAATTGAAGAAAAAAAAAGAAAGAAAAACAGAAAATGAAAAAAAAAAAAAAAAAAAAAAAAAAAACTCACTTGTCGCGGCAGAGACTCGAAGCACGGCACCCGCGGCTGCTTCCCGCAATTCCGATGCACCGTCGATCGCATCCGATTGCCTCGCTGGTCTGCGACGCTTGGACGATCGATGTCCGCGCGGTGTGGAAACACTCCAACCGCGTTTACGATTCTCCTTCGGCACTGTGGTATCTATCTTACTGCACTCCGTGTATAAAATCTAGCAATAAAAATTCTATATCCCCCGGCGTTCTCTCCCTGTAATTGTTCCGCGAGGCCGTAGAATTATAATTTTTTTATTTAAAAAAAAAATGTTTTTCTTCCAAGCTTGTACAACAATAAAACCTTTCCCCGAAATCCAGAGGCGCGCTCACCCGGTATACACAAAATATTGTTCACCAGTGTGAAAGGAACTTTTTTTTTGTTAATATCAAAATCACGTAATTGTTGGTCCCAATGTTGGTTTTCTTTTTTTTTTTTTTTTTTTTTTTTCTCGATGTATCTTGGAATAAAAATTACGCCTCTCTTGTTGAATGTCAGAAGTGTCGTTCGACGAGACGTTTGTTCATATTGTAGTTAAAAGACGAGTCGGAAAGAGAGACACGCACAAACTATGATGATAATACACGATATGTCGGGAGAAAAAAGTAAGTAGCATCGACGAACAAACTTTATAGACACGTTAAAGTATTCATTTCACCTAGGCACAATATCCACGGGAAACCGAGGCCCGTCTTCCATCGTCAGACTTCTCGGACTTTGCATAGCTCGATGTTACAAAGTAAATTTAAAATAAAATAAAATAAAACACTGCCACCGATGTCTCTAAAACACACACATGAAAGAGAGTTTAAATACAGTGAAAAGTCCTCTTACAGCACAATGAGACTGTGCATAGACGTGTTGTGAAAAACTCGCGACTGTTGAGTTTTGCGTGTTTATTACTGACTGCTTTGGCCGGCTTGCAGTACCGAAAGAAACGCACGTAACTCCTATTTATCACAGCGAAGAGCCGGACGAGACTACACGTCGAGCAGCAGACGTTTTTCGTGGCACACTGATGGAACGAGAATCGTGTAACGAGTGGCGAGCGTTGCGGGGGAAGAGGAACTCGAGTGCGAGAGAGAGAGAGATAGAGATAGAGCGAGAAAGAGAAATATAGATAGCAGCGAAGAGAGGGGAAATTGGGGAGGGGGGAGACGATCCGGAAGCACGTAATTTCAGGATGTTCGGGCGAAGCAGCAGCAGCAGCAGCGGCAACAGCAGCGAAGCGTTGGCTGGCTCGCCGGACAGAGGCGGCTGAGCAAGCAGCAACGGAGGTACCACGACGACGACGACGACGGCGACGGCGACGAGGACGACGACGTCGACCCGGCGGCCACGGTGACACGATTCAATGTTGGAGCGAGTGAGAACGGAATAAAAGAGAGTAGAAGAGAACGAGAGCCTCGCCAGTTCAACGGCGATAAGGTACAGTACGAGCGAATAAGTGTCGTACAGTCGACTCTCTTTTAACTCGTCGCTATGCCAGCCGAAGAGTGGGAGTAACTTGAAGGCAGCGCTCACGACTGCGAGTTTTGGTACTGTCAGTGTTTTGAGAACGGTGAATTATGGTTTTTGACACTTTTAGCTATACGTTTATCAGCAATTTTGGTAAACTCTTTTTTTTTGTCAATAATGACAAAAAAAGAAAAATTTTAATAATAATGCAAATTCTTGTTTCAGAAGAGATTTCGATAAAAGACAAATTTTTATTTTAGAGACTCAAATAGAATACGGATTTTTATTTTAAAAAACGATTTAAATGAAATAGAAATTTTTATATTTTTCTTAATTTTATATAAAAATACACAAGATAGATGATAATTTTTTATTGTAATCGGAGGTACAATTACCATTTTGTTAAAAAAAAAAAAGTTCGTCAAATTTACTTGAATTTTTGTGACGCCTAAGATTAAAAAAGAAACATACTCTTTCCTATTTTTACACCCAAATTGGGGAATTTTTCATCTTTTTTTTTTTTAGTGAGTTACGAAGAAAAATAAATGATAAGAAAATAAATTTACGGAAAGACAATTGCAGAAAAAATTGAAGAAAAATTGTAAGATTTGTATTTCAAAAAACATGAGTAACTCCCAGCGATGTACAATAAGTGCTCTGACCATATTTGTGATTCCGAGTAAAAATTACGGAAAATTTCTTGGTCAATTTACGCTGAAAAATTACCATCATTTGTCTAGCTGCCAAAAAGCAACGAGTTAGAGACAGTTTACTGTAGGCATAATAGTAGGTGGTATTAGTGTTCGGTGCGAAGAGAACGAACGAGTCTCACTGCACTACCACAACGATCTTTCGAGTAGCTCGGAACGTGACTGCTGATGCTGCCAGGGGAAAAAACCGTCCGTGGAGACGTAGACGAGGCTGCTCGCTGCACGCACACACATACACACATACATACATATAAATTTACACGTGTAGAGATGCGCACACAGCTGGAGGGAATAGAAAGAGAGAGAGAAAGAGAGAAAAGCGCAGGCACCGGCGCCGGCATTTCGTATACACCGTGCCGCGAACCGCCAGAACATGGTATGTACGTAAACACACCAAGGTGCACACCGTGCTCTCGATGAATCTCAGCTGCAAATCTCACACTGTTTTCTCACTGGGATAACATGAAATTACAAAGGTACCCGGTCCCGAGAGTTGTGCGATATTTACGCGCCGTTTGGACACGGTATTATTGCATATCGAAACATTCGAAGCTGTGAGACTTGCAGCAACGTGTGTTTCTTCAAGTTTCAGTCAGCAGGGACGGATTTAACAACGCAGCCGCCCTAGGCACGTGCAAAAATGCTGCCCAAATTATGTATGAAAGAAAAAATGGTAACAGAAAATATAAAGGTAATTTTTTTTATATAAAATGTCTAAAACACACATTAATTTTGTTTTGTGTGTATTTTTTTTTCTTAAAGTTTTATTTGTAATAACGACCGAAGAAGATATCAACATTTTCTGTTAACGTTTGAGTTTGAACAAGATTGGTAAAGGCAATCGAATTTTCGGGATTTTTTTCTGTTATTGTCACTGCTGTAACACAAAAAACTTTGCAACATACGTTATAAATTAGGGGGATGTTTCATATAAAATTTTGCCAAAATGCGATGGAGGGAATTTTGTAGTACATTGCATTTTTTCATTCAAAATTACTGCAAAGTAGAAGACCTGTATTTCGAGAATAACTAGAGAAGTCAATTCAACATTTCTCACAGCAGTTGTGCAGTAAACTCTGTTTACAATTTTTATGAAAATATATTGCAGCAATAACATTTATTTTGTACGTTACATTTTTCCATTTCTCGATCACTCAAATTTCATTAAACTAGAATTTAAAAAAATCAAATTAGAAATATCCTCATTGTATCCCATTTTTCTCAAAGCTTCCTCTCTAAGTAAATAAAAGCTAATCAACATACTTTTTCATACAGAAAAAAAATAGTAAAATAATAACAATCAACAATATTCTACCTCGCATTCTTTGTTTTCTGTTCCTACAAACAATTTGTCACTTCCAAATTTTCGCCACCAAATATCTTGCTCACTCAAACATGTTAAATCCGTCCCTGTAATTTCTCTTTACGAATGCTAATCCTCAAATCGGGTTTGTAAGCGTTTAGTTTCGTTCATACATTAAGATGCAGGACTTTTCTTCCACTCACGCTCTTTTTCTTTTCTCCTATTCGCACACTATTCTTATACCGTGGCTTTTTACACATTGACACATTTTTTTACTTTTTTTCTCTTTTTACACGTAAAAAAATGCATACAAGCATACTTTAAGGTTTATAATACGCGAACTGCACGTCACGTTGCTTTAGTACTTTGCTCTTTAGCTATTCACCGATATGCATTGTGTGTGTGTGTGTGTGTGTTAGAGTCTAACTGACTCTCACTAAACATCGGCCAGTGTTTGTTTTTCTTTTTTCTTCTTTTTTTTTTATATCTGCCGAGCGCTGCACTTTTGCACGATGAGCGGCATGAAAAAATGTGCGCTTGAGCGGCGCGCACGCTGCTCTTTGCCAAGCAACGACACAGTGGCTGCTACTACTGCTCTTGGTGAGCAAAAGCCAGCTTCTTTCTACCGCCGACGCCAAGCGATAACTATAGAACGAGATAGAAGTGCGGTTTCTCGGCGCTCGCGCAGATAATAGAGGAGGGAGGGGAAAAATATTATTCACCGATCAGACTGTACCGCGACTGAACGGTACGCTTCGGTGTCTCTCCCTCCCCTCCCTCCCTCCCTCCTCCCACCATCAGGGACACTGGCCCCTATGGCGCCAGTTCGCGCTATCTTTGTGTCACAGCGAAATAGTTACAATTCACTTGTAAGCGATATGAGCGCTGACTTGCTGTCTTGTTTCTGTCTTTTTTTTTTTTTTTTTTTTTTTTTCTTCGTAGATTTCTCCCACTTACATTTTTTTTCGTTAATGACCCGCAGTTGTGTCGCGTGGTATACGCGCTTCTATACTGTTACCGGGAGGCACGGCGCGCTTTTTACTGTCCGAGGTCTTTGCTCATTGTGTAAGGATCTCGTGACTGAGTTATCTGTCGTTTCAATGAATATTTCAATAATAGTTTACAACTTCTGGGATTCCTTGAATAACGTCAATTACATAAATGTCTCATGTGCATTCTTTTTTTTTCTTGCACTTCCTTTGTTTCTTTACATTATTATTGGCTGTATGAGTGAATTTATTTAAGAAACTTGTTGAGAGATTTGAAATTTGACATTATTTAACGTTTCAATATTTTTATATACTGGCAACAACTATTATAGAAATTTAAAATAATAATTTTTTTTTTTTTCGCGGACTGTAAATTTATTTAAAAACCGCCTTCAATTGTACACACATTTTTTATACTAAAAGAATCCAATAGACTCTTTTAGTTTAACAAACTCTTTTGCGTAGACCGCAAAAGAGTTTCAAAATGACCGCCATAGCTTGCCGGCACAAGAGGAGGGCATGCGCCATACGTCTTAACCACAACTGACCAATCATAGCACGAATAAAACGGCTTCACAAATATCTCGAACTTCGATTTAGATTTTCATGTTTTTTTTTTTTAGAGCAGTTTACAAATTTTAGAATTTCTCGAATATAGTTAATTACATAAGCGTGTTTTATATTTTTTATATTCTAATTTTGAATATTTTTAAATACACAGATGTACACTTTCTTCCATTTCAGTTGTTTTCAAGATTATTGGCTGTTGGTTGACTTGAAAATAGGTAAAAAATTTTATTTTTATTTGTTTCCGTTGAAAACAAATGATATTTTCTTTCGGTTAAAATCATATTTTCAGTAACAATCTTTACTGGTATTGTTATTATTTTTAGATTAATAATTTTTTTTTTGTTATTTTAATAATTACCATTTCATTGTGAATATTCAAGCTTTGAAAAAAAAAAAAAAGGCTAATAAAATCTTGTAATTGTTCATTTTGTGAATGTGTAATGTAAATGAAGGATTATTTACATACAGGTCTCACATATATTTATTTCCACTTCCTTTACTGCTTCAAAGCATAATTGACTACTGATTATATTTAACAATCTTTTTTTTTTTTTAAATGTTACATTTTCCCGTACCATATATAAATATTAAATTAATTTTCATGCATCTGTGTCTTTCATTTGAAGGATCCAAGATGTGAATAAAGAGTTACATAAAGCAGAATCAGTTTAATGAGGCAATGTACAATAGATTTTTTTCTTTTTACTTAGCGTTAGCTTCTCGATACACCTATAAAGAAGTTCCTACAAATTTCTTATTTGCCTGTTCAAAGAACAGAACAATTAATCCTCAGGAGGAATGCCTAGCTCTTCGTCAGTCCACTTTGATGGATCAGGATAATCAAATTCACCCTGAAAATGAAAAAAAAAAAAGAAAAAAAAAAAATGGTATAAATGGATATAAATTCATGAGTGGCAAGCAGTATATTTAGAAATGAGATTTTGTAATTACTCACGACAACGTGACCCCACTCGTGCCAGCAGTGCCACATGATCCACCACCACATAAAGCCACCTAAAACCTCAGCTACTATTAAGTCACCCTTGTGAGGTGTCGGTATATCACGATAGAAAAACCTAAAATACAATAATTTAGGATTCAATAATGTTTGAAATTTTTAACAAAGATTTTGATAATTGATTCTCTTATTTTTTTTTTTTTGTAAGTAAATTTGAGCAAAAACTTTTTTTTTTGTATAATAATGAAGAGATTAATGCCTAATTCTTTTCAATTTGATAAACTTAAGCACCATTCTAAGAATTAATGTAAAATATTTCTTAACTGTCCCTGATTTTGGAGATAGATTCTTGAATAGCAGATATCCTGTACATACCCATAAACAATTTGTGGGGATAACAATGAATGATTTTCTAGCATTTCTAGCTTTTTTCCAATCTAAATAAAAGAGTTTTTTAAGCGACAAGGAAGAAATTGATACATTTTTTTTTTATTTTATAAATTACGTGCCATATACTGGGATAACAATGAATGTCTTTTTAGAATCCCATATCTTTTTTTTATAAATTAAATAAAAATGTTTTTTAAACTCAAAGCAAGAGATGCATGCATCTTTTTTTTTCATTTAATGAATTTAAATGCCAATTATAAATAAGAAAAGATGTTTTTAGTCGCGAACGAAAAAAAATATATATGTATATATATATATATATACACACGACAAACTTAACCTTAAAAACACTGCAATTACATAACCTGAAATTGCGATCATACTTACGAGTGAGAGTTTCTCAATGGAACGACATTCTGTGCTTTTTGTCTCGCCAATACTCTGGTGCCAATATTTTTCAACAAACAAGCTCCCCGTGAAAACACCATCGTGACGAAAATCAGGTCGGTGTCAATCCCGACCTTAGACTTTCCTGAATTGATCCGATGTGCTGATCAGCAGAGGGCAGAGCAGTCGAAGTCGCAGAGTTCAAAAGCGCGAGCACTCATCTCTGGCGCGAGAGGAAATATCCTCCCGTTTGTGGAGGGGATGATGAGATGCGATAGTGTCTCTGACGCCAAATACTTAAAAACAATAAAAAGGCTGCAGTTTTTCTTTTTCTTTGAAAGTTCATTTTGTAAAAAGTTCATTTTTTGGAATCGTCTAATTTATTTCGAATATTCAGTTTTATTGGAAAATACATTTTTTTGGAAAAACCTATTTTTTTCTGGAGAAGTGGATTTTTAAGTACTTGTCGTACATTATTTTAGACTTTTTTTGCAAAATTTTTTTTTTCCTAATATGCATCATTAGACACAAATTCGAGCAGCTTGATTATTAAATCTATTTCCGTACATTCCGTCAGTTTCGTAATCAACGTGATTTTGGCATCTCAATAAATAGTCACAGCACTGCTATTATTTTAGACGGTTTCGTTTGTTGTTTTTCCAGTTCGTATTTGCAAGCTTCCGCGAAATGTTTGCGCTTCCTCGCAATCGTGAGGTCGAATCTCAAACTCGACTTAAAAAAAAAAAAAAAAAAAAAAAAGAAAGCTTCAACGTAGAAAAGTTTGCAAGGGTAAAGATAAGATATAATTTATTAAATACTTAAAGTTGTATATCTATTTACTATACACCATGTTTTTTTTTCTTTTTTTCATCAGCGATCGTCTCGTCGCAGATGTACATTGTCTCGTCATTCTATGACACTGCGTATTACATTCCTCTTTCGCGTGCTACACATCGAAATATTTTAATAATTTCTTTCTTTCTCACAGATTCTTATAGTATGTACAGGCGATCGATCGAAGTTATTATAACAACGACGATCCTCGACCGAATTACAATAACGTAATTATTTATTTATAATAGAATTGGCTTGCGAGAGCTTGATTCGGGACAGTGCGTTCTCCTGGAACTCGTCCTAACCAAGGACATTGAATAATTTTTCTATAAATTCCTACTATCTTTCGCGGCCCTTGCTCTTTCTTTTTTACAATTAAAAATTCGTTAGATGCGCTTCCGTCGTCCGCGAAATGTTGATGTTGCCACGCCAAAGGGACCTTGATATTTAAGACAGTCGGAAAAAAGAGGGAGAGAGTGAGAGAGAAACTCGAGTATCGTTGCATAACGATATCTCCGAGATTTGCAAATTCACTTCCGCGTAATAAGAGTGAAAAGATAGAAAAAAAAAAACAAAAATCGAAGAGGCGCAATATCATTTGATTTGAAATGTACTTGTCGATAAATGGGTTGATAGGCGTGACAAGTAACAACGAGATAAAGCAAGTTCTGTGTATCTTTGATGACAAATTATACGCACGAGAATGAGTGACGAGTGTGTAATCGTTTCCCCGCACGCAGTTATAACGCGGTCGCGCGGTTAGCGCATCGTTTTATTTATCGGGTGACTTGTGTGACCAATTGGACTATTCAGCTGAATTCACGCGGTTTATCGTCGGACTTGAGCCTAAAGTAACATTGTCGTTGGATTCTCGAGGAGACTCTTCAACGCAGCGAGCCATTGAGCACCGACGGCACCGTCGACTGTACGATGATCACAGCTTGCCGTTACGGACATGAATTGGGCAGTGGTAAATCTGGAAAAAACAATGTACGAGGGTTATGAATTAAATAAACGGCACAATTTGTGACCCTCATAGTCTTCTATTGGATTGTTTTCAGAATTTTAATCCCAATTTTAATACCTTTTTTTTATGAACTTTGTAAATGGGTTTCTCATTTTTTGTATTAAAAAAATGAGTCATGCTATTTGCCTGAAATGGGTGAACTATATCCTTAAAAATTAAAGCTTTATTTTTTCATTGAGGTGTTAAACAAAATTTTTGTTCTTTATGACAAAAAAAAAAAATTAAGCAGAAGGACTAGGCATCGAAAAATATTTTCTAATGAAAAGAAAATTTCGACGTTCATCAAAAAATTTAAGTATTTACTTTTTGTAATCGTATTGAACACAAATTGAAGTCTTACCCTTTCTCGTTATTGGCTGGAATAAGTCTAGTCTCGGTGGTGCCGACAGCAAGAATAATCGATTGCGGTGGATTGATGATAGCCGAAAAGTTCTTGATACCGAACATTCCCAAATTCGAGATGGTGACAGTTCCGCCCTGGAACTCCTGCGGCTGAAGTTTTCCCTCTCTCGCCTTTGCAGCGAGCGCCTTAACGTCCTTGCTTATCTCAACAATACCCTTCGAATCCGCGGCAAAGACAATCGGCGTAATTAGGCCGTTCTCCGTGCTCACGGCGACGCTCACGTCAACGTGATCGTATCTAAGAAATAATTTACATATTTATCCAGCTATTTTATGATCTCTCTTTATATAACAAAAAAAAAAACTAGCTGCTACTGATATCAGTCGTTTGTAATATACATAATGTCATTCAGAATAAATCTAAAATCATTTTACTAAGAGCTGCACTATAAAAATGAATAATCATCAAAATTATTGGTGTAATAATATTTTTGTTTCACCTTGCCTTCGCCCAAATTCTCAGAAAAATCTCTAATATTTATATTGCATCATTATGTATATTCTACGACAGCAGCGATGGAATAATCCGAAAATATATTTCACTGGCTTTGCTTGCCAAATAAATTGATTTCGTCTTTAGACCCGCGATATTTATTATTTCACGTGACTCACTGTCTTATAACGTCGCCGAGCCACGCGCTGTTTCCCTCCGGGACTTTCTTGCAGGCCATGGCAATTCCCTTGATTATAATATCATTCACGCTAAGCTTGACCTTCTCCTTCTCGAGTATCTTGTTAAACTGTTCTCGCATCGCTAGTGCGGCGTCCATTCGCACGTCGACCGTGAGATAATAGTGAGGAATGGTCTGTTTGCTCTCGAGCAAACGTTTGGCTATTACGCCGCGAATCGAGGATACGGGAATATCCTGACCGCCGGGGAAGCCTCCAGCTGCTAGTTGAGCTGCCGAAGGACGAGCTCCGGCTGGTGAAGCACCAGCAAGATCTTTCGACGTTATCGAGGCGAACAAACCCGAACCCTTTAAGCCCTGTAGACTTAGACCCTGTTCCGCAGCGAGCCTCTTTGCCAAAGGGCTCGCAAAAACTCGATCTCCCGAAGAAGTCGCGACAGACGGTGCCGCAGATGGTGCAGCAGCTTTCGGAGCTGCTGCAGGAGCTGGAGCTGCTGCTGCTGCTGCTGGGGCAGGAGCTGCAGCAGGTGCTCCGGTGTCCTTGAAATCCTTGAAAGCAGCTACGCTGGCTTCGTCAGCAACGATAATGCACACCAGTGCTCCTATTTTCACGTTTTTCTCACCGGCTTGTACGATTATCTTTGCCAAATAGCCCTCCTCGGGTGTCTCGAAACCCATCGTTGCCTTATCGGTTTCAATTTCAGCCAGAAGATCGCCCTCGTTGAGCTTGTCACCTTGAAAATGAAAATATCAATAACATTAACATAGAGTAGATTTTAGCCGAGCTACATGAAGGATGGTTTACGAAAAAACGGGTTGTTTAAAAAGTTTTTCGGTTTATCGAGCTAAATTAAGTAAGCAAAAAAAATTAAATAAGCTGGAGTGTGCAAAATTTGTTCAGTGCTGTGTTATCGATATTGAAAATTCGAGAAAAAAAAAATCGTAGATTTCGGGAGATTTCAAATTGAAGTATTGAGAAGTTATTCAGTATGTAGATTTTTTGTAAAGAAAAATCATTTTTATTAAACAATTTTTAATAAACAAGCTGAGAAATTCTATGAACAACATGATACAATTTTTTTTTTCGATATTTAGAGGTGAAGGGTAAAGAGTATAATATGTTAAAATCTATATGTAAAAAAATTGAATTGGGAGAATCTAGAAATTGATTTTTCAATGCTAAAAAATAATTCAACGTTTTCAAATTAACAGCATTGACAAATTGAACTATTTTAGAGTCAATGTGTACAAGAATCTCAATGAACAAGCATTTATTAGGGGAGACTGGGCTGCTCTACAATTACATCTATACAAATGATGAATTAACTATTCAGGATTTAGCACGAACCATCGAAAACTGAACTTACTAGTTATTTGAAAGAGTAATTACAACTTAAACAAACCCACATTATGAAAGTGAAAAGTAATAAAAGTCAAATGTATATATTAAAACAATTTCTACTAATAAACTAATTTAGTAATACTGATACATATTTATTTCTTATGTAAATAATTTTGTTAAAAATCCAATTTGCTTATATTGATTTACAGAACTTTTGTGATAATCAGTTGACTAGCATACATCAACAGGACCTCCTTGATTTATCAAAACCACCATGATTGACTATTATTCCTCCATTGCTAGTTTCAAAACTATTGCTTATCCTTAATTCTTTAAAAATCAGCCTGGTATTAAATCCTATGTTGCTTCGCTCTATTTTTCCCAACAACAGAGCACCGTACCTTCCTTTTTCTGCCAACTGATAATCGTGCCAGTTTCCATGGTAGGCGAAAGCGCTGGCAGCATTACTTTCACATGATCCGGATAATCGGCATAGAACCTGAGTTGTTGTCTCCATGGTCCGACAGTCGTTCGTTGTGCATTGTTCGTGTGACCCTGGTACCTTTAAATGATTCACAAGAGTCAAGATATCGTTTTAAAATTACACAGCTAGTAACGACCTAACCTCAAAATTCTAATTTTTATGTAGCGAAATAAAAAGTAACTGTACTGCGTTAAGAAATATTTTTTTAATATTTCAACAAGGAAAAACAAGACACGTGAGATTAGCGATAAAAGTACCTTTGCAATAATTTTCTGTGAAGACATCGAGTGGTTATGCATCGCACAGTGTTCGCTCGTACCGCGTTACGTAGTGTCAATCGAGCCAATTCATAACGCAGGCTCGTTGTCGTTCGTAACAACATTCTCAGCAGTGAATGGGGATGGATTTTTTGTGATGTTTGACACGCCGAAACACTGGGTTAACGAACGAAAACGATTTTAACCAACGTGTACTATTATATTATTGCTATTGTTATTATTATTTTTTATAGTTACGCGTATACCTCGATGATGTTACCCCGACCTGCGCGATGAAAAGGCTGATCGCGAGAGCGTGGATCTCTCGAGTGTGTTACGGTAAGCGAAACAGGGCCACGGAAAACAGTTCAACACTGGCGGCCGAACGAATGCCTGATCAAGATTCTATTTTAGAGGTCGTTCGCAAGGTCACGTGGAACATATGAGGACATTTTTTCATTCTGATTTTGGATTTACTTCCGGATTTCGTTTTTTATTATTGTAATACATTTCTTTTAGGTGCAACGCTTGTATGAGACACCAGTTGCTTTAATCATTGTAATCGCAAGAGTTGCAGCGAGAAAATATGCACTCGAATATGTGCAAGCAATAGTGCAATAGTGCAGTGGGAGTGGACGTCGAGTGTGGCTTTCGAACATCCGTTTTCCCGAACGGAATCGAACCACGAGATGGTGCTGGCTTATATATGCGCTCATGATGACGTAATATGAACATATGAGCTGATACTCTTTTTTTTCTTTTGTTTCTTTGATGATTATTTTATTTGACTCTCGGACAACTTTAAGATAGTCGTTTTGCGGTACAGTCAAGTCAAATGAGTGCTGAGACTGCAGAAATTGTTTGCACTCGTTTTAAAGGAAAAATTATAGTGCAGATTCAGATTCTGATTCAAGAAGGCTTTTATTTAAAGTAGACAAAATATATAAGCAATAAGAGTAAGTTACAGAGCAATCATTTAGTTTCCGTCAAATAAATCCGCGGACATATTTTTACGGAGATTTTTTTATCGCTAGATTCGTTACTTCCTTTCGATCTTGACGAGTGATAGCTCATTTTGTTTTTTCGAAAAATGCTTCACGAATTTACAGAGAGGGATTTATTTTATTTGACTTCTTTATTGGAAGAAAAGTTTAGTTAATGTCGTAATTTTGTTTGTTCACGAACAAATGGGCGTTGTTTGTAAACTATGAGGATTGTCACAAATCTTTACCGGTAAATTCGGGTATTTATCGGGGAAGAATGTAAATTTTCGCTCGTCAAAATCTAAAGAAAATTATTGCATAGGTGATTTCACAAAAACTACGTGAAAATATGTCCGCATCGATATTTTAAAGTAAATTGAGTTGTTTTTCTGTAAATTCATTGTTATACTTTTAGTTTATATTAAATAGAAACTATAATCTAGAAAAGTCAAAAGAGTGCTAAGGTGCAAAAAATTAATTGTACACTTTTTAAAGGAAAAACTCGAGTAAATTGTAAGATTTCTAAAATGCCGGAAATCTTCAGAATTGCTAAAATTTCCAAAATCACTAGAATTTCTAAAAATCAAAAAAGTATGGAAGCAAGATTTGTAAAATGCATAGGATTCGTAAAAGTCACGAAATTCATAGAATTCATAAAAATGTATAAAACTTGAAAGATTTCAAAAAATTTCCAAAATTTCATAAATTTAAAAAAATTCAAAAAATTCAAAAAATTCATAAAAATTCAAAAAAACTCAAAAAATTCATAAAAATTCAAAAAAAATCATAAAAATTTTTAAAAAATCATAAAAATTCAACAAAATTCAAAAAATTTAAAAAAACTTAAAAAATCAAAAAAACTCAAAAAAATCCAAGAAAAAATCAAAAAATTCAAAAAAATTCAAAAATATTCAAAAAATTCAAAAAAAATTAAAAAATTTCAAACATTTAGTAAATAAAGTTTCTGTTTTAAAGAGCTTCTAGTTGATGTAAAAAAATATAACGTTAAATTCATAGAATAGTAACTCAGCATGCATCAATAAAATTCGGTCATATTTATACTATTACATATTTTTATATTATACCATTTATGAAATATTAGTACTTGATTGCGACTTGACTGTACCGCAAAAGCACTATCTTAAGGCTTTCTTAAGTCGTTCGAAAGCAGTAAGACATATTAGTAATTTTGAGTAATTGTTATTTCAGAGGAAATGAAGAAACGCAATTCATCGAAAGCTTCGGTGATTTTGAATCCCTCTGGGTCTCATCTAGCGGACGAAACGAATGTAATAAGAGCAAATGAATTATTTACTTTCCCGAATGGAGATAGATACGAGGGTGGATATAGAATTAATGGAGAACAGCCCTTTTTAGTCAGGCAAGGTGAATGGCGCAGGCATAAGGCAGCTCTTAGATCTTCTTTCCCCTAGAGGTATCATTAAAACAAGCTCGTATTTTTTTATAGGTCGAGGGACTTACGATACTGATGATTTTAACAGATACGAAGCCACTTGGGAACAAGATAAAATTCTCAGTGACCTTCATATCCGGTAAAAATTATATTCGCAAAATTTTCACGGAAATTCAGAAAATTCTTGACTAATTAATTGTCGAAAATTGATGAAATCTTTCACTTAGTTTTAATAATGGAATGGAGTACAAGGGCGATTTGGATAGTAATGGTAAAATAAGCGGACCTGGTACTTATTGCTTTCCCGATGGTGCTTCAATTGACGCAATTTGGAAAGAAAATAAACCTGTGCTTAATATTGAATACAAGGAACCTCTTGGATACAAGTGGAAAGGCGAACTCTCTGAAAATGAAGACGTGAGATTTAATATTTAAATATCTGAACTTCAGATAAATCCAAAATATTTCTTAAAAAAAAAAAAAATCTATTAGAGTTATTTTTGTGAACTATTCTGATTGTCGTTTCCAAAAAAAATAGAATTAATTCTCATTAATTTTAATTGCTATTCATGTATCTTGAATATGATGCGTAGAACGTTCGATTTATGGCTGGAAATCATTTTTGGAATGACATGTGCGTGTCGCAGAGCTCTAAATCCAAAGATCTAACAGATGATGATCCTGAATCCTCGAGAGCGTTTGATGACACTGAAACTAATGAAAAACGACAAGACCGAAAAGAGCTATAAAAATGTATAAAACTATAACATTTATTGGCATAAAATATAGCAATTTTCAATTGAAAATAATATATAATATACAGAATTAATTGCTAAATCTTGATTTAATCCTCTTTGTACATGGAGGGTACTCTGTAGGCGTTAGTGGCTGGTCTATAAATCGGATTCTGCGTCAGAGCATACACTGTTCTTTTTCTCTCTTCCTCGAACTTGGCATATTCACGTTTGTCTTTTATACCCGTCCAACATCTGCGAGAAATCAAATAAAAAATAATTTTTTTTTTCATTATTAGAGAAATTTGGTGATAGTGAATTAAGGAAATTATTTGTAGGTTGTGAATAACTACTATAGAACTTCATTAATCCTATTATCAATTGACTCACTTCCAGATTAGCAATCCAATGATACCTAGTAAAAATATCATTCCAGCAATAAGACTCGGTATGAATGCTGCGTGCGTTGGAGTCCTGCAGTACTGAATATTTGCAGAAAAAAATGCAAATTATAAATAATGCATTTATGTCGAAAGTTTAAAAAATTAAGATCAAAGAGAATATTGCTTCTCACCTGTTCACCTATTTTTAGCAATACGGTATTATCCTTATTGAACTCATAAATATAGGGTATTGTGCAAACCGTTACATCTTGAACTTTTCGAACGATGCAATAATGCGCGCTTGCCGTATCAATGTCGCTGACTTTCATAGTTTGATAAGGAGCCATTCCAATTGGTTCACAAAATTCTCTAACCCTTTCTGGATTCCTAACCGTTGCGTTTACGCAACTTTCGTAAAGTATGCAGAGACCGCTTCCACCGGCGCTAGCCGATGATTCGCAGTACGTTCCACGATACAGTAAACCGTCGGCTGGTGCGGTAACGTTGCATCTACAGTGACCACAATCGCAAAAACCGTGATTTCCGCAAACGTCACTGCTTCCTGGCGCGATGCACATACGATTGCCCGAAGGACACTTGCAACCGTCACCCTCCCATCCATCTATACAGTCACAAACGCCGCATTTACAAGTTCCTCTGCCACCGCATTCAAGCCCGTCGATCTGCATTTTTGTATGAACATTTAAATAAAAATTTAACACTTTTTATAGAATTTAGAAATTCTACACATCTCGTATTTAAATTTTTAGGAATTTTAGGAATTTTAGGAATTTTAGGAATTTTAGGAATTTTAGGAATTTTAGGAATTTTAGGAATTTTAGGAATTTTAGGAATTTTAGGAATTTTAGGAATTTTATGAATTTTATGAATTTTATGAATTTTATGAATTTTAGGAATTTTAGGAATTTTAGGAATTTTATGAATTTTATGAATTTTATGAATTTTATGAATTTTATGAATTTTATGAATTTTATGAATTTTATGAATTTTATGAATTTTATGAATTTTATGAATTTTATGAATTTTATGAATTTTATGAATTTTATGAATTTTATGAATTTTAGAAATTTTAGAAATTTTAGAAATTTTAGAAATCTATATTAGTTGGTATTGATATTTAATGTTTTTCATTACCTTATCGCACGGTGAACACTCGCAATAATTTCCATTGTATCCTGGGTCGCAGGTGCAACTGCCGCAGCTGCATTCGCCTCGATTGGAGCATATTAGGTCGTCACCAGGTCGTAAGCATTTCAATCTATTCTCTTCCCAGGCATTTGTGTTACAATTGCATGTCTCGCCTAAAAAAAAAAAAGTAAATTTTCGATTATGGACGTGCTTCGAATAATATTCTGTGACCATAGGATGGATTATATTTGTTACCCGTCCATCCGTAATCGCATTTGCATATCCCACACTCATCGGTACCGTGTTCACAATGAGAATGATCGTTTGTCCCACAATCACAGCCACACAATAATTCAACATCGATCTGAGACTCCGAAGCCTCCGAGGCGAGAGCATCATCGATAACAACGCGTTGTTTCTAAAGACAAAGATTAAAACAAAAAAGATTTAAACAAATTTAATTATTTTTCGTAAATATTTGAATGATAAGTTTTGCTCACCCAAAGACTCTGATTTTGTGGACATTCTTTCAATGAAAAATCAACACGAAATTCGTAGACTTTACCTTCGACAAGTTCGTCACACTCGGAAGTAGGAATTTCTTTTTCACCCTTTTTGCCACAATTCGAATAATATTGAATGTTCAATTCTGGCGTTGAATTATCGCGAAGCACGACTTTAGTGACAATTTCGTGATAAGCCTTTTCTATAATCTCAAGAATGTTCGAACTGTTTTCCGCAAGCGTCGCGACTCTTGCCTTCTCTCTTAAAAGATCCGTTATCCTTTCGTATTCCTCTCTACGATCTTCAGTAACGGCGAATATGAGATTGACCTTACGCGAGTGTAAAAGACGCGACACTTCGGCGAGAGATGGATAGTCGAAGTTCTTCGACATCGTGTATTCGCCTTCGCTGTTCAAGTGGCAAGCAAAATCTTGACGATGTACCACACCACCGAGCTAAAGGAATTATCAATTTTTTATCATTTTTTTTGCAGAAAATTTTATGAAATTAAAAAAAAATAAAATAAAATAGCAACAGAAGTGTTACGCACTTTACCATCGCCTGCAAAATGAAGAAAACCATCTGTAGCAACAAGCATTAGTTTTCGGGCTTGTCGAGCCCATCCTACTTGATTTACACACACGACTGACTGGACAACACCGTCCAAACCGCCTTCCAAATTGTCGACATTTCCTGTCACGTCGCTTGCATTCACCTGTTCATAATTATATTTTTACAATATTATTTTATTCAAAGCTAAAAGTATCACTGATTTTATGCACTGCTCCAATAAAAAAGTATCTATAAAATACATTTAGAAACAAATAACTATGATTAATTATGATGCAAAGCCTACACTTAAAAAAAATTCTATAAAATTACTGTAATATGAAATCATACGTTTATTATTGTGCTTAATTTGTTAGTTTGAAAAAAAAAAAACTTCCAAAATCGGTACTGTAATTTTCCCAACTATAATAACAATGTAACATTTTCACATTTTTTCAATAATTATCATTGATTTTTTACTTTAGATGAAGTATTTTTGTTTCACAATGAATTTCAATATTTAATATCGATGATAATCCATAATTATTTCGTCCTGAAAGTATTTTAAATACATTTTCATTGTATAAATGCCCATGTCTGGTACTGTACAAATTTATTATTCTATAATAATGTTTGAGAAAAAAAATAGAACGTAGGATAAAGTACAGTAAAGTAATTAAATTAAAAATTAAATTAAGTATTCATAGCAACATCCATAAATGTAACTGTAATTAAGAGGAACATCAAAGAAATCTAAATCAGAAAAAAAAAATATTTCGTATCCTGGGGACAATAATTATATACAATAAAAAATACTTTAGTGGATTTGTGGGGCAAAATATGAATGATTTTGATAATTACTACTTATTTATGTGTTCAAGTATTTTCAGAAGAAAATTGCGTTTAACTAATTATTTAACGATTTAATGAGTTTCGAACCTCCTGAATAAATCTCTGAACGTCACTTGTCAGCTGCACATGATGCCTGTACGAATAGAGCGGCGAGCAAGTGGTGTGCTGACTCTTGCAAGGATTATCCTCGTGACCCGGAAATATGTAGGGCATAAGTGGCTTATCGGCATAGCTACCGAAGCCTAGACGAAAATTCGTCGTGAAAGTTCCGAGTTTGTGTGCCATTTTCGATCCCAAACCGACGAGCGTGTCTTTATCGTCCTTCATCGACCACGTCAGATCCATCAAGTAATATAAATCGAGAGGATAGTTTCTGATAAATTCAATCGATTCTCCGTTAATTTATACTGTAGCAATAACTAAAATGTATGCTACACTATTTTTTTAATCACACCACTATTTTAAAAAAATTACATCTTTTTCTCTCACACAGCAGTAAAATAGAATATTAATGAATATTTTAAATATGATATTGCGTGTTAATCTTTCCTCATCTTTGCATTTATTCATAATTAAGCTAATGCATACCCTGTTACTTAATGAATTGCATATAAAAAAGATATCTTCCTCGCGTGATTCTCACTTTACGTTATATATATTACTTTCGTCCAGCTTAATTAAGTATTATATTTGTATTAGAGGGCGCAATCACGCAACACGCAACTATTCTCGAATATCTCTTCGCCTCCATCTCATGCTGCAAATAACTAACATCGTACCCTTGTGTCCACTCCCAATGCCCAAAACAATTTTCTAAAGTGAAGCGATTTTTATACGCTTCATAAATTTCATGAATTTCATAAATTTCATAAATTTCATAAATTTCATAAATTTCATAAATTTCATAAATTTCATAAATTTCATAAATTTCATAAATTTCATAAATTTCATGAATTTCATAAATTTCATGAATTTCATGAATTTCATGAATTTCATGAATTTCATAAATTTCATAAATTTCATAAATTTCATAAATTTCATAAATTTCATAAATTTCATAAATTTCATAAATTTCATAAATTTCATAAATTTCATGAATTTCATGAATTTCATGAATTTCATAAATTTCATAAATTTCATAAATTTCATAAATTTCATAAATTTCATAAATTTCATAAATTTCATAAATTTTATGAATTTCATAAATTTCATAAATTTCATAAATTTCATAAATTTCATAAATTTCATAAATTTCATAAATTTCATAAATATCATAAATTTCATAAATTTCATAAATTTCATAAATATCATAAATTTCATAAATGTTACTTCTTCATTCTCCAAAATGTAACAATTATTATACTTTAACTTAAAAATGAAAAATAAATGTTTACGTACTTGGCAGGTCTGTATTTCAATCTCACCGTTGCCGTCGAGTGTGGCCTCAACTTTACGCTTATTTTTTGTGGTTTCAGCTGTATCGGTTGTTGATTAAGAACGACATCCTGAAAGTCATTATCCTCCAAGATTTGAAGAGTTCCAATGGAAGACCGTCGTATTGCATTCCTCGGACAACCAAAAGCTTCGAGTCTCTCGGAACTGCTGCATCTCAATTTTCCGATGGTCGAGTTCGAGTATGACTGAATAAAATTCACGAGACTTTCTTTAAGTATCACAATAATAACGTTGCAGTGTCATTGACCGTTTGGCTTCATTGACAAAACGATTAATCATCGCTGATACTTGATACTTGGGTATTAAGAGTGACAAGATGCATTTACCCAGTCGCTGCACCAAGCGCAATAATGACTGCTCTCCATGCAAGTCTTGCACGAAGTTTGAAGTGAGCATTGTTGAATCAACGCCTCGGCTTCTTGTGAATAAGCCGGTTGGCTCCAAATAAAGCAGATGAAAATATGGAGAAACAACGTCACTAGAATTTTATCCATTTTTGTCGAAATTGAGGACATACCGACCCATGGAAATTTTAATAGATCACGTAATCAACACCTTGTTGATAAATTTTGAACACCATGCTGCTTTCAACGAAGATTAAAAAAAAAAAAACATAAAAAAAAATTCAAAAACCACTTTGAACACGTAGCGAATAAAATTGTGAATCTTAACACTCTGGATTATGGGAGTAATGCGTGTGCCATCGAGACATTCGCATCGTACTCATCTTATCAGTAGTTTGATAAAAAAAAAAAATGTTTAACATTGCCTCGCTATTGGACGTTCGAGTCTCTACTATCGCTCTTGAATTCGTGAAATTTTTCAGGCAATCGATGATTCAGAATACTTCTGGTTTAACACACTGGACACAGTCGTTCTGCGTATGCGATAAGAACTCTTTTATATTCACGCCTCGGTGATGTAAAGCAGAACGAAAAAAAAAAAACTCGCGGAATTGATTTTGAATAGAGGAGAAAGAGGAACGTTTAATGCACCTGCGAACTCGGATTAAAAATGAGGTTTTTGTATGATTCAGCTAAAGAAGCAAACGAAAGATGAGAAACGTGTGCGGAATAGCGAGATAATGACAGGAGGAATCTTTTGCAATGTCCTGTGCGAAGATAAAGAGCCCGACTCATCAATAAAATTACATAAACCGCTTGTATTATACTCAGCGGCAACGAGTATATGCACAGCTCGACTGAAATAACGTGTGTATTCTTCGGTGTTGAACGAATCATCGACTAGTAATTATCGCCTGAGACACTGCAATTCGCGGTTGTCGTTTGTGACGCGCAATTGAAGTTTCCGAGCGGGAAATTTGTTTCGCGATTGAATGAAAATAAAAATAAGATTGACGTTTGAAAATATTTTTTCATTATTCAGGATATTTCATTACGAATATAAACGCTTTTAAACGTTTGAGAAGAAAAATCTTTTTTTTTTGTATCGTCGCTTCTCTTCAAATTGATTTTAACAGATAAACAAACTTAACTATATGAAATAGGAAAAATCACAGTGATGTCAATATTGAATATTTTATTTAATCTATAGAATATTCAATTATTTTAAATCGCTTCAGATACTTTCAGAAGAAAAATGTTCTGCAGTGAAATTTCACTCAACTACGCAATTACAATTCAGATATTAAATATCTAATTACATCTAAACTCTCCTGGAAGTCTCAAAAAGAAAACTCCTTGCTTTCATTTCAAATTTATTCGATAATAATGTCATGAAATGAATATTCAATTTTTAAAATAGAATATTGAATAATTTATATGAAACACAAATGTTTGAAAAAAGAGAACATCTTTCTATAGTCACTTTTCACTGAACTGCGCTCAACAGAGAAACTCAACTAAATGAAATGGGACAGATCGTGACTATATCATTTAGCTAGAAAACGATGAACTGCCTACTCTATGAAAGATCTAGGCGTGTGTACGCACCTTCTTTTCGTAAGCGTGTGCGTGCTTTTATCACCGATTGCAAACGCGCGACACGCTCTGCTATAAAATATATGCCTGCAGTTGTGTCGCCCACGCGCGTGGGAACACAAAAGTGTGTGGTAGAGTTTAAAAGCTGTTGGATGATGCGGCTACGTTGGTGTGCGCTATCGACGATGCCGTTAACGCCACCAGAGTATAACGTAATCTCTCGTAGGCTTTGTGGCCTATTTCGGGCTGTACATTTGTTTTGCGTTTGTCAACGAGCTCGCGGAAATTTCTCATTCCTCGGTCTAGAAACGCATCCCGAGAGATAAAAATTTTATCAACGATTTTTTCCTTTTTTTTTCTAATTTAGAGGATATTTTTTAAGACTTGAAATAAAGTAGACGATTATTTTTTAGCATATACCATTTATTTAAAAATATTAATGCGGTAGTCACCAGGGTCTTAACGTCGCACAGCGACTCCGAGGGCAAGTATCATGGCACTAAGCCTAAGCTATAACTCATTTTCGCTTCTTTTCCAACAACGCTCATTTTTTTTTTTTCGCTCTATTTTATAGAGTCAATCCTTAGTCTTGACGCGATTCACTCAATATTCGATATCGTATATTAAATCTACGTTTAATTCTAATCTACGTTTTTTCGACTTTTGTGCGAGAGCTTCCAATGTATTTATCGTGAAATTTTCCTGACGCAACAGAGGCGTCTCGACTGAATATAATTCTAAACGAAAAACAGGGATTTTATAAAAATTATCATTTTGGCCAGAAATTATGTGCCACTCAGTGTATTTAATCTTATGTACACAAAACATTGTCGACAGAGTCTTTACGATAAAAACTGATATGTACATTAGTAAGGAAAGAAATTTATTACACGATTGTCAATTATTTAGTCACAGGATTTGAAAATTTATCTTAAGAGCTAAGAGTATAATGTTCGCGTACTGCAGAAATATTTGGGCTTCACTTTTCGTTTCTTGATAAATGAAGCAAAATCCAAATTGTCTGACGTTAAAGTATGTGATGGGAACACTGGTTTCTATATATTCTAACGAAAAACACATTTCCTTTTTTTTTTTTTTTTAAATAACAATTTATAATTCTGGCCAGAAATATTGTGCCATTCAGTGCCATTTACTCTTTTGTACATAAAACTTTGTCGACAGAGTCTTTGCAATAAAAACTGATATGTACATTAAAGAAATTGTAGCATTATATGAAGATTGTCAATTTTAGTCGAAGGACTTTAAAATAAGGACTTTAAAATATATCAAGCCAAAAATATTGTGCCATTGAGTACATTTACGTTCAGATACATAAAACTTTGTCGACAGAGTCTTTGCAATAAAAAATCGATGTATGTACATTAGTAAAAAAAAAAATTAACACAATATAAAGATTGTCAATAATTGTCGAACGTTTTGAAAATATCTCAAGCATCTTAATCGAGTACAATGATCACGTACTGCAGAAAGTTTCGTGCTTTGCTTCTCCTGTTTTCGAACTTGAAGCAAAACTCAAATAGTCTGAAGTTAAGGAATCCCGAAGATTGGAAGGCTTCAAGTATTGGAATTGTATCCGGCGCAGAATTAAATCTCTTCCTAGATTCGGTAAGCGACGAGGGAAAGAGAGTTGACAAATGCAAATTGTATCGCTTTGTACAACTTTTTGTCTGCAGCTGCAGTTGACTGGACTCTCCTTTGGCCCGCTATGCCGCATTACTTTAAACGTTACAGAACTCCGTTTAAATCCTCGTAAGTAACATATTGGCCTCTACTCTTCAACGAGCATTGTACATATTTGTCCTGCTGTAATTGTATCAGGAAGCAGACGAGAATTTACGGTTTTCTTTCGGAGCTGGAGACGCGCCTGGTCAATTGTTGATGAAGCGCCACACCATTTTGGTCCTTGGATGGCTCGTTTACTGTCTCGGTACTCGTCACCGAGCTGCTCGTCGGTTTCTCTTGTCCTGGTGCGGCGTCTCTCACCAATCCGCGAAGAAACATTCCGGCACAAGTCCACGGGAAGCACCTGCAATCACACGTCAACAACATTTACTTCAAGCCTGTGTATCTCGTATTTCCTTGCCGGGTTACTCGACGAAGTTCACTTTTTGTAATTTTCATTAGTCTTTTTATTCTTCGGTACTGGCACTGGTTTTATGGAGGGAAAGTTGATCATTATTGAACGTTGTAAAAACGAAAAACAACGTGCGTAATAACCGAGGTCAATATGGTTATTATTATTATTTTCTTTTTCAGATGGTCACGCCATCGGATGTTTCAAGGTTTCTCGGTGATTTTTTATACAGGATTTTAAAGTAAGTTCGGATTTGATTGGATTTTGCATTTATTTTTAAATGTATTAGAAAAAAATGTCTTATTTATTTTTGAAAAATTGTTGAGGTTCTAGACAACAATTTAAAAAATTTATATATCACACATTTTTTCTGTTACTTTTATGGAAATAAATGCAAATTTGTAAACTGGACACATTTTTTGACGTTACTTCTAAGTTGACAAAGATACATTTTTTTCATTTAACATTTTTTTATCGCTTCTAATTTTACAAAAAAAATATTCGTAAATTAATACAAAGTATATGTATTAATTTTCAAGGCGAATTTTCAAAATATCATTTTTTTAATCAATGTGTTCTAGTGTATCAATTTCGCATTTCGATGACTTTTTTTTAGAACTAAATCAGACGATAAAATTTGAAAATTAATTTACAACACTATATTAAAGTTACGTTGCAGTAGAAAAATTCTAGTACACAGATCTTAAAATATTCAACACCAAAAATATTAATTTCCGAATGCAGGGATGGAGTTTAATTCTTAATTATTGATTTTAAATTGCATCAAGCTTAAATTAAATAAATAACAGAATTAAAGAGTTTAAAAATATTTGTGTCTATTTGGCTGAGACACTTCCATTAACTTTAAATTAAATTGTACTCGAATTTTTTTAAAATTTATAAATTACATTTATCCACACAAAAGGTACATCTAGTATGCATGAGTATTAAATATTCATGTAATTTCGGTCCATTTAAAAAAAACAGGCGTTGAAGTTAAAACAGAATTACCTATGAAGTTTCCAATGCATTGTATATAAATTCTGATTTCATATTCTCAGTTTGTAAATTTCATGATACTTTGAACACTGTTAAATATTACCATTTCGCTGCTAGCAAAGCTTGAAGATAGTTCGGGAGAATCGCAAATTTTTCATTGCATCTCATCGCTGTGATTATCCTCTCTGCTACCTCATTTGAGCTTAGTGTAGGCACGTATCTAAAAAGAAAAGAAAAAGAAAATTATCAGGACAACAAAAAAGGAGTCTCATCTCATCGATCAATTTATCCGTTGATTGCACAATATTGTATAGAGCTATAAAATCTCATCAAGTATTGAAAAGTTTATAGTACCTCGACTGAACGTCCTCGAACATACCGGTGCTGCGGATGAAGTAGGGGCATATGACTGTTGTGTTAATGTTGTACCCCTCGGCCTGCAAAATTTCAAAAAAAAAGAAAATTATTCTCACGTGATTTTCGCAACAGTACGATAAAAAATACGGCAAGGCAGTCAATTAATGGCAACTGTGTCGAGATATTGACGATTAATTTATGATTTGCCTCGTTAATGTGACAGAATTTTTATGTATATTTCAGCGATTCGGTCAACCATGAAAGTATCGCAATAACCCAATCGTAATTTAGTTTCTTTTTGCTTGTTGCACAAGTGACTGGGCAATGTATTTAATTGGGTATAGAACAATGATAATAACACATTCGTAATGCATAAACAAACATTTTAGAAATAATTTTGCTTGCAGAAACTGAGGCGACGTATCGCGTGCGAGAAACGCATCGGCCGTTTGCCATCTAGCGGGCATTTTTTAAAATAGGTCTTTCAAAGTGATTTAGAAATATTTTTAATGCACCAAAATATTAAGAATATGTGTGCATCGTGTTTTAAACATTTGAACAATTTCTGACAAATTAAAACATAATGTTTCACTGGTATCTTTTCACAGAGCATCTTCAAATATTTTCTCCATAAATTTTGTAAACATTTCGTAAAACATTGAGAGATTAAAAATATTGCTGCAATCATTATTTAAATATCGTAAGCTACGTGGGTAGTATTTAGATTCTCGTGGGAGGCACTCGCCTCTAATTCCATTCTGAGAGCCTCGTCGAATCCGACAGCGGCGAATTTTGAGGCACAATAGTCGACCAGTTTTGGAATTCCAACGTGACCCGCGAGGCTGGCGATGCTAACAATGTGACCCTTGTTGTCTTCCATCATCGCAGGGAGAAAGGCCTTTACCGTCTGCAAAAAAAAAGAAAAAAGAACAGTAGAGACACAGCTCGTGTTACAATGTAATCGTCGGATCATTATTTCACGTTTATTCCCACTTATCGCCCGAAGCTTTTTTTTTTTTCTTTCTTTTTTTAATTTCATTTCCTTGATCCAGTAAGTGTATATGACTCTGTATTTGGAGGGTCTCGGTCGTTTCGAAATGTGTGTTATTCGACCGGTTTGTGCACCTGACCACCACCAACGTGAAACGCGATAGGAACAAGTTGTATACAGCTTGAATTCTGATGCTCGTTACACCAGAACATTACACCTCTCACTGGGTGGAATTCTCGAGTTGGACACTCGTGGTCCTTGAATAAATCCCACTTTCGGAAGGGGAACACGCGCCGCCGATGAAAATAAGAGTCTTCGTGAATAAATATTGCATCACGATTATATAGTTTACTATGTATTCGTGATGCCTTAAGGGGTTAAAAATGTATTCTCCGTCTGGTTCACCAAAAGCTTCCACAAATTAATGATCCGACCTTCGCCTCACTTATTTTACTCCTTATCAAAACGGTCTCTTGACTTTGCAGCTTAATTGTGTCACGGCCTTATGTTATTACACATTTGGGAAAAATATTATATAATAATATACAGCTACACGAATATACAATTTCTTGCAGTTTATTTATTTATTTTTATTCTTATGAAATATCTTTTGATAAAAATAATTAGAAAATTCTTTGTCGTGTAAATTTAGTAGCAAAATAAAAAGTGCTGGAATTTGAGAAAAAAAAAAAAAAATAGAAAAAGGGCTCAACTACTTAATATTTCATTTTAGATATATAAATTTCTTGACTTTTCAACTAAATTACGTCAGCGTTTTGAAAAAATCTCCGGTCTTCAATTGCTGGATGTTATTTTCCACTTGAGAAAAGTGTTATATAATAATATACATGTATGCGGATATAGATATTCTAGCCGTGTAATTAAAAAAAAAAACATACATTTTTGAAATATCTTTAGATAAATCTACGTCGCAAGATATGTATTCCATATATAAGGCATTCTCTGTCACTTGGTCCAGTATAACTTTTCTAAAACCTTTTTTAAATAAAAAATTAAAAGTAGAATAAAAAGTGTTTGAATTAGTAAAAAAAGAAAAAATTATAAAAGAGTCTATTATCTCATATATAAAAATATATCTTTTTAGTATATATCCGATGGTTCTATAAAATATTTATAAATTATATAGATTTTTTTTCGGCCACTGTATATTAAATAAATAAATAATCTCGAGTGTATTTTATTTTTATTGGGTTATAAAAAATATTATCTTATAATATGTCTTACCCAGAAATGACTCATTATATTTACGTCCATCGTTCTGATGATGAGCTCGTCGGAAGTGTCGAGGAATCTTTTTCCCGTGACGATACCTGCATTATTTATGAGTATCGTTACCTGCGAGACAAAAATTATTGTATTATTATAATCAGAAAATAATAAATGTTATTATTGAGAGCAGCTCAGTGTGTTTTTGCTGAAATGTTAAAATTGATGAAATTGTGATTAGGGTGCATTGAATATTGCAGCTGAATCGTGGAACTCGTATGTCACAGACATATTGCAACTACAACGTTATGGCGTAATACATGCTAGAAGACTTTCGTAATATCATCGGTGTACCCGCAGGCAATTTGTTACTTTGGTTAACTATATACAGTTTTTTTTTTTGCAATTTGTGCATCGCTTAAAAATCTGAAAGAAAGAATAAAAATTGCGCTATAAATATTAAAAGGAATATGAAATATTTTTCATATATAAACGTTATAAGAGAACTTAAGTAAAAAAAATTAGATGCAGTTTTTTTTTGGCAATTTGTGCGATTAGAGTTTGGTATCGGTTAAAAATCTGAAACGAAGAAAAAGAACTTTATTATTAGAATTTTGAAGAGAATATGAATTTTTTTTTTTTAGTTAGTCTCCAATTCAGAGAATCAATGTTTAGGGAATTTATTGAATAATATTGCTATTTGTATCTACGTCTTGAAAAATAATTAATTATTAACATTATAATGATTCATTAAAACGCATTATTGAAAAATGTTCGAAAAAATTGAAGATTTTTGCCAATAACTTTTTTTAGTATGTGGATATGCCTGTATGATTCTTATTATTCTACAGATATTAAAAAAAAAATTTGTCGATTTTTGGTTTTACAAAAAAAAAAGTATGAAGATAAGAATCCTTGTACTTTTTTTTTGTAAAACTAAAAATCGACAAAAATAATTTTTAAAAAAATTTGGTGGATCTTTAATTATCAAAAATGATTATATTAAATCAGAAGTCACACGATCTTTTTTAAAAATAAATTTGTCGGATTGGCATTATTTTATAGTAGGATATAACAAATATTTTTGTGTAAAAATTATTTTAAAAATATTTTTGTTACATCCTATTATAAAATAATGCAAATTCGACAAATTTATTTTTAAAAAAGATTCTGTAACTTCTGATTTAATATAATAATTTTCGATAACTTGACATATTGTAACCAAAAAAATATTTGTAAAATCGTCAATTTTACAGCATTTTTGTTTTATCTTCAAATTGAATAATCCAATAAATAACAACAAAAAAAATTGTCAATTTAAATTTTCGTTACTTCGAAAACAGGCATTTTCTTTGAATATAAAAAAATATATAATTTTTGTTGTATTACCTTGCCAACGTCTTTACGGAGAATTGCTGCTTTCTTGTAGACATCCTGACGATCGCACAGATCACAAACGTAACCGTGGCACGTGCCACCAGCGGATTGGACCAGTTTCACCGTTTCGTCAATGCCTGCGGGCCAAAAAAAAAAAAAAATAATAGAGGTACATAATACTTGTGAGACACGAGTTGAGAAAATTTCTCATTGAGTATTATCCGCGAAGTTGGATAGCAGAAAAATTGAGATGTTAATAAAGTGGCGACGATAGATGACAAAATGACTGCAGAGATTCCGCGGCTTTATGAATTGTCGCTGTAATATAGCGTCTCGGAAATATTAGACTTGCCGCAATGAGACAAACTCTGTGCAGTAACACGCTTTTGCTCTCGCGAAGAAACAGGCCATTGACTCTCGTTGCTTTAGCGTAGGTAATAAAATGAGTTCTGTCGACAGGCTCAAAATAAATATAAATTACCGTCGCGGTTCTTAACACGCACATGGCTAAATATAGAAATTATCGCGAGACTCAAAAGATCGGTGCATTTTTCATAATATATGCACCACTAAATATGTACAAATAATAATAATAATAATAATTCCATTTTAGCTGACATTTTTTAATCTCTAAATTGAAGGTTGTTAAAGTATCTTCCGAAATATTACTTCGCTCCAGAATATTTCAAATCTCTACATTTAATTTCTATTAAAAATTGGATTAGTTAATATTTTATTTTTTTTTAATCTTTTAGCTAAATTAAACAAAAGCTGACACTAATTTTTTTAGAATAGAAGTTTGTTGGATTCTTTTTTTAAAATTGACATAAAATAAAAAAAATTGACTGATCTTAAAAAGAGATTAATTAAAAAGAATCCCTATTTTTTGTTCACTTTAAAAGTTTCCGTTTAAATTTATAAAATTATTTGATAAAATTAGCACAGTTTTGTTTCCTCGTTATTAAATCCTTTTTTTCAAACCTTGGTCAACAACAGTTGCTCTCCTCGATACGACCTTCGATTAAATCGTTTTTTTTTTTTTTTATTATTCACTTGGAATTGAAAAGTAAATGTTCATGTTAGTTGCACTTTGTCGGTCTAAAGTTCGCGTGTATTCACGTCAACATTTTGCCGCGAGAAATGAAAAAAAAAAAAAAAAAAAAAAAAAACGAAGACACACATCAGTCGGAGTTGGAATATGACAACTTAATTGGTTCCACTGTATTTCGATGCAAATGCGCCACTTCTTATAAATCTACGTAATATGTATCCGGTTAGTTTAATTTAGAAGTGAACATTGTTGCATTTAGCGTTAATGCAACAAAATTTGCTAATTGCACACTGATAAATCTTCATTCCTGGCAAATTGTAAGATGAGCAATATGACAACGGGTCAGAATAAACCTCAATGATTATTCTCAGTTTCTTTTTCACACTTTCATTATTTCCACATTAACGATTTCATTCTTTTTTAATTGATCGTAAATTCATAATATTGGCATCGGCTTCGAAATTGATTTAAACGGATTTGCCGATGGATATTCTGAATGACCCTGTACATAGTCTCTAACTGTGTAGAAAGTTTCATCCTGTCGAGGGTTCTCGTTGTTTCGCTGCTTACACAAGTAGCACGTGAATTACGCGCATGTTATTCCTTACGCTATTTATATATAAATACAAAATAAATAAGTAAATAAATAAAAAAATTCTAGAATTGTGTGAGCGATATTGGCCAACGTCACGCTCGGAGTAAAATCCCGGTAGTCTAATTCGAAATTCTTGTTACTATATTTATAGTTTCATTAATTAGTCGATGTGACAAACTATTTAATATTAGTCACCATAATAATAATAGAACAGTTTATGCAATAAAAAAGTAGTAGCATCGACTTAAGATAATTCAAATAAATATGCATCTGAAAAAAAAATCTATAAAAAAGTTGAATTGAAAAGTTGGATTTTTAATACTGATGGTATCGAAAAGTTTTTTTTTATTAATGAGACAGTTCGAAAAACTGCTTACTGAAATCTATGGAATTTATTTTCGTACACGAAATAAATTCTCTGATTCTTCCGAATACACATGATTTTTTTATTTTTATTTTTACTGTGCCCTGGTACAACGATAATTGCTCATTTTTCTTTCGAATTTTTGTAAATTTTGTGAATTTATTTTATTCGTTAAAGGAAATCTCATAGATGGGATTTCGAAAAATCAGGTCCTGGAAGGGGTCCTTATGGGGAATTCGAAAAATTAGGTCCTGGAAGGCGAGATAGTTTTTTAATATACAAAGATAATTACGGATTTTTTTTAGAAATTATTACATTTTATAGAGAGTTTCTACATTACACAGAAAATTTTTAAAAATCATCAGAAAAGCAGTAGCAAGAAGATTAAAAAAAAATGATACATAAAAAAAAATCGGAGTATTCGTTTTATACAAACAAAATGAAGTATTCTATGAATTTTTTAAATATTTTTTTTTTACTTATCAGATGTACACAAATTCTAATCACCTTTAATATTTGATTGACAATTTACGTCTCTGATACAATTTTTCGACAATTTTTCTCCAATGCATGTATTGCAATTTCGCATTCCACGATAATTACATATTTGCATATGAATTAGCGAAGAAATGGCCTGGAAGTAGGGTGAGACAGTATAGAGTAAGACATCTGGATCATTATGATGCGTTTTTTTTTTTTTTAAATAAATAAGGCATGAGCTCTCTGTTAGTCGATCCAAGGCGCTACAGATCATGGCTGTCTCTATGGCTTCAATAGAATTTTGTTTTTTACATGGATTAACCAGTTTTCACCGTTGACCGAATGGAACACACGCCGGTGTGCACAAGCAGCGAACGAGCATATATAGCCAGCGGGTAACTGTGGGCCTTGACTCGTTTGTCGTGCCACTTCTTCGCCGGCCGGCAGGTCGACCGCCTGTTTGCCACTGGAAATCATCAACGTGTGCACGTCCGATATGTACTTCTACCACACAGAATCCACGAGTTTTAGATTTGCACCAAAGAAGTGTCTTCGAACTCAATCTTCAAATCTTTTTGTTGTAGTCTATGATTTTTTTTGTTTTTTAAATCATAGACTATTTTATTTTTAGTTTTTTTAGTTTTATTTTTATTTTTAGTTTTTTTAGTTTTATTTTTATTTTTAGTTTTTTTAGTTTTATTTTTATTTTTAGTTTTTTCAGTTTTATTTTTAAATTAGTTTTTTACTAATTTCAAAAAAATGAGTAAAAAATATAGTTTTTTGTGGATTTTGTGGATCTTTATTTCGATTTTATTTTCGAGATATTGAATAAAATATTGGCTATTTTGGCAAAGTAATTGGAAGAAAATTGTAGAATTCAAATCGAGAGAAAAAGTTTAATTGAAGTAAATTGAAATTTCGAAAATTCACGGTCATGAGAATTTTTCGAAAAAATTCTTGCTTTCATATGAAATCGAATGAAATAAATCTTTATCTGAAAAAAAGAGATTGGTTGATTTGATTAAAAATGGACACTAGCTGACAAATTAATTTTGGTCAACACATTTTTTTTTTCTACTCAAAAGAATTTTTTTTAAATCTTATATTTTTAATGTTTCCATATGAATTCGAATGAATTAAATATTTATCTGAAGAAAAGAGTTTGGTTGGTTCAATTAAAAGTGGACACTAGCAGAAAAATTCATTTTTAGTCAACACAGTTCAACTTTAAACCGACTATAAATACCGCTTAATTAAAAATGTTAAATCTCATCCACTTCAAGTGAACTCTAAATTCCTTGCATTATTCTTAATTACACATTATTTGAATTTAATTATGTGCACAAATCCAATTTGATTCTTCATTTAATATCAAACTTCAAATAAATTCAATTTAAACAATAATAAATAAATTTAAATTTCACTGTCCATCAGATTTACTCGAAGCAACAAGTCAAAGTTCTCATTGTGTCCATTATAAGAATCCTTTTTAAAAATTCCTCCTACACATGCGAAACTACCTGCTAGAATAACATTAATAAAAAAAAAACACCAAGAAACTCTTAAATCCTAATATAGCAAATTAGGTCCAGTCGTGGTGAGACAAACATTAAACGTGTTCCAAAATTTCGAATGACCTTAAAAAACCGGGTCTCGCCATGAAACAAAAAAGATATATGTTCATTTTTTTATTTCCTCCTATCCTGTTAATAGTCAATCCGGTCCCTCTTCCAAATACCTTGAGCTTTTTTTTATTATGTCCATCGTCGTTTATAGCGACCCACTGACTCTTTGGTGTACGTTTCTCACCCAAGAATAGCTTGATGGTGTGTGTCTCGATTTCGATGACACACGTCGCTGCAGAATGTTTTGTTTGATCGTTAAAAAAAAAAAAAAAAAAAAAAAAAGAAAGGTTGGCGATATATGTTAGTTGCATTACGCACGTATAAACAATTCAATTGAGATGCGACTCTCGCTCGTGCGTAAGGAGATCCCTTACTCACGTTTGTGTATATATCATTAAAATTCAACTGGCGCGAATTACGGCGCACATGACATTATAAAACGGACAGGTTTGAACTGACCACCGGGGAAGTCGGGACAGCATCGGTATGTGAGTAATGAATTATCATTGGTTTACCAATGTAATTCATCAAATATACATGATCGACGAATTGCTCCTCTGGCACTGAGAGGAAAAAAAAAAAAAATACATTGATTTTGACTCGATGGCCAGCAAAAGCAGAAGCTGAGACGTCGAACTTCCTTCGATCGAAGGCTCGTCCGCAACACACGTTTGTGTATGTTTAAGGTCAACGACGCTACGATCATACAGATGATGAAACGAAAGGTCGCTCGTCATAGTACGCGATCATTATACATAATCGATATTATCATTCTGTTATTACTCACGGAAATGACAATATATATATATATATATAATTTTAATTATCATACTTTTTTTTAATTATCCAAAGGAATTTATTTATTATTATTATTATTATTATTATTATTAATTTATTGTAAATATTTTTAGAAGATTCACGCTCATGTTTCTGTTTTTAATTGTTGCCAAATAAATTTAGCAGATTCGTTTGTGTATTTTAAAATTCATAAAATTGGATTTAAAAAAGAAAATGTAAAAAATGATAGTGTTGAAAAAAATATTGGAACCGGTTGGAAGGGGTTCAGGGTCAAAATTTTGCCGAGTTGCCCGCAGGAGTATCTCATTTATTACTTGGCAGATTTTCGCACATTGAAATATTGACATTATACGAATTTCACACATTTGCTTATCAATAATAAGTAAATACTGAAATTCGCGTCTACGCTAAAACGCTGAAAAAAAAAGAGGAATTCATTCTTTTATCCCGACGCCACAAGACTGGGCAATAAAAATGATTTATGCATAGAGGCAGTTAACAGATTCAACGGTGCATACAGAAGACTAATTTCGCGTTGAAACGTCAGTACTATTGGCCAAGATGAGAAAATCGTTCTGCAAACTCGCGGGCAAAGTATGAAAGTTCGTGACAGTGTGACTCTAATGATTATAATGATTCTAATGACAGTCGTGACAGCGAGCCACAAGCTCTCGTTACACTTTATGCACGCGAGCTCGCACTTTCGGGTTCGACGCTCATCGGCTCGGTACCTTCATTGTATTAGACATTCCGCGCGAAATCGACCAAAGCCTATTTTGCCCTATTTAATTTTCCGCAAAATGAAAGATAAAAAAGGTCTGAAATAATTTGTATATGAGGCAAAAAACGTCAGGCCGGCGACTCCAATTTTTGATGTCAGCAAAAAGTCCTCAAATTTGTTCAGGATGTTCGTCTGGTTGAAGAAAAAAACGTGGGATTTTTTTTCAAATTTTTTTATTCCATATACCAGCTATTAAAAATTTCTGAAAATAATCATTATTTATTTTTTAGCGCCAATAGTACGGCTCACACAAAATACTCATGACAACATGAAATTTTGGATTTTCAGCGTACTTTCCAACAACATTTTTTGTGAAATTCTCCGATTTTATTTTATGCTATTTTTTTTATTAAATAATGTCAATTAATAAAAAATAATGTTTGATCGTTCGAAGAGCTGTAACTTTGGAGTGAAATCGCCGCCCATCTCGCCAATTTTTTCTAAGATTCTAGACATTTCAACGAACGAAATGTGAAAATTTTAACTAAATCGGAAATGCCGTTTGGGAGGGAAAAAAAGTGGCAACTTTATGTAATTGAAAAAAGGCATAAAATGAAATCGAAGAATTTTACAAAAAATGTTCTTGAAAAATACGCTGAAAATCCAAAATTTGATGCTCTTACAATTTTTTTTGCGAGCCTTAGTATTGGCGTTAAAAAATAAACAATGATTATTTTCAGCGATTTTCAATGGCTGGAATATCCAATAAAAAATCTGAAAAAATTCCTACGTTTTTTCTTCAACATCCTGAAGAAATGTGAGGACGTTTTGTTGGCATGAAAAATTGGGGTGGTCGACTTGACCGACTTGTGTTTTGCTCCATATATTCAAGATACTCTAGATTACTCTCAAAAAAATTATGAACTCTTTTTTTTTTAGTAGTGGGCCCACTTTGTGCTAAATGGCTTATATAATTCTCGTGTTTGTATTATACGTTTGTTGCTCGTGAAATTTGCATATTGCGGCGACGTACCGCCTGCTTCATTGTGAAATAAACGTACAGAAACAATCCGGATATTCACATGCAGATGCGATTTCTATTCTTTGCCTCACTTTTTACCCCTTCAATATAATTTATATTCTTCAATAAGCAGTTAATCATGTCGCCATACTGCGCGTATTATATCCTCGAAATGTATATGCAATACCATTTTTTCTTTCTTTTCTTTTATATCTCGCATAGTGGCTAATAGACGTGTGTGGTTTTTCTTGCACAACAATCCGACGAGGTAAGTTACACAGAGGCTTACTTATAGTCCAACAACAACGAGGAATAGTAAAGCACACGAAGTTGCTGCAGCTGCTGCTGCAGCGAATGCTTGCGTACTCTATAAACGTTCTCGCGCAATCCTCGCAGGGAGCTCGACGGAGCGATGCAATGAGAAAAGTGCCAGTACTCCGATCGTAAAAGCAAAACTTAGCTCCGTCGCCTCGTGTGTGCATTTACTCACAAATTTTTAATACTTTTGCTGTATGCTTTTGGCTATCTTTTTTTTTTTTTGCTCCTCGACCTAGAATTATCAAAATTGTTTAATTGTACACATTAAAAAAAATGAAAGTAAGATTTTGTTACATTAAACAGCAATTTTATCCCCGCAAATGTTCAACTTTTTTTTTTCTCTTCATTTTACAAAGAGGGGAAAAATTGTCATTTGTAGGAAAAAAATTCGATTTTTTCTGTTACTATGTAAGGAAAAGAAAAGGCCTGAGACTTTTTTTCCCAAGTCAATAGTTAAGGCTTTAAAGCTTGCTAAAAAAAAAACAACATTTTATAAGACTTTTTTGTTTCTTTTTCGATTAAAAATTTGGAAAAAAAAATTCTGGAGAAATATTTCGAAAAATCCGTTGTTAGGTAATCGAAAAAGAAACAAAAAAGTCTTATAAAATGTTTTTTCAAGCAATATCTAAGATGTAACCGCGTGTCAACCCGAAAAATTGACTCTACTTTTTCGAAAAAAAGTCTAAAAATTTTTTTTGAAAAAATCCGTTGCATGATAAATGAAAAAGAAAAAGAAGAGTACATTTTTTGCAGATGCAGAAAATTTCAAGGTCATAAACGTATTTATTACTTGTTTAACATAATTACTTTTTACAGAACGAACATTTACAAAATCATAATTTATTGCGTAGAATAAAAAAAAAATACTGTGATAAAAGATTATTGTCAATATTCGAAATTTCAGTGATAATTGTATGAATAAGATCGTAAATATATCACATTTTTGATAGAACAGTATCGAGTGCAATAATTAGTGATCTGCCAAAGAACTTTGACTCTTTGAATTGAATAATTAAAATTAAATAAATTTTTATTCAAGTAGGCTTAAATTGGACATCCTCTTATCGATTGGTTCTTCATCATTTATGTGCTTTTATATGTAAGTCATTTCTCAGCGACGTTCCTTAATTAGGAGATAGCCTTGTCAGCATTTATCGAACGTTCGATCGTGAAGATATAAGTGATTGAATTTTTATTGTTTTCATTAATTCACGCGTACATATGTAATAAATATCGCCAATATAAACTGAAAATTCTAATCAAGATTCACGTGATAAAATCATGCAGACACGCAAGACAGAAAACCAACTAAAATGAAAGCAACATTTATCGAGAATATGAGAAAACGATAATGAAAGTTGCAGCAAGAAATCAAGAATATACCTTCAAGAACCTTCGTGTCTCTTTGGATTATTGAGTCAGCGCTTTAAATTATGCAAAATATTGTATCTATACGTCACCAAAATCAGTCTTTTCTTTTTTTTTTCCCTCAGAGACGAATACATTTTAATAAATCTATCTAACCGTGTTATGAAATTAAAGCTAAATTCTCTTTAATCAACATATACAAAGTTGGGAAAAGTCTGCAAAAATTAATTATTTTTTTTTTTCTCAAAAGAAATGAAAAAAATAGTTGTGAAAATAATTTTGTAAAGAAGCTTTTCTATTTATGATAATCGATCAGACCACGATTGGCAAATATTGAGTAAATTCGAATTAGCTGAATCTGATATATATTTTCTCGTAGAATATTTTGATACTCGAGCTCAGTATTTCACATCAATTTAAAGTTTAAGGCCGTTTCAACTTGGCGTCGTGTCAACATAGGTAAATGTATAAAAGTCAAAGAATTGCTTTGATCGAAAGAGCTATGGTCGAGTTGTGGATGCTACAGCTTGGCTTTTACTCCGTTCTTTCTCGTATCTTTCTCAATAACGTACAAGGCCTTTCGGGACACGATACTTTTTCCTTGCGTTATTGCCCCTTCTCAATTTCTACATCACTAGACAATATTCATAAAATGAATTAAGCGTTCGTGTTCCCAGGTTTAATAAAATTACTAATAAATATTAATAAATAAAATCGTATACTGCTGTATAAAAATTATAAACATACATTGATCATTTTCATATCCAATTAAAATAAGAATCCTGAATAAAAAAAAAAATTTAGCGCTTACTCAAAGCGACAGAAATGTTTGATATCGTTAAAGATCGAATTAAAAAAAAAATCTATAAATCGTTATTATAATCTATAAATCGCTGTATCGATTAGCGTTTCCTTTATTGAGACTTTATCAGTGATGTGCAATCACTGATATGCAATTGTATGGAACGTACGTTCGACAATTCACCAAAGCTCAACAAGAGATAAAGTTGTAAGAAATAACCCGAATTATTCGCATTATCGTACTTTCACCTTTGTTCGTTGGTGTGTGTCCTTTCTAATCGTGGACGTTTTCACAGTTCATTCGTTCGAGTAATATAGAATTACCTGCAATCTCATCGTATTACGACGTCATGTACCAACTGTACTTAGGTGTCATGGTCAAAGCGACAGAGGGACTCACACTTTCGTTACATAAATCGCGTGAGTATGATTAATAGTCCTGCGTGAATTTGCAAGCATTGCATTCGGATAATCGGGGTATTACCGCAGCACGATAAATACAACTATAGTGACGTAGGCAATAGCAATTAATCTGATCTACGATTTAAGAGAATAAATTAATGACGTTAACGAATACCGGTGATAGTCCCGAGAGCGATGATTTAAAAAAATCTAATTTGCATTTATTAGTCCAGGAGGATATCAAAGTATCATATTTTTTATGTCCACTCTGTGGTCTACGTGATATCTGCGATTATTTAATCGAATAAACCTTGAAAACTATACGATTCTCGTTCTACAGAGCACGATTATTTTTTAATAAAACTTGAATATCTGCGTTTGAGAACTTTGGGGAATGATCGAGTGTTGTTAGGAGCTCGTATATTCTCGTTGATGGACTTTCCAAGGAAAAATTATTCGGTTTCTGATGGCTTTTGGCAGATGATCTCCTGCTAATGATCACGTAGATTTTGCTCAAATTTTGCCAGTATTTTTGTTTTAATTGTAAATGCGAAAAAACCGGCTTTTGATTAGAATACGATTTGAGAACTTTAGTGGCCAGACTTTTAGGTACAGGTTTGGTGAATTCATGTATGAGGAAAAAAAGTGTCTTCAAAAAAAGTGAATCATTTTTCTTTTTTTTTGTGATTTAGAGTGTCTAGAATAAGTACAATTATTTTCAGATCTTTTAGTCCTGTTTTTCACCGATTTTTTATGTCTGTGTGTTTTTTTTTAATTGGCATAAAATTGGCACAAAATTATACATAAAAATTGGTCCTTTGTAGAAACAAAATATTGTAACATTGAATCGAGTTTTTGAATGTTTCCTCTGAAAATTTTTCATAGTTTCGCAGGATAAATTACATGCATTTTTAAGAGGAACAAAGCTTAAAGAAAAAAAATCTCGAGACACAAATGAGAAAAAAAAATATAGTTAATGTTGACTAAATTTACGTTTGCCTACGTTCGAAGGAATTTTTGTCTTGTACAACTAAAATTTTCTTTGCAGTGATTGAAAAAAGAAATGGAAATTGCAATAAAATTAGAACCTCTCTTACCGATTCTCACCAAGTTAAGCACCGATCATGATTCGATGATTAGTCGATTTATGTACAAAATTTCAGTCTGATATCTCATTATTTACCAAAGTTAAAGCGTGAAAGGACCTTTTTCAACATTTTCAAACTGCTATCAAATTTGAACCTCTCAATCGATTCCCTCCGAATACAATTCCTTGCGTACGAAATTTGAAGACACGAAGGAATTACGACAGTTATCGTGCCAGCAATAAAATCTGCACATACGCATACTGGCATTTTTCCCAAACCACTTTTCTCGACATTTTCAACAAAAATAGTTTCCTCTATAAAGAAGAATAAAACGATTTCTTCTTTGTCTAAAATTAGTGTTTAGCCTCATTTTAACGTCTGTGAGAAATTGCCAAATAGATCTAATGCTATATTTAATTATAGTGAGTCTAAAAAGCCACTCACCATTTTCATTAATGTCCCAGACGACGACAATTGCTCCAAGATTCGCGAGTCTAAGTGACAACAAACGTCCAAGACCACCTCCGCCCCCCGTCACGAGGGCTATTTCACCCGCGATACTTTTCATTTTGTATTTCGTTGGTATAAAACATTTAACGATTCCCTCAATTATCGCTATTAACGAAAGCAGAAGGAAACCAATCACGTCACCCGTAGAACGTATAAACGACATTTTGTCGATATTAATTGAATTATTCTACAAAAAGAAAAAAAAAATCTACACAATTCACGAGTTTTTCATTCACAATACCGATCGAACTTTCGATTTTTTTTTTTTTTATTGGCTCAGTTGTTTATTTGTGTGCACGATAACGTCGTTATTGTCCGGTTTGACAATCGGACGTGAGTGGAATCGGCAGGTTGAACGAAGAAGTCTTCATTACTATGGCAAAGTTTCTTCGTAGATATCTTCGTAGTTCCGAGATGAAGAGAACTCCAGTCGTCAAGAGTCTCGGGCTGAGTGAGCGCACAGTATGAACGAGTCGTCGCGTCTGCTGCCGATCGCTCCGGACGGCTCCGCTAATACCGGAGACTCCCGCACGATTGTGAATGTGTCCCCACGTGCTCGACCCTTCTCTTTGATGTTTTTTTTTTATCAACGCTGGATTTTGCGATTTTCGCACCTGTTCTCGAATTTTGAAATCACGCTGGCGCCACGTTCTCTTCTTCCTCTATTACGGTCTTCTGAAAAAGAAATAAAAATTGAATTAACTTTTTCAACAGATTTTTTGTGAAGTATACAAGGAATACTTAATTTAAGACTGTGATGTTTCAATAGAAAATTTTGGGCTCACTGAAGTCTACGGAAATTTTGTGTTAATAATTTTTGAGACAAATTTTTCAGTTGGTTTCAAGTTACACAGAAAAAGTACGTGAATAAGGTATTAAAAATTTTAAAAATTTTAGAAAATTTAAAAATTTTAGAAAATTCAAAAATTTTAGAAAATTTAAGAATTTTAAAAAATTTAAAAATTTTAGAACATTTTAGAAACTTTTAGAAAATTTAAAAATTTTAGAATATTTAAAAATTTTAGAAAATTTAAAAATTTTAGAATATTTAAAAATTTTAGAAAATTTAAAAATTTTAGAAAATTTAAAATTTTTTTAAATTTTCTAAAATCTTTAAAATTTTTAAATTTTCTGAAATTTAAAAAAATTTTTACATTTATTAAATTTTCTGAAATTTTAAAAATTTTATAAATTTTCTAAAATTTTTAAATTTTCTAAAATTTTCTAAAAAGTACATTTTCTGAATTACACGAGTTGAGAAAAAGTTTCTCGCACGAGTTTCGTATGCAACTTTATGCCACGCTGTGCGGGAAGGAGGCACTTCTCGCACTAGTGCGAAAGAGTTTAACGCACTCGTATCGTAATACACTATTATTTCACGAGTGCGAAGCGAAGCGTGCGAGAATTAGCCACTTCTCGCACTAGTGCGAAAAAGTTTAACGCACTCGTATCGTAATACACTATTATTTCACGAGTGCGAAGCGAAGCGTGCGAAAAGTAGGCACTTCTCGCACTGCGTGGCATAAATATATATACGGTACAACACACCTGTTGCTACCGATTTTAATTGAAAAGAAAATTGTCCTTCGAGAATTTTAGTAATTCCGCGCACGCAAGATTAACAAAGGTCAGGCCGCAGCTGTGGCAAATAATGTACTAAAAGTTCCGAAGCCCTACGACCGACTGGCGAGCCCTTAGACAGCTGTTAGCTTTGTGAAAAAAGAAGCGGGAGTACCACCGGGACGCAACGGTCCCTGTCGGATCGATAAAGTGCGTTTCACGTGAAATATTATCCGATTACGACACCACTGCGTTTGGTTGAATAAAAACCAAGGGCGAATGTCAGTCCCAGAAAGAAGTTATACAATGAATATGAAAAAAGAAATCTGTGTAACGTAGACTCAGAAAAAAAATCAAGATAGTCTGGTCAACTATTTACATGACATCCATTGGTTACTTGACTATGCAATTGTTTTTATAATTACGATGAAAGATCAATTAATTACAACGAATTACAAATTATTTACCATTAGAAGATAATAGCTAATAGAATTATAACAGTACTAAATTTTTTTTTTTTAAGTTTTAACAAAAAAAATTTGTCCACCATTTTTTTTCGCTATGCTTATGAAAAAGTACAGAAAAAGTTGTTAGAAAAAAACTATTTTTTATAGCGCTGCCATTACATCAAAAATCAATAAAGCAAAAAAATTTCACTCTTAAAACATACAGATTAAATTTTCATTTTTTTTTTCAGCTAAACTACCACCACTGAAATTACTGCGGTGATGATTTTTGTTATTATTCACTATTCTTATATCTTATAAGTTTCGAATTTTTGAATATTTTTGAACTGGTGTTAAAATATTTAAAAATATGTTTTAAAAAACCTTTTTTTTTTCCACCAATTTTTAAATAATAAAAAAAAACGTAATTAAACATCACAGCTATTTTACAACCCGTTGCTGTAACTATCAAAGCACGTCGTCTCGTTGTAATCGATAGCGTGCAACTTTATTACACTCGACCCTGAAATTCTCTCGACATCGAGGACGACGACAAACATCGTGCATCGATGATTTTCTTCAACGGCGAGATGACGATCGTGACCGACGAAATAATAGGTCGTGAAATTTCATAACTCTCGTATATATAAAGTGGTACACGTTTATTAGCTCGAGTAGCAAAAGCAAAACTTTGAATTCTTCGCGATGATTTCGTAACAAAGTGGTAACGTAATAATTACCATTATCGTGAGCGCCGTTAAGGAAATTCACAAAATCTACGTCTCAGGTGAAACAGCCAGGACAAGGATACAATCGAGATACCAAATACAAAAAAAAAAACCGGTATTGACAAGTCATGATTGATGTTACTCTCCCTCTCTGTTTTGCAATATTTTTTGCCATAATGTATGTCTCAAGCGACAATTTGTTTTTTATTTTTTTTTTTTTACTCTTCTTGGAATATCTTACGTTTATCTGCGTATAAACATACACAAATAAATACACTGTGGATGTTTTATGAAAATATTGTTTCATTCATAAATTAATCAAATAAATCATTTTTCAAAAATTAAACAAATCAAATTCAGACATTAAAAAAATGTCTCTCTTCTCCAACTTGTTAAATACAATATAGAACGGAGTAGATATTTTAGAATTAAATTGCAGAAGGTGTTCTATTTTTTTTTTGCAATATAATTTTGTTAGAAAAAAAAATCAAACTGTTTGCATAATTTTTAGTATTCAGATCTGGAGATTTTTTTACAATATTAGGATTTCTTAATGGATACAAAAGTCAATGGAACTTTTTTCGTACAATTTTTTTTGAATAACAAAAAAATGTATAGACACGATAAAAATTAAACAATTTGCATAATTTTTAGCATTTAGATCTGCAGATTTTTTTTACAATATTAGAATTTTTTCAAGGATACAAAAGTGTAAGGAACTTTTTTCGTACAATTTTTTTTAATGACAAAAAAAAATATGGACACGATAAATTTTTTTTTTTTTTCACAAATCTTGTCAGGTACACCCGAAATAAATACATAGCTCTTAATGCAGCCTTGACATGATGTGATTGGTGTAACTGCAAATTTTCTAGTTGAAAGAGAATTCACATTTACCGTATGAATCTCACTTTTATGTATGAACTATTGTTACGTATATTATACGTATAATCATGAAGAAACATACGGACTCTCGAGACGCTTATGGCTTTTTAGACCGGACTGTTGATGCCCAAAAGAGAGTCGCTTTCTAGACAGATATACGGACAAATTTCTATACGTGCGATACCGTCCAACGCACTTTCATTTTTCGTTTGCGGTTAAAGGTCTCCCGCTGAACGTCCAGACTTTTGCGAACAATTATTAGTTTACGGAAAGACAATCGCGTAAATCCGTCGAATAAAAAATGTATTAGTTCCAATAAAAGTATTGCCATAGTAAATTTAGAAAAAAAAAACGCTTTTACTTCTTGTACAATTTGCTGTACTCCGAATTTTTTTTTCATGATTTCTTTTTTGTACATTCAATTAAATAATCGTCATCATAAATTTAAAGAAAAAAATTACTCCATTTCACAATCCACGTGTTTAATTAATTTGGAATAAAACCTGTAAAAAATGCAAAAGCCCCTGAAATGTAAAAAAAAGTTTGCAAAGTAGCTTCCTCACAATTTTTTATTTTGCACAAAGCTTTCACTATGAAGAAGCCAAAATTGATCAACATACTTCCTCGTAGCTTTGTAAAAATGCAAAAATAATGAAGCAACTTTTTTTTATTCAGGCGCCTCCAGGACTTAGTCATTTGCTGTTGTAGTCAAATTTTAACTAAAGCATATATCCACTCTCAATATCTTTCTCATTTTTTCAATAAATAATTGTCATTACAAATTTAAAGAGAAAAATACTCCATTTCACAATCCACCTGTTTAATTAATTTTGAATAAAACCTGTAAAAAATGCAAAAGCCCCTGAAATGTAAAAAAAAGTTTGCAAAGTAGCTTCCTCACAATTTTTTATTTTGCACAAAGCTTTCACTATGAAGAAGCCAAAATTGATCAACATACTTCCTCATAGATTTGTAAAAATGCAAAAATAATAAAGAAACTTTTTTTTTATTATTTAGATGCCTCTAGGACTTAGTCAAACTTTAACTAAAGCATATATACACTGAATATTTTTCTCATTTTTTCCTTATTTACATGCTGCCACACAGTAAGCAATCCACGCAAATACTTATGTGTTTTATGTTTGAAAAAAAAAAAAAAAAACTGCGAACGGCGCTTGCCTCGTTCTCCATAAATATATGTATATAGAATCGATTCGTCATCGACAGGCACTTTCGGATTCTCAAGTACTCCAAAGTTGACTTCCACTCGTTATTAACGAGGCTTTCAAGGATTTGCTTGTGTAAGAATTTAGTTTGCACATCTGTGCAATCTATTACTAGCTCGGTCCACTGACCTTAAATTGAAAAAAAAATTGGATCGGTTGAGTATTTATTTTTAATAACATTATTTTTGTTTTTATTTTTAATACTTCCCATAATCATCAAAATAATTATTAAAAATATTCATAAATTATAACTGTGTACAAAAATTATTAACAATTAATACTGTAAATAATTATTTTATTTCGTAAGTAGAAAATATGAAATAAATTTCTGAAGAGTATTTTATTCAGGCACGATAAAAAAAAACGTGAGCGTTAATTTTTACAATTATGCATTAAAAATAAATATTTTTATTATTTGCAAATATTTGAAATTTTTTTTCGCTGTCAAAAGTTATATTCTGTCGTCAATTAAATGAATCTCCTGGAGAAGGATGAAAAATCATCGATTATAAATTCCTATCTTCGTTATATGTGATTTTTTTGTATGTTGTAAATATCCACTCAATAAAATTATGAAAATCCAAATTAATTCAAAAGAACCTAAAGGAACTCTAAACAATCCTTAAGTACTCATATTTTGACGCGGAGGTCACGAAAACAAAGCTTAAATTCCCAAATAAGGATTTTTTGATGTAGCGCGAATATTCCAACTCCCAAGTATGATTCTTCAACTTCTCTTTGGCTAAAAAAAAAATCTTAAGACTTGAAAATTGGGAAAAGGTCCTATTTACTAAATAATTAAGACTCTAATAAATATGTATCTTCTTATAATTATAATAATAAAGGATAAATGTTTTTCATCCATTGGACAAGCACGGACACTCAAAGACACTCACAGACACTCACACAGACACTCACACAGCCACTCACACAGTCACTCACGCAGACACTCACACAGACACTCACACAGACACTCACACAGACACTCACACAGACACTCACACAGACACTCACACAGACACTCACACAGACACTCACACAGACACTCACACAGACACTCACACAGACACTCACACAGACACTCACACAGACACTCACACAGACACTCACACAGACACTCCGACAGACACTCACACAGACACTCCGACAGACACTCACACAGACACTCACACAGACACTCACAGACACTCATACAGATAATCTGAGTGTTTGTGTGATTGTCGAATGGTTCACAAAAATTTGTCTATTATTATGTGGATACAGAAGAATTATTTCTTGTTTATCATTATATGACATTACTTCATAACCGAATTGTAAAGTCGATTGCAGCGAGTGCCCGAGTTGACATAAAGAAGATACAAGGCAGAGAAATTTGCATTCTCTGAATTGCCCGAGTCACACTGTAACCTGCTAGTCTTCTTATAATTACTAAAAATGATTAATTGTCGGTAAGATTTATTTACGAGAATGAAACAAAAAAGCAATAATTCCAGATAAGATGACAAATAAATCGTAGGAAATTATTTTTATGCTTTTATGCTTTAAAAAATGTATGTAAAAAGATTGCTGGAAGTGAAACATTAAATACCACCAAATGGATTCTGTATTAATAATAGAGAAATAAAGAGGCTTGTAAAATTTGATACGTCTATGATTTTAGATTTCAACGTTATTCAGACTGAATGTGGAGCTGTGGCAATCCTAGACTGGAGACTCGTGCACGTAATAATAACGTGCGTATACGAAATAAAACAAAAAAAAAAAAAAAAAAAACACCAAGTCCAGTGAAAGTCAAAGAACTTTCAAAGGAGGTTCTAATGAGAACCGGTCGTGACGTTTGTGTCACGACCGGTACATGCATCGTAGCAAGAAATTTGCAGTTCAACAGCGACTCGAGGAATGATCGACATCTCACATCCCAAAGCAAAATAATATCTTGAATAATCAATTGCACTTCACGCAAAAATTAATCGCAGGTAGATATTTTTTTTTGCAATCTAAAAATCATTTTTTTTTACTGTTTCATAGATTTTAGACATAAGTTATTTTTTGTTCTTATAGTTAAAAGAAAATCGTTTCAAATAATTAGAATAACAACATTCTGCAAACAATTTACAGAAGAAATATATATATATATATATATATATTTTTTTTTAATATATATGCTGAGAAAAAATATTATTATTTTTCATAGATAAATTACTATGTTTCATAGTATCTATTTTTTTTCATATTTTACTCCACAAATTTTTGTCAGTAAAATTTATTTTACACCTTTATTTCGAAAAAAAAAATGTAACTCTTACAATTTTTGAAACATAAAATCTTGAGGATTTTTTCAAATTACTAAAACACGATTATGAATAATCAATTTATGATACATTTAATTTTCAATGATAAAAAAAATGTATAAAAAAACTAAAATGTTTAAATATAATATAAAGCTGTTTTCTCGCCGCCGCTTTACTCTGTATGACTTGTCTAACTGTCGCGTTTGAGATGTTAATTGCATCACGCTCAACGAGGAAAAGAAAATTCATTACACATGTTCGATCGGTGTTCGTTCATTTCCTGCTCAGACTGAATTAACCGTTTTTTTTTTTGTTACTTCTTCGCTCTTCCCACGAGAGCAATATTAATACAGATTCCAAGTAACCGGATCTGAGTATCATTGATAAAAAAAAATGCATTTTGCACTTCCTACATCGATGTAACAGCACGTGACCATGTACGCGATACGATTGTCGTACCATTATGTATACCTTCGGTAATTCATTACATAAATCGATAAGAAATCAAACAGTAGAAGAACTCAGCTTAGGCGCTTGACAAAAAAAAAAAGAAAAAAAAAAAAAAAAAAAAAAGCGTAAAGGACTCGATCAAAATCTGCGTCATCAACCGCATTAAATTTCCGGTAGCGTCACTATCAATTAAAAAAAAAAAAGAAAAAAAAAACGAAGCACGATTTCACTCTAACGTCGTTTTCACATCAAATGAAATATCAAAATAATTTCTTTAAATTCAAATGAAATGCATCATTATTTTTCTTCAAATTATTCACAAGTGAAAAATTATTATTATTATTATTTAAAATTATTATAAATAATGTTAAATATGTGCTAATGCGAGTGGCAAATTTACAACGTGATAATAAAAGCCAGTAAGTAGTTTGTGCGATTGAGTACCTAGAGCGAGACGAGAGAGGCAACGTAGCGACCGATGTGCACTCTGTATATATACTGGGCACACTCCGCTCTAGCACACCGTTCGACCGTAGAACTCTGATGACGGTGAGCGATGAGTGAATGTACACCAGCAGCAGCAGCAGCAGCACCACCACTAGCAGCAGCAACCGCACGACGTACACCGGGGAACGCGTTCACCTCGCCAGAAATCCGACCACTGGAACTCGAACTACGTGAGCCGCGCGCGATACTTCTGATCGTAGAACGGGGGAATCGAATGAGGAACGGATCTCCTCGGACACGACGGAAGGAGGCAAAGAGGTGTAAGAGGTACGCGCTCCTTGCCACTCATACACGCGAGCACGGCCTTTTAATGTTAGGATTTAATCACATGACTCTGTACTCACTGTATGCAAGCGAGTTCTTTTATGTGGGTGAGAACTTGTGTTCCAATTTTAGTCTCTCGACAGATTTAGAGATTTTTAAACATCTTTCAAGGATCATCTAAAAAAAAAAAGCTTTGTAAAAAGCAACAAAATAACGAGGAAGCAATTTGCAAGGTTCTACTTTGAAGGTTTTTTTAAGCTCGAATGACATTTAAAAAAAAAATGCAATATGTCATAAAATTTGAAACGTTCCACCTATTTGGGACAAATTTTCACAAAATTTTTCAAAAAATTCAAAATACCATAAAATTCGAATCACTTGACCGATTTGCGTCAAATTTGTACTCAAACCTTGTTCAATGGTAGTTGATATGTGAACTAAATTTCAGATGAAACTACAAAAAATTTCGAAATTTTTTTGTTTCTCCTTACGACATTTTTTTTCTGTTCAATTCACCGAAATCGAAATTTATCTACATGTCAACAGTTCCTTTGACTAAATTGGTCATTGATGATCAATAATCGTGAAGTCATGCCGAAAATTGCAGTCGAATATCTCTGGATTTACTGGAGTTGAAGTTTTTGCAGACATTAAAGAGATAATGGATATTACAATAAAGTTAGAACCACTCTATCGATTCTCACCAAATTTGGTACACATCATGGTTTGATAGCAGACAATTTACGTACAAAATTTCAGCCCGATATCTTACAATTATAGTTATAGGGTGAAAACGAATTTTTCAAAATTTTCAAAATGCTGTAAAATTTTTGTTTTTCAACCTACAGCTAAAATTACGACAGTATCGTGATTACAAGGAAATCTGTACATACACACATACAGACATTTCGTATGAATCACTTTTCTCGACGTGTTGGACAATTCTGAGTCTACTGACACGAAAATCTCGAAAAAAAAAATTTTTTTTCACAAAAACAATGCTTCCTGTATGAGGAAGCAAAAGTCTGCAAAGTAAAATGTTGTACATAGCTTCCTCATTATTTTTCGCCTTGCACAAAGTTGACCTCTATGAGGAAGTATGTCGATCAATTGTGGCTGAAATTTAAGACATTGTAGCAGTTAATCGATCAGAGATTGATAAAAATTGATATGTCATAAAAAAGTTATAATAGTTTAAATGAGAATGAAAACAAGCCTGCAAAGTAGAACCTTGTAAATTGCTTCCTCATTATTTTACATTTTTTTTTTCAAATGTCTACATGTATGCAAAGTAGAACTTTGCAAATTGTTTTTTCTACAAAGTTTCCACTACGAGGAAGTACGTTTATCTACTTTGGCTTCCTCATAGAGGAAGCTTTGTAAAGAAAACAATTTGCAAATTTCTACTTTGCATACATGTAAACATTTGAAAAAAATGTAAAATAATCAGCAAGTAATTTGCAAGGTTATACTTTTCAGGGTTGTTTGTGCATCAAAAGCATTTTTATCGACGTTTTTACCGATTCACCATTTTTTTAATCGCAATATATCGCATTCACAAGCTTTTTGATATTTTAAAATCGTCATGAAATTTAAAACTCTCAATCGATTTTCTTCAAATTTGGAGTCAAATCTTGATTCACGGTGATCAATACGTGAAATCAATTTGAGGACGGTATCTTTTAATTTGTGTAAGCGCAAAGGAGATTTTTTAAAAAATAAAAAATGTTATAAAATTCGAACTACTCGAGCGATTCGTGCCAAATTTGAATTGAAACCTTGTTTTATCATTTTTATCATTTTATCGCTTTCGCGAGTGAATGCAAAAACGACATTTTTCAATAGTCAAAAAAACGTTATAAAATTTGGACTGCTCGACAGATTTGAAAATTTATACCCAGATCTAGTTTTAAGACAATCCACTTGTGTGCTAAATTTGATAGAAATCTGGCTAAAAAAGTTGAACATTTTTTAATTCATAATACATTGAACACAGGAAGTCAGTCGAAATTTTTTAACCCTCCATAAAGCTTCGTCTATAAGTCAAAATTGATCGACATGCCTCTAATGGATTTCATATTGGAGATTTTTAAATATCTTTTAAGGCTCACCTAGTATTTTCAGGTGTCGGTGCTTTGCTGACTTCTTTTTTCACATTCGCTCGAAAAATTTATCAAGTGAATTTTAGGACGGTTATAAAACGTCGCCAGCTACAAATATTTTTTTAAACGTCGTCAGCTACAAATATTTTTTAATCATCGCCAATTAAAAATCTTTTTTGTTCAACTGCATATCGCAGCTTTGGTTACTCCCTATAAAAAAAACCAATTCGCATGTATAAAAACGCCGGCATAGAAATATTTATTACACTGACGAGGAGTTATTCAAAAAAATTTAAATAAATTGTGATTTTCGATACAAATTCTAAACATGAATGTGGCAGAAATTCTTGCGATCGAAACTTGTGACAAAACTAATATTTTAAATTTTCATTTTTAATACTACAAATCTTCATTCTAAAATACTTTACATGTAATATTGAAATATTAATAAAATTGTCGATCAGCAGGAATTTATTACACAATTTCATGCGGAAATCTGCCAATAAACAATAAGAAAAAAATATTTTTAAAAATACCACAAAGCCTTAAGATTTCGTATTAAAACAAACAATATACACATAAATGATTTACGATCATAAGTGCATTTAAAATGAAGCATAAATGCTTTTTCTCTACATTGCAATCTTTTTTTCTTTTCTTAAAAGTTGAGCAAGTCCTTTTTTTTTAAAAGTAAGTAACAAGAATTTCGATGTGTAATTCAGCCAACAATTAAACCGTCCTAATATATTTCCAACGCATGTCACACTCGAGAAATATAAAATCCGTTTGTAGGTAGCTGAAAATTGCAAGAGTCATTGAAATCCCAGCGGCTATACACCGAAGTGGATGGAGATTCTCTCAATGCGAGCTTGCTGTGTACTCGGATGTACACGTACGTATAATGCATCCGTAATTTCCAGCAGTAATATCTCTCATCATATAGTACAGCTGTATGGCTAGCGAATGCTAGATTGGCAGAGGTACGTGATCGCACGTACCTCAGGTTCTATACCGAGAGCCCAAGAATATTCAGTGGCGAGGCTCGCGCGGTCAATCCACAGGTGCGGATTGTGCATATGTCCTCAGGATCCATGAACACGGTTGGGAGTCATGACATGTCAAGGAGATCCCGTTGACCTTCCTTCTCGCCGATATTACGCTCGAATTCTTCTTCTTCTTTTTTTATTTATTTATTTATTTCCTATGCTTTCCTCCAATTATTGGAGGATTTTCCAGGCTGGCCTTTTATTTCCTAGACAATTTTTAATATAATTGGGCTTAGAGTGGAAAAATTAGAATTAAAAATCATTGAACCTACTATAATTTAATCCTTCGGAATATTAGTGTTTTCGTAAATGAATAGTTTTTCATTTTCGCTTCCTCGGCTAAGCGAGGACATTTCAATGTCCTTATACTCAGGTTCGAATTTTTGGTCGTAAGTTCGAACTTGGGATCGATCTTGAGATTGAACTTCGAATTTAAAATGATCTTGTCATCCAACTTCGAACTTGAGTTCAAACTTATCTGCGAAAATTCGATCCTTAGACATCATCGTAATTTCAATCCAATTTCCACGATAAATTTTATATGAAATATAAAATTTTCGTGATTTTTCCAAACCTAGTCAAAGCAGAATACAAGCTGTATGCTTCATGCTCATCGATTTATTTGCATAAAAAAATTTAATTTGACATGAAACGATTCGCACGTTCCTACGATCTGTGTCAGATTCAAGAAAAAAAAAAGTGGTACCATGTAAGAAACCGGATAAAATGGATCATTCAGTCAGTTGCACGTATAATATAATATTTTACGATCGATCGTGCGTAAAAAAACCGGATGTTAGTATAATACATATTCGAAGATGAGTGCAATTCAAACATTTGACGTAATATTCTACATGTTTTTATAGTTCACAATCGGCCTAGTTAAGTTTCACCAATTTCGCGAAGATTCTAACTTTAGCACTCATTTTATATAATTTCAATATGATATCTCCAGTTTTTTTTCCTTATCTCATGTATCGCTATCGAGGGTTCGTCTCGTGTCTTGTACACCCAGATAAAGGATGAGGGGGGGATGAATTTATTTGAATCAAGAATGGAAATTTATGTGAAATTTTATTTAAATTGAATAAAGTTTATTTGATGCAAATAAAACATAGTTGAATTAAATAAATCCTGTTAGCCAGCATTTTACGGAATATTTTAATTTAAATTGAATGATTATATTTATTTAATTGTTGGCTTAATTGAAATTTAATTCAACTACATTTTATTCCATTCAAATAAATGTCAATATTAAATTCAATGAACACTCACGCCCATCCATCCATCCAGCATGTTTTCTGAACATTCTTATCTCGAAATTTTGGACCATTTGCAGTGTTAAGGAAAATCTCGAAGAAAGAAATTTTTGCACGAAAATAAAGCTTCCTCTACGAGGAAGCAAAATGTTGGCTTGAGAAACAGATTGGAGTTCATTCGGCCCTAATTCCGTTCATATTGTGTGACGAATAAATATTAACATTTCTATGATATATTAGAAAAAGGCAGTCATACGCTTTTCAATTTGTTTACACAACCTTTGGAATATGATATATAACCCTATGTCGATATATCATCTAATAGGCTAAAGATAGTTTTCAAAGTATTAAAAATCCACGTGTTTCTTCGACTTCTCGACGTTTATCAATTATTTTGGTGTTCGATTGAGAAAAAAAAAAGTTATCATAAAACTTCCCCCAACGCCTTTATCACCGATTAAATTATCCAAATATTATTCCATCCGAAAAAATGTTTTATTGCCCGAGATTATGATCAAGCCAGCCTCCTCAAACCAGTGTTTGCGCTGACAATTACCTCAGCATATTTTCCTCTTACGAAATATAGAGCATTTGATATATATACACGATACGATGCAAATCGTACTCATCACTTCGGTTTTCGGTGGAAGTGCGGAGGGTTTCTGTTCCGTTCTAACCAATTCGATAGAGCCATGGGGCTTCGTCGTTCAATTATTCTCTTCACTTTTATCATTGCGTTTATTGCTGGCAGTTCCCACGCTGGTCGCTTTAAAAAACGTCGTGAGTATTATCAATTAAAAAAATCTATTCATCAGGGATATTGAATATCATTTTTCTTGAATATTTTGAAGAATATTTTCCTTCCTCGTAGAGGAAGCTTTGATTTTGCGAAATTTTCTTTTTTGCCGTGATTTTTATGTCGTCGTAGTCCGAAAGTATCCAGAAACGTCGAGAAAAGTGGATTAGAAAAAGATATCCACATGTGTGTGTGTGTGTACAAATTTTTTTGTTACGTCAGAGAATTCAAAATTTATGGCATATCGAATTTTTTGAAAAAAAATGTTTTTACGCTACCATTTTTTGAAGTATGAATATATTTTACTGAAATGTTCTGCACAAATGGATTGACATTCAACCATGATTAGCGCTGAATTTTATGACAATTTTTTTTTATATTAGTAAACATTTTAACTTTTGTAAATTCTGAGCTATCTGGCTGCAATTAAAAGACGAAATAATTTTTGACGAAACCATAAAATTTACGATAAAATTGGTTATCACAGATGATTCTGGTCCAAGGAATGGCCTCTGTGTTGGCAAATTTCGATTTTGCTCCAAAAATACTAAATCATTTTTGACGAAACCATGATCAGTGTTGAATTTTATAACAATTTTTTTTTAATATCAGTAAGTATTTAAAATTTTGTAAATTCTGAGTTAGAACCGCATGCTTTTCCTACCTGTTAAAAAATTCCGTTAATTTTAACAGACGTCCTCCCCTTAATTGATGAATAATAAACGAATTTCTTCATCGCAAATATATTGAGAGCAAATTAAAGATCAGGCATGCAATTTTGTCTTAAACGTATCTTTAACGTGATTTTGGAATTTACGATTACGGTGTTTTTATGAGTTCATATTTCATCATTGATCCTGTTTGTCGGTGTTAATGGACGGTTCTCAATAGTTGCTGTCGATTTTTATACCCTCAAAACTTTCAACACTCTTTACCATATAATTTACGGAGTTATAAATTACAGTGTATAATTTCAATACTATTTGCCGTGAATATCAAAGTGTCCTGAAATAAAAAGTGCCCTTGTGATGTATACAAAATCGCGTGTAACGAAATTTTTTCGGTTGCGAAATCGACGTCAGGCGCAGCCATCAATTTCGTTCCTCGTTATATGTTGTTGAATAATTAAGATGCAAAAGCAACCGGTTTCATTGCCGAAAAAAAAAAAATGCTATAAAGGAGTCACGACATGGCATCTCTTCGTCGACGGTCCAGTCGGTTGCGGATTGAAGAAATACTTATATGCGGCTGACCTTGACAATTTTGGTATTAAGAGTCTAACTTTTCTAATTTTTTACAACACCAATGAAATTCGTATAAGTCGAATAATTTTTAATGATTTTTTTCAGGATATTTATTGGCAGCCAATGAAAACTTAAAAATCTTAAAACACTGCGAAGTACGATTTACTTGTTAAAAAAAACAATTATTCACTCATTTTTAATCTTCGTTTTTAAAAACAAATCATTTCGTTTTTTTTTGCTTCCTCATACAGGAAGCTTTGTTTTTATGACATTTTTTATTTCTCAAGATTTTCATGTCAGGACACTCAGAATGGTCCAAAACTTTGAGAAAAGTGGTTTAGAAAAAAATGTCTGTATGAAAGCGTTTATGTTCATGGCTTCAAAATTTCAATCACCTACAACTCAAGCACCGTTCAACCGATTGATCTGGAATATGACCCACAAGTGAAGCAGCAGCCCGTCTTTTATTGTTGCAATTTTTGAAAATAAAATCTCTGCAGAAGACTAGATTTTATGGTTTTTTGAATTTTTTTTTTCAAAAAGAGACGTGATCGCTTTAACTTTTCTAAAATTTTCTATATTTTGTTAAATAGTTTTTCATAAGTGCAGGTACTTTTTCTCAAAACAAATTAATCTCAGCTCGATGAATATCGCTATTTAAAATCGTCACTTTACATAAATAAACAATATTCATCGAATTTTTATTGATGTTTAAAGAATAATTTTAATTATGGCATTCATTATTTGGAGCATATTTATAAACGTCACACGTATTCATTGTATTCTGTAAAATATACACGCACTTCTATTTGCGTATCCTTTGCTCGGCTTGTTCATTTGCGAATTTAACGTTTATCAATATTAAAAAAAGGTGTAATTATTTTAATTTTATTTTTTTCAATTTTTGCAAATGAATACTAAATTTATTTATCTTCCATTATTTCGCACTCAGGTAAAATATGAGACTATATATAGAAAGTGCCAAAAAAAAAAGGAAGAAAAAATCATTCCACCGATTTTATTTAAAAAAAGGTGTAATTATCTTAATTTTATTTTTTTCAATTTTTGCAAATGAATACTAAATTTATTTATCTTCCATTATTTCGCACTCAGGTAAAATATGAGACCATATAAAGAAAGATCCAAAAAAAAAGGAAGAAAAAATCATTCCACCGATTTTATTTAAAAAAAGGTGTAATTATTTTAATTTTATTTTTTTCAATTTTTGCAAATGAATACTAAATTTATTTATCTTCCATTATTTCGCACTCAGGTAAAATATGAGACTATATATAGAAAGTGCCAAAAAAAAAGGAAGAAAAAATCATTCCACCGATTTTATTTAAAAAAAGGTGTAATTATTTTAATTTAATTTTTTTCAATTTTTGCAAATGAATACTAAAATTATTTATCTTCCATTATTTCGCACACAGGTAAAATATGAGACTATATATAGAAAGTTCCAAAAAAAAAAGGAAGAAAAAATCATTCCACCGATTTCATTAAAAAAAAGGTGTAATTATTTTAATTTTATTTTTTTCAATTTTTGCAAATGAATACTAAATTTATTTGTCTTCCATTATTTCGCACTCAGGTAAAATATGAGACTATATATAGAAAGTGCCAAAAAAAAGGAAGAAAAAATCATTCCACCGATTTCATTAAAAAAAAGGTGTAATTATTTTAATTTAATTTTTTTCAATTTTTGCAAATGAATACTAAATTTATTTATCTTCCATTATTTCGCACTCAGGTAAAATATGAGACCATATAAAGAAAGTTCAAAAAAAAAAAAGGAAGAAAAAATCATTCCACCGATTTATTGCGTAATAAATGAAGATGTATGAATGCGTGGTGCAAAATAAGATTTTCCTCGATGAGAACTAATCGTTATGTGTCATTACGTCATGTGCGGCTATTATGGTAATAACATAATAATCGTTCGCTCAAAACGAGATTCTAGTGTTTGTTGAGTGATAAAAAAAGAAACGAATAATTAGTTGTTGCTCAGAGCATTTGTGTATAATTGGGTTACAGCTAATACTTTAATGCACGAAATTGCTGTTATTTGCTAAAAATCAAACAGACGTTTTGTCATCAGATGTTTGCTTTCGTTGATAAGTGCGAAAAAAATCCCGGAACAGAAAAGTTAATCTGCATCAGAAAGAGGCCAGATATAACTTTGTTTATCTCTAATCAAACATAAAGCAAAGTAGGTTATTGCTTTATAAAAAATGTTAACATTTTGGGCTTAAGATTTTTGCGTGTTACTCTTTTTTTTTAATTCGACTTGTTTTTAATAAATTACGCACTCTCGCTTCGTAGAAACATATGTGCGTCAGATGTCATTCGCTGGGTCGTAGAAATAAAAAAATTTATATTATCAATGCAGCGTGAAACGAGTTTTTGCTAAATATGGAGATGAAGAAAAACGCATAACGAAGGCAATATAGATGTAATGATTATCTCCTAAGCAACAACACGTTTAGATTTATTTTCTTAACACGGTTTCGAAATACAATCGCATCTTCTTGTTTTGTTTATAATTTTTATTGTAAAATCATAATTGCTGGAATAAATTGAAAATTATAAAATATATGATGCGAGATGAGCTATCGTGCAAATGAGCAGATATACATTCATACATTTTTATGTCTCTGTTAGTTAAAAATGAAAGTTGAATTTTTTTAATCAAATTTTTCGTCTCTTTTTTTTCTAATAAAAATCATTGCTGAAAGTAAGTCTTTAGTGTACTCCGTCGTCTGTTATGAATCGATGACGCAGAGTTATCCTTGAGTCGTCGAGATCTTGACGCACAAATCCGGTTAATTATTCATGATAAGATTTTCGTACCGGCGAGGATGAGATTACGTTTTTTATTTGTATTAAAATAAATTCATGTAATTTGTGTTTATCGTTTCATATCCAAGCGTCGTTCATAATATTTCATTTTTGACAGAAAATTATGGCGACATAGTGTATTGTTTTCAGATACATGGAAATTAGGAATTTGAGAAGTGATTTTTTCCGAGAGTATATTAGAAATAGAATTGTTTTACTAAATGCACATAATTCACAGAATTTATAAAACGTTTATTAACCTTCAGTCGAGTAATGACCGTAAAATCACTAATTTCTCAGCTAAACGACCATCAATCTCACGATTAACGGTCGTTTAGCCGAGTGAATATCTTATCATTAATATATTCTAAATTCTAATGCTGTGGAGAAGAAGATAAATATAAATCAATGTGTTGTCAGAATGTACTTGAAAAAAAAAGAGCCAAAAAAAAGCCTCATGTTAATCAAATCAGTGCTAAAATGTTGTTATTAATAATGCATACATTTATTTTCCATAAGCGTTGATGGTTCTCCAAGGATATAAGGGTTTCCCTATGGATATGAGGGTTCTCCAGGGATATAAGAGGTTCCCTAGAATTTGAGGGTTCCCAGAGATATTACATAATTCTCTAGGGGCAGATTTTTTCCATAGGGTTTGATGGTTCCTCAAGGATATATGGGTTCCCCTAGGAATATGAGAGTCCTCTAGGGATTGAGGGTTCCCTGAGGATGGATGGTCCTCTAACCTTTTCCTGAATTTACTGCTGTTCCTTGAAGATACTGGGTTTCCATTGCGAAACAGACCTTTCACCTCATTTCTGGACGCGATTGAGTAAAAAATCAAAACATCCAAAATACATTTTTTTTCATTATATTCCTTGGACATTGAAGCTACAGCGAGCGCCCGAGCCCGATAACGTGCTAAATAATTATAAATTGCTTTCTTCGTTCCAGCTGTCGAACAGCCGATCGCAGATCGATTTGCTGAAAGTTCCTTTTCAAGTTTCTCTCCCGTCAATACTGGCGCGTCTCAATCACCACCTCAGAGGCTCTCTTCGCCCCAGGAATGTGCTCGTACCTGCAGTGCCGGCACACCTCCAAAGACATGTTACTACCACTTTGTAGTTGAACATTACGCAACCCTCACAAATGCTTGCACCTTGTGCAGATCGAACGGAACAACGCGTTTGGTCGATGATTGTCAATGCATCGAGGGCGATGGTTATGAGCTATCGGGAATAATAACAGTCAACAGAATGTATCCAGGACCATCGATAGTCGTTTGTGAAAATGATCTTGTTGTCATTGACGTCGAGAATCGCGTACAAGGCAATGGTATATCAATTCATTGGCACGGTGTTTTACAACGCGATTATCAATATTACGACGGTGTTCCGTTCGTGACTCAGTGTCCGATTACCGAGGGCTCGACATTTAGATACCAATGGAAGGCCAATAACGCTGGATCGCATTTCTACCACGCGCACTCCGGTTTGCATAAAGCTGTTGGTCTGGAAGGAGCTGTTATTATTCGTGAGGCCAAGTACGACGAGCCGAACAATCAACTTTGGGACGAGGAGGATATACAACACGTGATCTTTATCACCGACTGGCTTCATGATTCCGTTGATGAACATCTTCCTGGTACCATTGTTCGCAGACCTGGCCAGTTGCCTGACAATTTCCTCATCAATGGAAGAGGTCGATGGACAGTTAGTAATGTTTTATGTAATTGTAACTTTTTTTATGGTACACACGATCGAACAAATCTAAACTGTACAATCTTTGACAAGATGCATGCAACATGTCGTTACTCGTAAAAAAAAATCAAGTGATTGACTCGTTGAAATCTTTTATGAAAAATAATATTGTAATTATATCCGGTGACTTAGTCGTTAGTAGTCTGCAAAGTAGAGCTCCTTGGATATTCCTCCCTGATAATTTTCCAATTTTTACCAATTTTATTCTATCAGGAAGCCAAAAACAATCAACGTTACTAGATAATGTGAAATCAGTGTGCAATATTCTAATTTACAGATTTATTTTTAGATTTACTTTTTGCTTTATCACTGATGTGTAATGTTCTGTAAGACTCGTAATTTATGATTTCAGGATCCCGCTACTAGAAACACCACCACGACTCCTCGTTCTGTTTTTACTGTGAAACGTGGTCGTCGCTATCGTTTCCGTATGATCAACAGCTGCAGTTTTGTGTGCCCAGTGACAATGACCATTGAGGGACACAATCTTACAGTTTTTTCGACCGACGGTGAACCAGTGGACCCAGTTACCGTTACCAGTATCACCTCAGCTTCGGGTAAACGCGACGTTTTATCGTTTACACTTCGTACAATGAGAGACGAAATTCTTAGATGAAGTCGATCGACATTACTTTAAGCCAATCGAACTGTAGTTGACTGACAAAAAAAAATGTAATTGCTGATCTTGAGCCAATCTTTGATGAAACTTCAGTCACGAGTTGGTTCAACTTAAAATTTATTTAGCACAACTTCACCGTAGATTTCACCGTATCAAAACCTCTTAATCAATTTTAATTACAATTAAAAATGAATTATAATTTTTCACAATTTATTCCTTCTGCAGTGAAATTTCCATCGATTTATCTTTTACACTGTTTACAGCTGAACGTTACGACTTTGTTATCAATGCCAATAACACCGTCCGTGATTATTGGATCCAAGTTCGCGCTATTGGGGGGTGCGCGGCCAGTCAAATGCAGCAATTAGCTATTCTTCGTTACGAATCGAATGGAATGCCTGTCCGGACTAATCCCAAAGAGCCGTCGTACTCAGCCGGCCTCAATCGTGGAGTTGTGAGTGAAGAAAAATATCACGAGAAACTTCATTCATACAAAATCAATATTTTATTTATAATCCACCCTTTTTTTTAGGTCCTCAATGAATTAAACGTTCGCTGTGACAATCTAACAACTGTAAATAACGCCGTGTGCGTCACAGAATTAAAGAGTGTTGAGCCATTGCCCCAGGGACTTCTCAAGAGAAATCCTGACATCAAGATATTCATGCCCTTCAATTTTTACTCTTGGTCCAACGATGTCTTCACGCCTGGCAGATATAAAAAGTTTTTAGGCAATCATACAACATTTTTCCTAAATGTCATATTTGCGTAATTATTTGATACGAATTTAAGAATAACGATGTTTCCTTCTCTTTTTTTTTTTGCGAACAGTTAATGGCGGAAGACAATTTTCATCCACGATGAGCAACATCTCAAATGTCTTCCCACCATCACCACTCATATCTCAACGTGAAAACAATCCACCAAATCAGATCTGTGATCCGAATAATTTGCCGCCAGGTTGCGGAGATTTTGGCCCGTGTTCCTGCTCGTACGTCCAAGAAATTCCCCTGAATTCGGTCGTAGAACTTATCCTCGTTGACGAAGGTACTTCAGAGTGCATTTACGAATAATATCAATGTTGCAGCGTATTTAATTTCGTTTTTTTTTTTTTTTTTTTTGATAAACTAATTTACAGCTCAAATTCCGGGACTGTCGCATCCCTTCCATTTGCACGGAGCCGCTTTTCACATTCTTGGTGAAGGGTGCGGTGACGATTATAATATAACCAGCATCAACGTCGACATTGCCAAAGACATGGACGACCGCGGTATAATGAAGAGACGTAGTCATAGACCGCCTGCGAAGGACACATTCTCCCTGCCAAATAACGGATTCTCGATCATTCGATTCTACGCCAGTAACCCTGGTAATTGGAGACTACCTTCAATTATACAATTGACGGATACCATTTTTATTTTTAATGATTTGTTGATTTTTTTTTGTTTTTTCTAGGATATTGGCTATTCCATTGCCACTTTTTGCCCCATTTGTCAGACGGCATGAGCATGGTCTTCCACGTTGGTGAACCCAAGGATCTTCCACCGATTCCCAAAGGTTTCCCAACATGTGGCAACTTTGTGTCAGAACTTGGGCCGAATTGGTGGTAAACGAAAGGACGAAAATTTGGAAAATCTATGATCTACTATTCGATACTCTGTTGGTCGAAAAATTCGAACACCGATGCCGTTGATTTTTGCTGAAGATCAAGATATTCGGACGCGACATTGATTCCAGTTATACACATTCGTAGACCGGATATTTGTATTTTAGCAAAATGTGATTATGTAACTCAGCAACGTAATGCGAACTTGAGATCGACTGTATATATCGTCATAGGTTTCCTGATATGTCCTTGAGGCGATTGCGAAATGCCAGAAAAATACAGATGCAGTCGCAGCTAGAGACCTTGGCTTATTCATCAATTGGTGCTAAAAACATTGTCAGCTTTAATGAGATTTACAAAGCAAGACTGAGCTGATCCAACTGAAGGCTCAAGATCTAAAGATCGGGGGACTTTAACATAAGAAAAAAAATATATCCCTGAACTGCAAGATGTTTGTAAGATTCATCAAAAGCCAGCTGTATGTGATTGATGGAAACTTCTTGTTTTCATTAATTTGTCACCCTAAAGAGTTGTGAATAAATTGAAAATAATGAGAAACGTTAGTTTCATCGAAAGAATCCATCTTTCAGGTCTTATGACAATTCTGATTTCAAACTCTCCGACTCAAGAAATTCTTCTTCATGAGAAATGCAGACAAGAAAAATACTTGTAGTGCTGATAAGTCGACTTGACAGTAGAGATTAGAATGATCCAGATGTATTGTTACGAGAACACAATTTACATACCACGAACGAATAAATGAATGCTTTAAAAAAAATTTCCCAACACGCGAACTTCGAAACAGAGATTTAGACCAAGAATCATAGCTTTGCATATATGGTACATATTTCGTAAGCTTATATAACACGTGATTCTCTGGACGAATATCATTGTACATATAGACACAAAATTATTTATGAGTCAGGAAAGATTTTTTTCTATGTCACTGTCCAGAAAATCAGAGATGGATAGTCGAATGTTCGATGACTAGTAGCAGATACGAACGTATTAATGCCTGACTGAAGCGCATCGCTTTCACTGCGTTGATGATCGTGAACAAATCCTGCTTGGAAAGACCTGTCAATAAACCCTGAATAGAAGCAACAATCTTTAAGTAATATAAAAATGAACGTACGTGTCAAAATCAAAATATGTTTCTCCACAATGTGTAAAATGGCACGTCCAGTTCTTACTTCAGAGTACTTTTGTCGTTGCACTTTCAACGATTTGTCCAGAAGACAGTGTATTTGGATGTAACCGACATTGATCAGGATTCAGTGAGATTAGATAGACAGCAGGTTGACATACCGACGGTCTGTTAATTGCCTAGTTATACTCTGTTGACATTTGTCTTCTGGTAATTGGTGATTTCCTTACACGTGGTGGTTTCCTTCACATTCGTTGAAATGCATGAATAAATCTTTGCCAATGATTCTATTACATACATTGTATTACACAGAAAACTCAAACTTGTGTGTTTGTGTGAGAGAGGTTTTTTTCTTCAGTTATAGTTATCCTTCAGCTTGACGTGTTTTTTGGAATGCCAATGTATGACACTAATTGCTACGATTTATATTGACCACAATTGATTTTCTACCATTTGTATTGAATGAGGAAAGTAATTAAAAAAACGTCAACAAACATATAGCCCAATCGACATCCTCCCATTATCTTGAAATATTTTAGGTTTTATCAGTGGCGGAGGTCATAATGAGGATAAGGAGAAGGAGCTCGGAAGTGTACTTGTAAATACTGACAATTAGTTTTCAAACCCCAAGCGAATAAAACCAACGTCGAATTTGGAGGAATTGTTGTACGAAACATAGTTACGATGAGGCTCTTGGCGACGTATGTAGTGTTTTTAGCTCTGAGCCTTGAGATTAAGGCTTGGCGTAAGTGATCATGGCCAATATTCATCACTAGAAAAACGTCTTTGACGTTCAATATATTGAGCATTTTTATTCGCGGTCTGTCATTTAATCCTTACAGATTTCTTTGGTAATTCCGACGATTGTGATGAAGACACAGTGGAACCCGATGAGACTTCGAATCTATCGACTCCGGAGGAGTGTGCACGTGATTGTCAAAACGGTGAAAAGCCCAAAACATGTTACTACAAATTCACAGTCGAGTATTACGGCACCTTGACGGAGGCCTGCAGTTTGTGCAGAACAAATCAGACAATAAGATTAACTCCCGATTGTCAATGTATATTGGCTGACGGTTATGAGAGAAGTGGACTGATCACAGTCAACAGAATGTATCCAGGACCAGCAATAATTGTCTGCAATCATGACAACGTTGTCGTTGATGTCGATAATCGGGTTGCCGGCAATGGGATAACCATTCATTGGCATGGTGTTCATCAGAAAGGTTTTCAATATGCCGACGGAATACCATTCGTTACACAGTGTCCCATTCCAGAAGGTACGACTTTTAGATATCAATGGAAGGCCAAAAATCCTGGTACACATTTTTGGCACGCTCATACCGGTTTGCAAAAGGGCGAGGGACTTATGGGACCGCTTCTTATTCGGCAACCTAAAGCAACGGAGATTAATGGCGATCTCTGGGACTTCGATACTATTGATAATATCGTTTACTTAACCGACTGGTTTCACGACAGCTATGTTGATCACTTTCCTGGCACTATCAGACGTAGACCTACGCAATTACCTGACAATTTTCTCATCAATGGAATGGGTCAATGGACGGTGAGCCTGGATTTATTTTTTTTTTTTTCATCCGCCACTATAGGGATGTTGCTTTTGTCACCTAATGAATCTTCCGAAATACAACGATTGTTTTAATAATCGTAGAGTGTTCTTGACGGTGTTTCGATGACAACCACAACGCCACTTGCCACTTTCACGGTTAAACAAGGCTCTCGTTATCGATTTCGACTCATTAACGCTTGTGGCTTAAATTGCCCGGTCAGAATGACCATTCAGGATCACAATGTTACGATCATTGCATCTGACAGTGACCTTCTCATGCCGGCTGTGGTTACCACGATCTCCTCAACCGCTGGTGAGTCAGATAGGGACTTCAATCTTGAATGATTCTCCTCGGTGTGGGTGGACGGAAAATTGATCATCGTACCAATATGTTTTCTTGTAAATTTGTTAGGATTTTATATTGAACTCGAAAATGTGCTCTAAAGCCTTTTAATTCAATAGTTACGATAAATTAAAATCATTAAAAGTAGTGGCAAATTTTGAGAGGCCATCCTAAAAATATTTAGTGAATAATTCTGCTGTTTCGAATCAGCCAAAAAAAAATGTTAATTTTAAGTAATTTTACGTATTCTGATGTGAATTTCTTTCCATTGAAACTGACATTTTTTACACGAGGATATAATGTTATTTTCCTTTTTTTAGAGTTTTTAATATCCACAGTAAAATAATTTAAAAAATGATTTTAAACTCCATAATCTGATGCATATATAAAAAATGAAACATGGAAAATGAAACATAGAAAATTGTTAAAAAATTTCGTGTGGTCTTCGTAGAAAAAATGCAAACAAGACACAAAATATTTAAGATTGTTAAATATAATTCACATTACAGCCGAGCGTTACGACTTTGTACTCAACGCCGACAAAAATATTGCCACTTATTGGATTCAATTCCACGCTGTCGGTGAATGCGAGGAACTTAAACTCCAACAATTGGCCTATCTTCGTTACGAAACCGCATCACCCGAGCCTTTGATCCAGGCGCCGACTGTCGATGCTGGACTGAGCACCGGTCTCGTAAGTGAAAATAAGAAACAGTTTCAACATTCGGTATAACAAGATTTTTTTTTTTCATTCTTAAATCACAATTTCAATCTCAGCACGACTAAAATTGTTTTTAGATCCTCAATAAAATAAACGTTCATTGTGAAGGCGCAACAAATCCAACCGACGTTGTGTGCTTCAGTCAACTTAAGAATGGCCTAACCGTCCCGAAGAAACTTCGGAAGAAAGATCCTGACGTTCAGCTGTATCTGGGTTTTGCTTTTCCAGATTTCAATATATCGAGCCTATTTCGAACTGGTTCATACAAAACATTTCTCGGTAATTTTCGCAGATGCAGCTTTACAAATCTATTGACGTATGGAACCAATTTTTTTTTTTTGTGATTTCTGATCGATGATTCCATTGTTCAAAATCAAACTGGTGACCACGGATTATCAGTGTAATTTACTGAAAATTCTTTTTATACAGTCATTGTATCAAATGATACAGTAGTAGAAACGGCTCCTCTGGTTGGCAATATCACCAATGTTTTTCCATCCTCGCCGATGTTGACTCAACGTGACGATATTCCCGATTCCCAAATTTGTTCGGTTCACAATCTTCCGTCGACGTGCATAGGACCAGATCCGTGTGTGTGCACACACGTTGAGGATATTCCGCTGAATTCAGTCGTGGAGCTCGTTCTCGTTGACGAAAGTACGTGTGGTTTTACAGCTTACCAGATGTAACTTTGTTAATTGTTCTATCGGTAATGAAAAACAAATCATGTGACACAATTGCAGGCAATACTCCAAATCTATCGCATCCATTCCACTTGCATGGACATTCTTTCTACGTTGTCGGTGGTGGATCGAGCGAAATGTACAACATATCGACATTTAATCTGACAATCATCAAAGATCTTGACGACAGAGGATTGATAAAAAGACAGCTGACAGATCCGCCTGCTAAGGACACTTTTGCAATTCCCAACAATGGCTTTACGATTATTCGTTTTATCGCCGATAATCCAGGTGAGCAAAGATAAATTCAGGTGATTTGTTTGAGGTTTCTTGAGATTTTATTGATGTGTCCATACTTGTCTTGCAGGCTACTGGCTGTTTCATTGTCACTTTGAGTATCATTTGGCGGTGGGAATGGTCACTACATTTCATGTTGGCGAGCCAGAAGATTTGAAACCGGTGCCCAAAGGCTTTCCAAAGTGTGGAAACTACGTGCCATCTGTATTAAAGAGTTTCACATAATTTTTCACTGATTATTTCGCTTTCCAGAGGCTATCATCTAATAGTTTAAAATAAATAACGAGAATTATTAAAAGATAATTCAATATTTATCGGTTTGTGAACAATATTTTTTATCATCTATTGCACTTCAAGGTTTCGCTCTTGGACAACATGAACTGAGCTGTGTTACGTTCTCATAAAACTCTTCGAACACAGCTGCTATGCCCGAAAAAAGGGCTCCTGCATCAAATAGTCAATGGAAGGGAAATATATGGATTAGTCAGAATGACTTCCAGGCCAATTATGAGCCTGAAAAATTATCCTCTCCAATCCCTGAAATATTCTTGCTAGCTCTGAAAATCGAAAAGTGGGAAATGAGAGGATTCGGCCAATTACAGCCAAGAACTCTTCCCTTTCCAAACCCTGCGTAACACTAGTTTGTAATTTCATATCGATCTAAGGAGCAAACATTTGTAAATTCGTCATAGCTTTTAAAATCCTCGATCAACGTCTCCTGGGACCACCGAAAAATTTGGTCTAAAAAATAAAGTGTTTTGGTAAGAGAACATTTTCTAGTTTTTCTCACTTCTTTTGGGACTCCCTAAAAATTCCTTTACAAAATCTCTCAGAGCATACGATCCGACTCATTCAATCTATTTCCTTCTATTCCAAAAACCACTGAACGCATGGAAGTCCGTCACGTTCTATCAGTTTTCCTTCTTAAAATCCTCTGCGTGGATTGCGATCCGTCACATTTTATCAGTTTTCCTTCTTAAAATCCTCTCCGTGGATTGCGATCCGTCACATTTTATCAGTTTTCCTTCTTAATCACCTCTGAGGATATACGCTCTGTCGTATTCTATCAGTTTCCTTCCCTGACTATGAACGCGTGCGGTTCGTCGCATTCTATAAGTATATCCAAACGTTCACTTTCCAAACCAATTTGTTTTCCTAAATCCATTGCACAAGTGTCACGGCTGACGTAAATATCAAATTCTTTAAATCTAAATACATATTCTTAGTAAGTGAACCTAGTCGCGCATCCTGTTTCAGTACGGAAAATTTACGGTGAAATGATTTTCAATAAAAAAAAAATTAACCGTAGCTAAGAGCAGAAACAGGGCAGAAATATATACAATTTGTAAAATACAAAAATGAATTACAATAAACGTCAATAAATATTTATAATTTCACTAATTTTTGTGAATTACAAGATTTTTTTACAACCGGAAGAAAGACATAGCATTCTCCAGTCGAATAATTTCTCTCCTTTTTTTTTTTTTTTTGCGATAGTACCAACTATTTTATCCACAAAAACAGTGCACGTGTGTAATTATTAACCGATTTGCGTGGCCACGAACGACTGTTTTCTTTGAGTTTTATTTATTTATTCATTCTCAAGTTCTTCGACCCGCCGACGACCGGTAATTAGTCGACACAAACACGTATCCCATAATCTGCACAAATTTTACTGACATTTAAATTCTTTTTAGATAAAAAAAAAAGGGGGAAAAAACCTAAAGTTGAACTATACTCAGGTGCTTGTGGCTCTTCGTTAGAAAATCATCAATTATTCATCATAAGAGTTGTTTATTGACGAGAAAGTCATTTTTGTTCACATCCTAAAATATGTAGTGTTTACTGTAAAACGCGAAATCGAAGTGCAAATAACTATTTCATAATTACACGCGCAAGTCTATCAACGTACATCGATCTTAAATAAGGAAAGTAGTTGAAAAAAAATGTCGAAGGCAGAATAGGCCGTAAATAATGTTGAGGGATGAGAGTCAGGACAAATTTACCGATATTCGATGACTAATCTAACTTACTTGGCCGTTTGTATTATTTTTAAAGTTCTATTGGCCTGTCAAACAATTTTTAGCCACGTGGCAAAATAATGCCAGTAAAATTGAGGTCACTTACAAATTTTTTTTTAAATTTTACACTCCGTAAACTTTTGAAAAAGAATCAGTATGCCAAATATCCTCAAATAATTCTCAGTTGTGTTTTTAGATTCGTTCTTCCGGGATGAGTGTAGCGATTTGAGATTATTTGAGGTGATATTGAAATAAGGCCATAAGTTTAAATGGTTATTTAGAAAATAATTTCTGTTATCAATTACAATTTTAACAATTTTTACAACAAAAAAAGCTACACTCACGCCTTAAGGGTTTATCTCAAGCTAAACCGAAAATTATTTGAGAATATTTGGCTTGTTGGTTCTCATCAAAAAGTGTCCAGAGTGAAAAAACAGAAAAAAAATTATTGTAGACGACCGGCATTACCCGCATGATTTTGGTCACCTGGCAAGGCATTCTTTGATTGATAGGTCATATTTTTTTTCAAATCATATTAACCACAAAAAATTAAAGTCATTGTAAAAATAATTCTACTAATTATGTACTACAAAAATAAATATTAATTTCTTACGATATTAAAATTATAGGATCTAGCAGGACCACACAATTGTGCCGAAAAATTATTCAGCCGAGTCGTCATATTGGCGAGAAACACATTGGAGAACGTAATTTCGCTGGATCGTCATTTATTCGAATCGTCGAATTTTCCAAATTTAATAATGAGTCATTGTTAAGCTGAACAATGCGATATTATTAAATTTCGGTAATCTGACATTTCGCCAAATCGTTTCACGTCGGTAAAACTTTATATGCTCGAGAATATTACCTTCGCGCATGGAATATCTTAACATATTTTAAGTTTTGTCCCGGGTCGACGTTGTTAATCATGAATCGTGGCTTGTCGCTATCACAGAGTACTTGCAAATACTAGCAATGAGTTTACATTTGGCGTCAACAAAATCGTCTTCATATTTGGAGGCTCATTGCTCTCCAAACTCAGTCACGATGAGGCTTTTGGCAGTATGCGTGCTAATTGCACTGAGTGTCACAATTGAAGCTTGTGGTAAGGTTTTCATCGCTATTGAATCACTCAATAGTTAAATTAATTTTCAGAGAGTTGAATGCAAAAACGATGAACATCGCTGCTTCTTTATAGATTACAACAACCCCTACGACGACTGTACTCAGGGAACAAGGAGAAACGAGGGAAATCAAAATTCCTGGACGCGGAAGCTGTCAACACCCGAAGAATGCGCTCGTCCATGCAGACAAGGAGAAGCCCCAAAAACATGTTACTACCATTTCACAGTGGAATTCTTTGCAACCCTAACGAGAGCCTGTAACTTGTGCCGTTCAAATACGACAACAAAATTGACGGATGACTGTCAATGTATAGAAGCCGATGGTTTCGAAAGATGTGGATTGATAACAGCCAACAGAATGTATCCAGGACCGGCAATAATGGTTTGCAAGAATGACAATGTTGTCGTCGACGTGGAAAATCGTCTTCCCGGGAATGCCATAACCGTTCATTGGCATGGAATATGGCAGAAAGGTCATCAATTTGCCGACGGTATTCCGTATGTCACCCAATGTCCAATTGTCGAAGATTCGACTTTTAGATATCAGTGGAAGGCCAAGAACACGGGTACGCACTTTTGGCACGCTCATAGCGGTCTGCACAAGGGCGATGGTCTCGAAGGTTCAATTATAGTTCGGGAGCCCAAGTCGACAGAGGTGAACAGCAGATTTTGGGATTACGATGATATAGATAACATCATCTACATCACGGATTGGGTTCACGGAACGTCTGTCGATCATTTTCCCGGCACTCTCGTACGCAAACCCAGACAATGGCCTGACAATTTTCTCATCAATGGAAAAGGACGATGGACGGTGAGATCATTTTCTCTATTTTGATGTATGTGATTTTTGATTTTTTTGCGTTTTCATTGATACTCAGCATACGTAATAATTGACGCTTTTTTTTTGTAGAATCCCAGATTTGGAAATTCCACCACAACGCCTCTGGCTACTTTTAACGTCAGACGCGGTTTTCGTTATCGATTCCGGATGATCAACGCTTGTGGCTTAACGTGTCCGGTTCAATTGACTATTCAGGGGCATAATCTCACGGTTATTGCGAGCGATGGTGAACCACTCGTGCCTGTCACTGTTACCAGTATCACATCTTTTTCTGGTAAATACGTGATTGCAGGGATTTTCGTTCACAAAGAATGTGTTATTTCTAAACTTACATATTTGTAATTATTGGTTTTTTAGCTGAACGGTACGATTTCGTTATAAATACCAACCAAAGAGTCGAGAGTTACTGGATTCAAGTACGTGGTATTGGCCAATGTAATCCATCGAAAATACAACAATTGGCTGTACTTCATTACGAGTCTGCACGTTCGGAGCCTGCGATGCAGAAACCCACTTATGACTTTCCTCTTGAAGCCGGAATTGTAAGTCACAGAGGGAATGAGGAACCACAGAACTGCGTTTTTATTTTCACAGCTTCAAATTTGCATTCAAGAATTTTTCAATTTAGGTACTGAATCAATTGAATGTTCGGTGCAACGGTGCATCAAGTGCATCAAGTGCATCCGATGTTCTATGCTTCAGTCAACTGAAGAATGCCAATCCTGTGCCTTCACGGATTCTCAAAGTGGAACCTGACATTCGGCTGTATCTTAATTTCGGTTTCTACGATTATGTGACGACTGATATTTTCGAACCAGGAACATATCAAAGATTTCTCGGTACCAAAAAACTTGCGTCTATCTTGCATTTGTAAATCCTAAATGGATTTACAGATCGTCGTAGTAACCAATTTTCGTTGTATGGTTCTGAAAGAATTCTACCAGTCTCATTTACTGACTGTCTGCTTTTATTTTGTTGTACAGTCGCTGGAGAAGAAACCGTTGGCTTTTTAGGAAATATCACAAACGTCTTTCCACCCTCGCCGTTCATATCTCAGCCTAGAGATATTCCCAATGAGCAAATATGTTCGACCAGACATATGCCATCAAGATGCAAAGGACCAGCTCCGTGTCCATGCACGCATGTTCAAAAAATTCCTCTCAACTCGGTCGTGGAAATAATTCTCGTTGATGAATGTATGAATATATATGTATAATTATTCTAGTGTCTTATTAATATTGTTGTAATTTTTTTTTCTTAATTACGCAATTCCAGCTAAAGTTGAAGATCTGTCGCATCCATTCCACTTGCATGGACACATCTTCTACGTTGTCGGTGAAGGATCCGGCGATTATTACAACATCCGGAGAATGGACGTGTCTAGAACGAGACAACTTGACAGAAACGGAATGATAAATAGAGATCTAACGAGTCCACCTGCTAAGGACACTTATGCAGTTCCCAACAATGGCTTCACGATCATTCGATTTATCGCCAACAATCCTGGTGAACAAAAAAGCATTTCGATCATTTTACACATTTTTTATTTTTTTATTTTTCGTGATTAACTGATCTATCTATTCGACTTTCAGGCTACTGGCTCTTTCACTGTCACTTTGAGTTTCATTTGGCTGTAGGAATGGTCGCTATATTTCATGTTGGCGAACAGCGTGATTTGCCACCGGTTCCCAATGGTTACCCGAAGTGTGGAAATTTTATTCCGCCGATAGAAAGCGAAACAAGAAATAATTACTATGCTTAAGAGTTTGAAAATTGTGAAATGTCTCTTGGAGTTATGTAAAATACTATTGTGATATACGCAACAAAAATTGTGATTTCTTTCTAAGAATAAATGTCATTTTTCAGCGGACACTGGCTGTCAGGAAAAAGACAGAAATAAATTATTAACAAATGGAAAATAATTGTTTTTCTTCTATGTAAAATCTGTGATTCATTTTCACTTGCCGCGCTGGCTGTAATTTACGGAATTCAAATATATCCCGTAGCCGTCTGACCAAACACAGATCTTTCTACTGCAGTGCGTTTCTACTTTTCCGCTGATAATACAGATTTTCCAGTTCATTCTCCTGGCTCTCAAGAAACTCATCATTTTCACAGCAGATGGAAGTACCTGCTGCTCAAGTCACTTACAAATTGCGTCCTTTAATGCCTTTTGCGAGGGAAAAGTGTCTGCAGCGAAAATCAAATAAATATATACTTTTTTTTTAACTTTAGACGGGGCATGTGGAACATAATTCATAACAATTTTTTACACAGAGCGGAAAAATATATATAAAGTAAAATAGAATATATAATTAGTGTTGTACAGTCGTAAATATTATCATATAAGTCTCATTTTTATATTTTTTTTTAGGGGCTTTCAATTAGTTGAAAACTATAAAAAAATTGAAACAGTAATTAAATATCTGAATATTTTAAAGAAAGCAATTTTTTCAAGATTGCTCGATAAGACAAAATCAATTATTTCCCTAAATTTTCTGGTGTAAAGCAGCAAGTAATTATTTTTGAATCCTTTTTATTTTTATTCCACATTCTAGTCTGGCAGATTCTTGTTGTCGCCTTCTTACATCATGCGCGTTACTGTTGCGAAATTTCCTACGACCCTATAAAACCAAAACGATTGACGCACGCGTGGCTTACTCATAGCATTCTTATGTACTGATAACATTTTTACACGAAAAACCATCAAGGTATATCGTACATATTTTACTTCCTGGTGGAAGAAGCTTTTTTGCTTTTTGTACGTGAAAAACATTTTATTCCGATATTTTTACAGACCGTTTGAAGCGAAATTTGGCAAGCTCATAAATCAGAAATACCTCTTTCTTTGATATATATTTTTTTATTCAAACTGATGAACGTATTTAAAATTTACTGACGATCTTAATTCTTCGGATGTCTGTGAGAAATCGGATAGTTTGACAGAAATTTTTAGCTACGTTAACTTGTTATTTTGACAAGTAAAGAGGAGTTAAAAAACGATCGATATTGAATTTGAGCCGAGTCTATAAAGCCACAAATCCAATAAGATTCGAATTTTTTAAAGGTTTCATATATTTCTTACAATTGACGTACACACAAATTTATGATTGCTAAAAATCTTAACAACAACTATCAATACTGGATTTACGATCGAAAAAAAAGACACGATCTTCGACGCATATAAAGCGAATTTGCAGTTCACGACAAAATATAGTGACAATGAAGCTCTTCACCGCACGTGTCGTACTTACTTTAAGTCTTACAATCGGATTTACCATTAGTTTTTTAGGAAGTAATGTCAGCTGCGAAGAGCTTGAAGAATACAATGAAAAAAAGATGTCAACGCCTGAGGAATGTGCTCGACCCTGCAAAGAAGGCGAGCCACCGAAACTTTGTCATTATACCTTCACGATCGAACATTACTCAACTCTGACGAGAGCCTGCATCTTGTGTCAACAAAATCCAAAATCTACAGTTACCGCTGATTGTCAATGTATACAAGCCGATGGTTACGAGAAATCTGGATTAATCACAGTGAATCGAATGTATCCAGGACCTGCGATAATGGTCTGTTTGAATGACAATCTCGTGATAGACGTGAGGAATAATCTTCCCGGTAATGCCATAACAATTCATTGGCACGGAATTTATCAAAAGAATTATCAATATTACGACGGTGTTCCATTCGTGACGCAATGTCCGATTCAGGAAGGGTCGAATTTTAGATATCAGTATAAGGCCGAAAATTCGGGGACTCATTTTTGGCACGCACACACCGGTTTTCACAAGAGCGAAGGTCTTATGGGACCACTGATCGTTCGGGAGCCTAAAACGACTGAACCCAACAGTGATCTTTGGGACATTGACGATACGGACAACGTAATTTTCCTTAGCGACTTGTTCCATAGATCCTCTGCCGATCATTTCCCTGGGAATAGGCATCGCGAACGTGGCCAAGTATCCGATAATTTTCTCATCAATGGAATGGGACTGTGGGCGGTGAGTCAGGATACTCTCTAGATTTCCTGGTTAAGATCAGTTCAAGGCACTTCATTCTAGGTTTGCCAGTCAAATATGACGTATAAGATTTTTATAATGCTTTTTTTCATGTCAACGGCTTGTCCGAGTTTACCGTTTACTCAATGAATCAATAAATAAATAATCTACAGTATTATAAAGGGCTATGTGTTTTTTTGGACACTCACTCAGACACTCACGGACACTCAGGGACACAAATAAAAATTGGGGCCTGGAAAGGGTGTCAATGTGCCAAACGTCCGAGCTAAAATAACCAGCCAATAAAATAAAATCAAACTAGAAGTAGCATCAAAAGAATGAACTCAATAATTAGCTAAACTGACGTACATGATGTGATACTAATCGCAGGGTTCAATCACCGGAGATTCCAATGCATCCTACGCTGTCTTCAACGTCAAAGCTGATAAACGTTATAGATTCCGACTGATTAACGGTTGTAGCTTAGATTGTCCACTTCAATTCAACATTGAGAGCCATAAACTTACGATTATTTCGAGTGACGGTCATCCCCTTGAGCCATTTACCATTGATAGTATTAACACGTTCGCCGGTAAAGAGAAGAAACTACCGATTGTTTTTTCCAATCAATGTGTACACACAATTCTACTAATTTAAATTCTGCTTCATAGCCGAACGTTATGATTTCGTTTTGAGCACCGATCAAGCACCTGGCAATTACTGGATTCAGCTTCGTGCTTTTGGACCATGTAGAACCAGGAAAATGCAACAATTCGCTATTCTTCATTACGACTCGGCAAGTGAAGAGCAACAAAGATCTGCACTGACTTTCGACGATGGACTTCCAGTCGGTGTCGTAAGTATTACAAAAAAAATATCATAAGCTCACAATTTAAGTGTGAATTAATTCAGCCTTTTTTTCTTTGCGTTTTGGTGCACGTCAACGTATGAACTTTTACAGGTACTCAGCCCATTGAATGGTCAATGTTTCGGACAAAGTAACGCTAACGTCCGTTGTTTACATCATCAGGCTAATGCTGTTGATGTTCCTCCTGAGATTCTCAAACCGGAGGCAGACGTCAAGCTCTTTATGAACTTTGGCTTTTACGATTATCAACTTTCGACGGTATTCCAGCCTGGGACATACCGCAGATATCACTGTAATATTATTAAACTATTAATTAATATTCAATTTTCAATTTCATTTGTTCCTATATCATAGGAATAATTCCTGAACATGCAATTATATTATTTTAATTTAGAAGCAATTCATACATGTGTGAATTGTGATATTGCAGCGCCATTCAAGTATTGTTAATGCAGGTATATATATTTTTTTTTGCAAAGTCAGTAGCATGGAATCAGCCGCTATGATGGGAAATATCTCAAACATCAATTCAGCATCACCACTGCTAAGTCAACGATCAGATGTGCCCGATAGTCAAGTCTGCTCCATAGCTGATATGCAATCAAAGTGCAATGGAGTCGTTCCGTGCGAGTGCGTGCACATTGAGAAAATTCCTCTAAACTCTGTCGTAGAAATGATCCTCATCGATGATGGTATGCTTGGAGATAGGTGGCGTTGCATCTAAGTATTATTCGTCGCAATATAAAGTGTACAAAATTTTATACTACTTCAGATCAAATTCCGGTTCTATGGCATTCCTTTCACTTGCACGGACAACCATTCTACTTGTATGGCGAAGGAAACGCCGATTTACATGGTGTTGAACGTATAAAACTTGACACTGTCAAAGATCTCGACAGCCAAGGTAAACTGAACAGATTTCCGACAGCAGTACATGCTGACAGCAATGGTGTGGAAGATTCAAAGAAATCAAGAAGACCACTTGCCAAAGATACCTTCGCTGTGCCTTACAATGCATACTCCATCATACGGTTTCATGCGAAAAATCCTGGTAATCCAAAATGACATTTTCAGTGATGATGACATTTTCTGATCCTATTCACTATTTTTCTATTTTCTTGTCTCATCATTTTTCCAATTGTCCTTCAGGCTACTGGGTGTTCCACTGTCATTACGAATACCATATGTTAACGGGAATGTTGATGACATTCCAAGTTGGCGAGCCGGAAGATGTTCCGCCGGTGCCCGAAGGATTCCCAAAGTGTGGGTCGTACGAGCCACCTTCAATATTTTAACATTGAAGCACTGAGAGTTGGAATGAGCAAGAAAATTCAGGACCTGTAACAATGATTTTTAGAAGAGTCAAAAATAAATTGTAAACATATTATACCTGCTTTTAGGGCACTAAGAAATGAAGCCTTTAACAAAAATCACTTGCGTAAGAAAAAAACGTGGCTGCCTGTAGCCTTGCAAAATGTACGACCCTGATAAACTTAAATGTCTGCTACACGTCGCTTACTTATATCCTCCTTTTGTACTGATAATATTATTATACACACATCTAACAACCGACTATCATAAAATAATTTCTACAGCATGTTATTGACTTCAATATTCGTTAAATAAGATTTTACTTCAAATTTCGTACTTTCCTGGCCACGAAAATATTGTTAAACATTGTTTCTACAATTTGTCATTTTAATAAACGTGAGAAGATCAACTTTGTGAATTTATTTATCATTACTTTTTTATCTTTTACAAAGACACCTTTATGTGAAAGCCAAAAAAGTGTTTAATCTAAAAACCTTAAAATTTCAAGTAAACTTATTTATCGTTACTGGCTATGCTTAAGACAGTAAAAAAAAATACGATCCTTGACGCATATAAGACGGGTTGGCAGTCCATCCCACAGTAGTCACAATGAAGTTCTTCACCATACTAGTCGTATTGGTCCTAAGTCTCACAATTGGCGTTTATAGTACATGGTTAAAAAAGTACATTGACCTTCTTCCTTGGCGCAATCGAAAGAACATTTCGTTCCCTTTAGTTACACAGAAAGCAAAGGGACAATATTTTCTCTCGACACCCGAGGAATGCTCTAGATCTTGTATGGTAGGCGAACCACCCAAAACATGTTATTACACCTTCACAGTCGAATATTACTCAACCCTAACGCGAGCCTGTAACTTGTGTCGTCAAAGTTCGACGTCCAGAGTAACCGCCGATTGCCAATGTACAGAAGCCGATGGTTTCGAGAGATCTGGATTAATCACAGCGAACCGAATGTATCCAGGACCTGGGATAATGGTCTGCCTGAATGACAACGTTGTGATAGACGTGGTGAATCTTGTTCACGGTAACGCGATAACGATTCATTGGCACGGAATCTATCAGAGAAGATATCCATATTTCGACGGTGTTCCATACGTGACACAATGTCCGATATTGGAAGGCACGACATTTAGGTATCAGTGGAAGGCTGAAAATTCAGGTACGCATTTTTGGCACGCGCACACCGGCCTTCACAAGGGCGATGGTCTTTTGGGACCGTTGATCGTTCGTGAGCCTAAACAAACTGAACGGAACAGTGATCTTTGGGATTTCGATAATACCGACAATGTTATCTTCTTGACGGACTGGTTCCACACCACCTCTGCCGATCATTTCCCTGGGAATCTTGTTCGTGCACGAGGACAAGTGCCTGATAGCTTTCTTATCAATGGAATGGGTCAATGGACGGTGAGTATTGATTCTCTTTTTTCCTGCTTGAAATTCGATCAAGGTATCCGAACCCCGGACAAGAAGAAACACTCTGAAAGAAACCCAAGAAATAAAACCCCCCTCAGTTTACAAGAGACAGGAATTGGCGATGAACTTCGATATCGGCGATTTTATTCCCGGAGATTTTTTTAAACAAGGGTTGAACAAGGGTTTTCTGTAACACCTGAGTAGGAAATTGTGATACAGCGACATCAATGCTGCTTTATTTGTACTGGATAATTTATGATTGGCGATCAAAAGTACATCAACTTCAGTACATCAAAAAAATCCTATAGAATTTCTAATGACATTAATGACTCCATCGATCATAATTATTGTCATACTGATCGTAGGATCCCATCATTGGAAATACTACCAACGCAACTCTTGCCACTTTCACAGTTAAGGCTGGTCGACGTTATAGATTCCGACTGATCAACGCATGTAGCTTTACGTGTCCAGTCCAATTGACCATTGAAGGACACGATCTTACGATCATTGCGAGTGACGGCGAACCCTTTCAGCCTTTCACCGTTGACAGCATTACCACGTTCTCCGGTAAAGAAGCTCAGGAGTAGAACTGATTGTTTCTTTCCGATCGATCTTCTAATTTATATATTTTGCTCATCAGCCGAACGTTATGATTTCATTATCAATACCGATAAAAGACCTCGCAATTACTGGATTCAACTTCGTGGCCTAGGCTTATGTGCCACAAGGAGACTCCAACAATTGGGTGTTCTTCATTACGATTCGGCACGCGCTGCATCACAGCAACCAAATCTATCATACGATGCTGGCCTTGAGACCGGAATCGTAAGTACTTACAAAAAAAAAAGGCGCAACTGAAGCGTTAAACTGTCCTTACATTATTTGTTTTTTTCAACTTGAATGCGATAATTTTAACAGGTACTCAACCAACTGAATGTCCATTGTTACGGAAATGAAACGACCTTAAACGTCACTTGTATAAATAATCAGAGAAATGCCAATCCTGTACCTCCGGAGATTCTCAAAGACAAACCAGACGTTAAACTCTTCGTGCCCTTTGGATTTCACAATTATGCAGTTCAGAGTATATTCCAGCCCGGCACATATCACAAATATCTCGGTAATTTTCGAAGACTTATAATTACTATTTTCTAAATGACTTTTTTTGACACGTTATACCGGCCAACGAAGACAACCAACACAAGACACTGTTTTACAGACACAACAAGTTCTCATTGACACGCCAGCTAAACTAGTTTTCCTACCTCTGCGTAACAAAACTCGATATTATATATTTTCCCTTATTTGGGAATAGACGTAAACTGCGTTTCGAAAACGAAAATAATCTGAAGATCCGGTTCAAAGTTTTTTCATTAGCGGTTTCAGGTTTCGCGTGTCTCAACGTAATTTGTGAGCAAATCTTTTGCGACAAATCTACGCACAAGTGTCACTGGTTAGAAAACGCTTTTCAAAGCGTTTTGGCAATTTCAGTTGATTGATAAAAAGAAAAATAATAGAAATAAAAAATGAATTAAAAATGCTGGCTCAGATACATTGTTCCATCCGAAACTTCTTTCATTAGAAAGACACTTTACATTAGAAAGTTTCAAAGACAAACCAGACGTTAAACTGTTTGTGCCCTTTGGATTTCACAATTATGCAGTTATATTCCAACCCGGCTCATATCACAAATATCTCGTTAATTTTCGAAGACTTATAATTACTATTTTCTAAATGACTTTTATTCGTCATTGTACAATTTGAACTTGAAGCAATTTTGAGAATCCGACTGGTTTGTACATTTGTTGATCATACAAAATTGTGTCTTGTTGCTGGGTCCAAGTTTATACGTGTAGTGCAAAAGTTTTTTTTCTGATTAATTGAACAGTAGAGATTAATGCAACTATTGTTTGAATTTTTTTTTTTTTCACAGTCGGTGGCAATGATCAAACAGCCGGTATGATGGGCAACATCTCAAACGTCTTTCCAGCATCGCCACTGCTCACCCAACGAGCGGATATTCCAAATAGCCAAGTTTGCTCGATCGCTAACTTTAAATCAAAGTGCAATGGTGTCGTTCCATGCGAGTGTGTGCACATCGAGAAAATTCCTCTAAACTCCGTCGTGGAACTTATTCTCGTCGATGAAGGTATACGTGGAAATAATGTAGCGTTACAGCCACAAATTAGCCTTCACAACCATGATGAAAATATTTTTCAACATTTTTCAGAAGTTCACTCTCATCATTTCTCATTGCTCAAATTTAATAATAATTCTGAAGATTTTTTCCGTTGTTTGTTTGGGATTTTCTCGACTTTGGACCAGTTTCTTCTGCAATTCACAAAATGATACAATTAATAGTCAAAGAAAACCGGGAGTCGTAAAAATATAAGTGACCTTGAAGTAAATATCATATTTTCAATTCGAAGGAATAAGAAGATTCTTCAAATACGAAAAATACTGAATTGATTCAGTATTCAGGCAGAAATAAAAATGCCTGCGATTTCGCTTGCACTAGAAATATCTGTGATTGATAAAAGATGAAAAATCCTGAAGAAATTCTGATAATCTTCCATGAGTCAATCATAAGAAAATCTCAGTTTCTCATCGGTATCCCGAAACGTTTTCTAAATTTGAGAAATTTGAGAAATAAAAAAAAATATGAGCATGATTTGTAAGAAATTCTAGGAAATATTTTCAGGAAGAAATTTAAAAAAAATGTAAATTAATGAAATTGCAGCTCAAATTGATGGTCTATCGCATCCTTTCCACTTGCACGGACAGCCGTTTTATATGCTCGGCGAGGGAGACGGCAGTTTTCATGGTGTGGAACATATAAACATCAAACTTGCCCAAGATCTTGACAGCCAAGGTAAACTTAACAGACATGCGACATCTCTTCCTATCGAAGATGGTGAACAAGAAAATCCAGAAACACCGGGTAGACGTCCGGCAAGACTGGGAGCAAAAGACACCTTTGCAGTGCCTAACAATGGATATTCAATCATACGATTTTTAGCCAACAATCCAGGTATTGAATTATCATGTTGAACATTTTTTCTATTTCATGTAATTTCATTTCATTCCAATTTCATTCCAATTTCATTCCAATTTCATTCCAATTTCATTCCAATTTCATTCCAATTTCATTCCAATTTCATTCCAATTTCATTCCAATTTCATTCCAATTTCATTCCAATTTCATTCCAATTTCATTCCAATTTCATTCCAATTTCATTCCAATTTCATTCCAATTTCAATCCATTTCATCCCAATTTCGTTCCATTTCATAATCTGTCCAATGTTCTTTTAGGCTATTGGCTGTTTCACTGTCACTTTGAATTCCATGCGCTAGTGGGAATGGCAATGGTATTCCAAGTTGGCGAACCGAGTGATTTACCACCGATTCCCATAGGATTCCCAAGATGTGGACAATACAAGCCACCTTTAATGTTTGACGATTGAAAAGTTGGAGCTGTCCACGAGTAGTAAGAAAAATCGTGCACCTTAAATTTATCAGAAGACCCAAAAGTAAATTTTAATCAGACTTTAATAAGTCTACTGTTTTTATTAAAAATAAAGAAAATGAAGAAATTAATAAATATAGAAATCACGTTATTTCTAACGCTTCCAAAGAGGAGAGATAAATAAATTAAAAGCACTGAAGGAAACTTTATCGTAATTCAAAGATAAGACCTCTGGCTGATTAACTTTCACTTGATTAAAAAATTCTCAATCGCTCTATTCATAGCAGGAATCTTAAATAAACCATAAAATTTCGCTGGTACTGCAGTTCTCTTTTAAAATCTCTATTTCAAGAACCGTCTCTTCGTCTACACGAGAGATGGAGATACCTGTTCGTCAGGCACCGACTTTAAAAAAAAAAAATCCTTGAACTCAAGTGAGGACAGATCAAAAACGTGTGTGCCCTTGATTCGGGTCACCGTATATAATGAACACTTTTCTCAGTTCAAATGAAATTTTTTCAAATGAAAATTTTTCTCAGTTGCTTACAGTTTCATGCCTAATATTTCGGAACTAATGAAATTGAATAAATAGAGCTTTGTGTTACATCAGAATTTAAAGTATTGTATCATTGTTCATTAGAGAGCGATTAAGTCAGACAAATTAAGTCATATTTAGCGTTGTTTTTTTGACACCGGCCAACGAAGACAACCAACACAAGACACTGTTTTCCAGACACAACATCAAGTTCTCATTGACACGCCAGCTAAACTAGTTTTCCGACCTCTGCGTAACAAAACTCGATATTATATATTTCCCCTTATTTGGGAATAGACGTAAACTGCGTCTCGAAAACGAAAATAATATGAAGATCCGGTTCAAAGTTTTTTCACTAGCGGTTCCAGGTTTCGCGTGTCTCAACGTAATTTGTGGGCAAATCTTCTGCGACAAATCTACGCACAAGTGTGGCTGGTTAGAAACTGTTTTTCAAAGCGTTTTGGCAATTTCAGTTGATTAATAAAAAGAAAAATTATAGAAATAAAAAATAAATAAAAAATGCTGGCTCAGACAAATTGTTCCATCCGAAATTTCTTTCATTAGAAAGAAACTTTACATTAGAAAGTTTAAGTAGCAATTTTAAAGTGATTGAAAAAGCGTCGCCGTCGCGAAAAATAAAAATTGCGGTGGCGCTTTTATTTAATAAATGAAACATTTTTTTGCCTATTGTAAAATTTGCCAGATTTTAGTGAATTATTTTCTTTTCTTTTGAAGTTATAAAATTACTGGTTCACATAAATTATCGGTCTGCAACTTTTTACCATTACAAAATCTTAAGTGAACAATAAAAAAAAACGCCGTCTTCATGAAAAATAAGAACACCGATAACGTCTTAAAAAAAAACAACTTGTTTCTCAATAATTCATGAATAAATTTTCTGCGACAAAAAAGCCAACCAATTGATCGCTAAAGTGGAAATGTCTCCACGAGAATTGTCCTACATTATTTTCTACTGATCCAGGACATTTTTTTTTATTTTTCTTAGCAATATTTTTCACGTTTCTTTCCCTGTGTCTACCTTTTTTTTTTGTAGCCTCTAAAAAGAGGCTACTAAAATGGTAAGTGGTCAAGGATGAAAAATAATTCAGCTGGCCACAGAGGCTCGTATTTAGCAGCTCACCGCAAGCTGCAGAACTAAAGACGATGACTAATGCCTCCGAGTGTCTTTAAACATTCAAATGAAGTTTGTCGTGTGCTGGAGCGCGCGTGGCTTTGTTTTCTTTTGTCAGAACCCGCGCTCTGTACTTGGAATTGCAATTGTCCAGGAGCGTTTGTTCCCCGCTGGTTCTCATTGGCTTTGACTTCGTTGGCTCGGACAATTATACAAAGCATCCTCTTTTTTACGCTCCCGCAAGTTATGCAGACGTCCTGAAACAATTGGCAGATTTACTACAAGTGTATAAGCAGCACCACGCACGAGCGTTTACTCTCTCTCATTTGTGATATACACTTAAGTACACACCGAACTATGTTTTAAGCTGCCGGAGATAGTTGACCGACTTAAGATCTATGGTCGATGCATCCTTTCACTCGAGGACACTTGAACAGTAAATCACACAATTTTACGTTTCGCATTTATCAGCAAAAATCTTTGCTACTAAAAAAATTACAAAAATGAAATTTCATCATTTTTAATAATAAAATGAAAATCATTTTTGTAATTTTTTTGTTCACCCCTCCAAATATATTTTGCCGACTCTGCCAATTTTTCTATTGGTTTCTATAATATGAGGCATTCCATATCAGGCATTAAAAAAAAAAATGTCCAGAAAATTTCTAAAAATTAGATGATCCAACAGAGACATGAAATTTTAAATGAAGAATTTTGATGGATTTTTCAACTATTCATTACTTTTCACTGAAACATTTATGCCTCGAAACCGGTTTACGCTATTTGCAATTAAAAAAAAAAATTAAAATATGCTGTTTTTGTGACATATACGATGAAAATTTGGTCAAATTTAATTACGTAATTTTGAAAAGAAAAATTATGGTAAAATAAACGAAAAACCGATTTATTTTATTTAAATTATATTGGAGATAAACAAATTTTTTGTCGACACTATTCCGTGGGTTTCCAATTTGATGAAAAAGTTTTTTTTTTAATTATAAAAAGGGCTTTCGAAATAAATAATTTCGACTAAAAATTTGTTTATCTTCAACATAATTTAAATAAATTAAATTGGTGCCAATATTCCATGTTTTTCAGCTTCAACACGTAGATTTTTTGTTTATTTTACCATCATTTTTTTGTTCTTTTTCAAAATTACGCAATTAAATTTGAACAAATGTTCTTCTTATATGCCGCAAAAACAGCATATTTCCATTTTTTTTAAATTATAGACAGCGTAAACTTTTATTCTATTTTGAAAAAATTATAAAACTGTCTTTCCCTTTTCATCAAATTCGCATTCCATGAAATAACTTCAACAAAAAATTTGTTTTTGAGCTACCAGAATTAAAATTAATTAATTCAGTGCAAATATCCAGTTTATAACAAAAAATGTATGTGTTGTTGAAAAAAACTGCAATTACAAAAAAGTGCCTCGGTTGATAAATATTGAATCTGATGAAAAATTATGGTTACTTTGGAAAGAAGAATTTTTGTTATCAATCGATTAGCATTTAATTTTTGTGGACATGAGCCGATAAATTAATTATTGCCGAATCATGGAAGGCTGTTGCTGCGTGGACACATGGAAAAATACACATGTGAGCGATGGTTACACACATACAAATTTCGATAGAAAAGGGCTTGGAAAATTTCGTTTGAAACCGGTTCGGTGAGATAGAAAAATAACTGACTGACTGAAGTCACCGTCGTGTTGGTCATGCTATATAATAATCGTACTCTGTAATTTCGGGGTATCTCCCAAATTTTCGTTCCAAGGCACACCAGTTAAATTTGAAAGTTTCTAACACTTAATTATAGGCACGTTGGATTATTAGAAAACTTCTTACAAGGCTCATAATTTAGTGGATTGAGCTACGTTGCGGTGAATGCAGTAGAAAGTTATTCTCATGCTCTTGTGCATTGTAAAAGGTCTCAGCAATGGTGCATCGAAATATATTTGGCATTCACTTCCTCTCTTTCTCTATGCTTCGCTGCGTAGTTTTGTACTGTAAATCTAGATAATCTGGAAATGCAATCCGTCAGATTTCTACAGATTGGTGAAATTTTTTTAACTTTTGACAATTCAGACAGCAAAATTGTAGCTCTATTGGTGAAAATTTTCAAGATTTTAGCGGATTATTAGAAATAACAATAATTCTCGTTGAGATAAATTATAAATCTGTAACTTCTTTCAATTAGAAAGTTTAAGTGGCAATTTTAAAGTGGCCGAAAAAAACGACGCCGTCGCGAAAAGTAAAAGTAGTAGGTAACACACGCCTCTTTAACAATAGAAAATTTGTATCCATTTTTATTAATTTGTTTTATAATTGGAGCAGCGATATTACCATTACTTTTGATCGGCTAAATTTATTTTGATCAGTGAATCAGCCAGATTTTTCAAGATAGATAAATACTAGATTTTGGCAGTTTAGTTGAGTAGCAACATTTTTGTCGATTGGTAAAATTCGCCAGATTTTTGCGGATTATTAGAAATTAAAAAAATAAATAAAAATAGTGGTTCAGATTAATTTTTCGACGGCAACGTTTTTCCATTTTCAAGTTTCACTAGAAAATTTGAGTTAAAATGTTTACAAATCGGTAGATATTAGTGAAATCTACCGGACTTTCGACATCTAGTAAATTCTCGATATTTCTGTAAATCGGTAAAATTTTCCAAATTTTCCAGCATTATCAAAAATTAAAAAAAAAAATCTGTTTCCGACCAAATTTCCTTGCGAAAAGTTTTCCATTAGAAAGTTCGAGCAGCAATTTTAAATTCGTTGCGAAAAATGCCTTGTTTAAAAAAAAAAGAAAAAGCTTCTCAACAAATATAAATTACATTTTTTTCAACATTTGTCTTAAAGACGCAGCTGCATTTCATGATAAACAAATTTCTTGTCCATTACAAAATGAGCAAATTTCTTCACAGGCCAAAATAAATCTTTATTATATTTACGAGTAACGACGAAGAATTAAATAATTCTGACCTCACTGCACAAAAATTTGTGTTTTCATAGACAGAATAATTTTCTACCAACAATATGTCCTATTGATTCAGGATTTAAAACCAAGGATTCTGGTGACTGTTCCTTTGGGTTTCACAGACAAATATTAAAGACGACCGGAAATGTGTCTGCAGTAAAAAAAAAAAAAAAAAAAAAAAAAGCGTGGCGAGTAAGTAAACACATTCTCATATCGTACGAGGGAAGGATTCTAACACATGTCATGGTTCGAGAAGGGACGAGAGCCAATGTTACTTTCAAAGCGAAGCTGAATTTCTCTGATCGCTGTTACACGATATACCGTTGGTTCTTTCTCTTTACCGCGTTACCGTGGCGGCGCGGAACTCATCGTCGTCGCCGTCGAGGATCTAACTCGTATACACTAGGCAAACGTCTTCTCCAACCAGGGAGAAGTCTCAAACGTTGCGGGCTTTTACGACGATTCGGAGTTTGAAAAGACGGCGCGCCGAGAGAGCTCCGAACAGGAATCAACATTCGTCTTTCGTTAGTGCTCGCAGACCCGGTGTTAGAGAACTTGTTACTATCAGTTTAATGCATTGTCGCGCAGTTACGTTGCAGTGATCGTGTTAAAATAAAATTGTATGATATTTGATACGTAACATAAACGCAAGAATTACAGTTTGTCGCAGGTGATTTATCTTGATTTCTAGATTATTACATTTTTAAATTACAATTAGGAGTAACTTTATCTTAATTGCCTAGAAAAATACATTTTCTTTCCATCTAACATTTTGAAGGGTGTAATTTTGGGACGGAATTGCTTTTTCAAATCGTTGTTTAGCCAAATGTCAGTTTATTGACTTTTCCTTATTTTTATTTTGACTTATATTAGATTTACTGACAATTATGTTTATAAGCATTGTAAAATTGTGTTTTTTTTTCGTTTAAAAAAAAAAAAGAACTTGCTCACATTTTTTTATCTTGCACAAAGTTTGCTTTTGGAAGAAGTGTGTTGATGAATTGTGACTTCTAAAATGTGATCAAAATCCATGAAAGTATTACATTAGATTAATTTTTAGTCTTCTATATTAAGAATCACTTGATGAGCAATACAAGTACTATATGATTGGCAAATAAAAAATTGAAAACTTTTTTATCTTTTGCAATATTCCTTAAAATATATGTTAGTACAAGATTTCTCCCCTCAAAATGTAAGAAAATAAATGCAAAGTTGAATCTTGCACATTTAGTTTACTCGTAATTTTTTATTTTACACAAACCTTCCTCTGTGAAGAACCAAAGTATAATATTAATGATTTCATTTTTTTTGTTTCGATCAAGATTCGATTATAGTAATTCAATATCCGTGTTGAATTGTGTCAAATCCTTTGCCAAGGATTGTGACTACTTAACGATGTTTAAAAATAAAAAAATATTACTGAAATAAATGGCTAAGCGGAAACAAATTTTTCTCATCGACATCGAAAGAGTTATTAAGCAAAATGAAAATGATTTTGCGGCCCATCGTTTCGGTTTGTGATTCAGTGAGAGACGCAAAAAGAGAACGAATTTTGGTATTAATTTGAAATATCTGGAATACAATGATTGTATCAATTTTTAACGATTTCTCATGTGCGTTTGTCTCGCTGATTTTGTAATAAGTAGAACGTCTATTGTTATTCTATGCTCGATTAGAATGCATCGTTGTATTGCATACGTGATTTTCTTGAATCGAGGATATCTTTGAATCACTTTTTTTTTTATTGCGATTCGGTGTCGTCCGACCTTCTATTTTCCACAAGTATCTGAATTAGCTCAATGAGAACTCTTCTATTTCTGATTGAGATTTTTATTTCTCTTTTATTTCAAGTTAAGGTAGAGATTAGGTGAAATTTTGTTGATGTAAGTTTGTACTTAAGATTAATCTTAAGATCGCACTTAAGTTCCATCAACTTCGATTTCAAATTCCAAGTTCAATCTGAAGCACGGAGTTCCATCCAAAGATCGATATTAAGTTCGAATTACGTCCCAAAAATTCGACCCTTGGACCTGCTGAATTAAAACACCGTAATTAAGAGTTATTTAAAAAGACAATATACATAGAAAAATCTTGAATAAATACGACCAAATGCATCATGAGGTAGATTGTTATAGATTTTTTTTAAACGCTGCTTAATAATGTTAGAGCATTGGAGATTTTTGTAATAAATTTTGCTGTTAGAAACAGTCTGAAAGAATTTTTTTTTTTCAGAATGCTTCAAATGTAAGTTATCTCCGATTTTCTCCGTATCTCTACATTTTTAATTCTTTAAATCGAGAAATAAGTCGAAATATTTCGGCGAAACCTGAAGAATTTTTAAGAATATATTTAAAATTTATAAAAATGATTTACAAAAAAATATAAAAAACATGAATATTGCACAATGTAACTCATCATTTTTTGAAAATGTTACATATATGAAATATAAGAATTTTATAATAGATTTTTATCTGACTACAAATAATTGGCGAATCAAGAGACTCCAAACAACTCGTCGCTAGGAGTTCAACGATCTCGCGTTGCTGCGAATTCGGTGACTTGTAGTTCAGTGAAAGTCTCGGAAAGGCTGTAGAAGGATTAAAACATTCTGCCTCTCGCGAATCCAACGTTTACTATGTTTTATTAACGCCAGAATTTATTAAGTATTTATTGCTGTTGCGAGGGTTGTAGACAGAAGCAATAAATTTCTAACAGATAAGTTGTTGACATGGACGAATTATCGACACGGTTGCAGTCTAGTGCATCGATCGATGTAGATTGATGGATTGAGGAAAAATCAATTTTTTTAAAGATATAATGGACTGATGATTGTAAATCTTCGTGGGAGTAGTAATTGAAATTAATTGACTGTATAATCTCAGAGATATTTTAGATAAGGTGACATTCTGATATATATATTTTTTTTTTCTACTGACTGAGTAGAATGGAATAAAATAGAATAGAATTTATTTTTAACGTACAGCGACATTGCCTTATAGGGATCCCATCCTTATTATACTAAAAATAGATCAGTCTAAATTTAAGATCACAAAGAGTTTCTGTAAGTTTACAACCTATACCAACCCGCATACTTGAACTATGAACTCCCAACCATTTTTTTCAACGCCTAACTTATCATTCAATCTATTTATACTGTACTTTTAGACCCTCCATTCTTGAATAGCCGCTTAGAGCGTTTCCTCAACGAAATACCCGTCCCGTTTTGGTTCTCGACCTAGCTATTCTCGCAAAGGACCTCACAACGTTCCATAATTAAATTTCCTTTCAACGTTTCCTCTCAGTCAATCGAACCAGGTCGTCTCCCATTCTCCCATCTCACAATTTGTCCACTCCACTGATCCATTTTTATTTATTTTCTCTCTGGCCCAGTTCTCTCCCGCATTTTGCCAGATGTGCTCCAAGCTTTATTCTTCAATGTTGCACACCCCACATTCTCAACTTTTAAACCCTTTTTAACACTGTTTTCCAAATCTGAGGAATACTAAAAGATTTTTAATAGTGCTGCGAGACAAAATCTCCGAAATTTTGAATATTCGTACTTTCAGAGATTCTACAATTTGATAATTGATGCCCTGAAATTTTTCAAAAATTCTTAGAAATTTCGGGATTAATTCTAAAGAAAATTAGATTTCTGAGAAAATCAGGTGAATCTTTAAAAAAAATAATTTTTTAAAGAAAGTCGGATAAATTCCAAGAAAATTAAGTTTCTAAAAAAATTGGATAAATTGTATGGAAATCGAATTTCTAAGAATTTCGAAAAAAAAATCAACGAAAATTTCTGAGATAATCTGTACAATTTTTTCACTATATTTAATTGAAAGTTTATCTCCCGTTTACAGATCTACGATCCGGATTCACGATTTACGATGGATTTCAAGGAAGGCATTAGCATTCTCTACGATTTACTGATGTTCGCGTGGCTTGCGATAATATACATCACCGAATCCATTATTCTGAGTCTGATACCACGCCGATTTCGGAGCAAAGACATAAGGGGCGAAGTGGCCCTGATCACCGGAGGTGCCGGTGGCCTAGGAAGATTGATTGCTATGAAATTAGCAATGCTCGGTGCGCACGTCATTATCTGGGATATCAACGAATCTGGTACGTGTGTGTCGTATTTATTCCGACTGTTGATCCGCCTTGAAGAATTATTCTGGTCACGTTTCGTCGCTTTACGAAAGAGTATGCAAACAAAAAAAAAAAAGGTTCCCACGAATTTCATTTAAATTTTGCAGCAGGCGAGAATAAAGTGCGTAACATGCGAAAAGTCTGTATAATTTGTTACATTCGTTGGGTAAAATGAAAACGTGTCGGGTAAAATTGCAACATGCTTTTTTTTTTTTAACTCCAGGTTGTCGCGTTATCTTGTGAATGACACTTCGTTGCAATTTTTCAGCCACGAAGAGTTGGTTCTAAAGTGGCATTTGTGCGGTTCTCCATTTGCGCTCATGAAAGTTTTTCCCTTTCTCAAGAGCGTTACTTGATTGCAGTGCAATTGTACACGTCGCAAGGAAACATCGCGTGTCCTATGTCAGGAGCTACGCAACATTAGTCGACTATGCGATAAAGCTTTCACATATATTTTGTAGGTAAAATAGCGAGTAGCTAATAATAAGGATTTTCTTTTTTCTTTTTTTTTTTTTAGGTATACGACAGACAGTGAAGGATATACTGGAGGCCGGTGGCAAATGTACCGGTTACGTTTGTGATATTACTAATCGAGAGGAAGTTTACAGAGTTGTGAAGACTGTACAGATAGAAGTCGGCAATGTAAGTTATACTAAATTAACATTGGTAAATTTACCAATGTTAATTACCAATCATTAGTAATTATTTTGTTTAAAAGAATTAAAATATCCTTGGAAAATGAACCCAACGAAAAAAACACATCCCATAAAAATAATTTTTATGATGGTGTTTAATTTTTTATTTTTCATACATTATAAAATACAAAGATGCTATTTCTTTCATATTTTTCCGTGAATTTTGTTTCCAAGAATATTCTTTCCGTGGATTTTTTTTTCCAAGGATCATTATTGTTATATGCTGGAGATATTTTCTCCAACGTTTCGTTTTTTTCATGGATCTTTCATTGAAGGATATTTTTTTCATTGTTTTTTCATTTAAGGATATTTTTTTCAAAGATTTTATGTCCTTTGAAAATATTCTCCAAGGATATTTTGTTCGTAGTTTTTATTTCTTTGCATTTTATTCCCTTCGAATATTCTTTCCAGCGGATCATTTTTTCACGGATACTTTTTCCAACGTTTAATTTTTCCGTGAATACTTTTTTCTGCCTAATTCCTAGATTCCGGTCTATCCAATTACCATTAAAAATAGAATAAATTTCTTTTCATATCGGCCCGGCAACTTCAAGAAATTTGATCTCTTCTTCGTAGGTCGCGTTGCTGGTGAACAACGCTGGATACGTTTGCGGTAGAACTTTGATGGAATTGCCGGACCACGAAATCGAGAGAACATTCAAAGTCAACATTCTATCTCACTACTGGGTAAGATGAACAAATCTCCACCACCGCACCTTCCGCTCCAAATATTATAATAGCTCTTCGACTAAAATCGCCATTTCACAATCGGCAGATCGTCAAAGCTTTCCTGAAGGACATGATGAAAGAAAATCACGGTCACATTGTAACTATAGCCAGTGTAGCTGGTCTTCTAGGCACTTACAATTGCACCGACTATTCCGCAACAAAGTTTGCGGCAATTGGATTTCACGAGAGTCTCATTACCGAGCTTAGGGTAGAAAAAAAAAGATATTATCTGATCACTAGCTGTAATAAATTATACATCGTTGTACAAACATGCAATTTTGTTTAATTAACAGGCTCACGGTTACGACGGAATAAAAGCGACTCTCGTGTGTCCCTATCTCATAAACACCGGCATGTTCAACGGTGTCAAACCGAGGTAAGTACAATTTTATAGAAAGTTGTGAAATTATCATATCTCGTTTGGTGTAATTATCACGATACTTTTCATGTTTTTTTTTTTCTATTAGATTAATGCCAATGCTCGAACCTGATTATGTCGCTGAAGAGGTGGTCGCTGGTATACTGACTAATCAAGTAAACGTTACGCTCCCAGCGTTAACGAATTATCTTTTGCCCCTTAAATGGTACGTGTTTATATATTACTTACATGTAAAATCGGAAGACTTCTCGATTGACTTGTATTTGAAGGACACAATAAGAAGTGTTGACTTATTTACTCCACGCTCTTTTCATTCAAGTTTACTACCGGCTAAACTCAGCTGGGCTGTTATGTACAACGTTATCCAAGGGCCACAGTCAATGATGTTGTTGAAAGGACGCGAAACAACCGAGGACAAGATGACCTCGATTTACGACAAAAGCAGCAACCAGATTTACGTCGCTCGTCACTTTAACGACAAATGTAATCTTGACGGTACATCCTTGCGTGCAACGTGAAATTTCGTATTCTGTACAAATAAAAAATCGTAAAATACAGTCATTATATATTATTGTTACGTTCACTATATATTGGAAGTTTTGTTATTATGAGATTTTCGATAATTCACCAAAGACAGGTGAGATAGTTGAAATTCGTACCGGATTTAAATTTTAGATTTAATAGATGTTTGTATCATACATCGGTAAGATTGAGACCGTTTACGCGAAATATTGTATATGCAAAAATATATTTATTTATATAAAATATCAGTTTTACATGACCCAATAAACACTTTTTTGAAAATTGTTTGATATTTTTTGAAACAGTCGAAAATTATTTCATTTTTTTAAATCATGTACTTTAACTAGAATTATATACCGATTTTTTGTTTTTTTAATTAAGGGCTACCTTTTAATTTGTTTCTAATTTGACAGAATTTTCATTTTTTACTTCCTCATAGACGAAGCTTTGTTTTCATGAAAACATTTTTTTTCGAGATTTTTATGTCGGGACACTCAGAATGGTCCAAAAGCGTCAAGAAAAGTGGTTTAGGAACAGAAAACTCAAACATCCATAACTCACGAATGTCACGATGTATCGAATTGAAATTTTGTGCGCAAGTAAAGTAGTAACTCCTGTTTGATTGATGTAATTTTTAATAAAATGTATTCACGCATATTGGTTTTATAGAATTTTTAGTTTTTCGAAGAAGGTGGCTGTTGTCTCTAACTTTCGTAAAAGTTCGACGATTGTGCTAAATATTTCTTCATAAGTGCGTGTACGGTCGATCTTGTTTGTTATTGAATTTCATCAAAATCGGTAAAGCGGTTTCGATTTTACATTATTTTGTAATTTCCGAAAAAAATGTACATTTTCGCTCTAGTTCCCGCAAAAGTTAAGCAGGTAAGGCAAAACTTTGTACGTAATGAAAATAACATGCAACGGTATTTAAATTCCTTATATTCTGTGTAATTAAAAAGTTCGAAAAAAATTTGTAACTGTTCTTGACTTAAATTATCAAAAAAAATATCGATTTATACTTCAATATATAGTTTCAATATCTCAAGTATATTAAACATATTTTTTACGTATTAGACAAGAATATAGGATGAAAAAAATGTAATATTTTTTTTTGTGTTTACTCATTTTTATTTTACCATTGAAGGTGCTTAGCACAATACTGCAGCTTCAATCTCACTGACCGGTAATAAAACTGTCTCAAATTTCGACGCATTTGAGTAATTATTTTTTTTAGAAGCTGCGATCAATTACCGATCAAATAATACTACAAGAATAATAATATAGGATAACAGAAAAAAAACGCAAGGGATTTAATCCTTCAACTATAAAAAAAAATGCATCAAGATATATCTTAGAGCACTTTAATGACAAATGGCGATCTTACCAACACGTTTCTGCGAATCTCACAAAATTGAGTCTACAGAAAATAAAATCGTCGAAGTATTATCACTAATGTATCTGCCTTAGCGTAAGACTACTTTTAATATCACATCGGAAGTTTTACGTAGTTACGGGATTTTTGTTTTCGGTGCCTCGCCAACTGGAAGGGACAATGCGCGCCTCAGAAGAGATCGTAGAAATAATTGAGACCTTGTCCGAGTTCCCAGATGGATATTCCAGTGCCCATTTCCCTAGCAAGGTCCAGTCGATGTTTGATGGAATATAAAGTCGGATAAAAAACATAACCATTGCCAACAGAAGCTCTGAAAAGCAAGTAAACATAATTATCGATTGTCACATAAATTTTAGTCACTTCGATCGAGGATTTTCCAAGGCTTACTTCGACTCAAAAAAGTGTTCTTTGCTTCTGTCGTCCCACTGAATTTTTCCTTTAAAGTTCTCAAGTAGTTTCAAGTATTGCGTGCCGAGAATCGGGCCGCCACCCTCTGGGGTAAAATTGTTGCCGTAAAAATTAATTCCCATGAGAATTTGAGCTCGTCGAGGATCTTCGTCATCGGGAACTAACTTTTCCACGCATTCTCGTGCCCATTCTAGAGGACTGTTTGGTCCAGGGCGTTGAACACTCGAGTAATCGTAAGTCATTAACGAAAAGGCGTTAATGTGCGGTGACAACTCCTCGAAATATGTTTGCGAGAATATCTGCGCTTCCGGACTAAAATTGTAGATAAAAACGAGCGTTAAAAAAAAAAATAATCTTGTATCACATTACTTTGGAGATAATGTGCGATATTGATGTTTCGTACCCTCGTGCAGGTGGAATGGCTAAAATTACTTCTAAATTTTTGTTCCTCAGACGCTTTCCTAGAGACTTAATTAGTGATATAACTACTTTCATGTTCACTCCTGTGAAGACAAATTGATTCCATATCTCCAGCACATAGCCACGGAATTGAAAAGACTGAAATAATTCAATTGTCAATTAAATATTTCAAGGAAGTTTAAGCGTTTCATACTAGACAAATCACGGCTACAATTTTTAATTGCTTTTCTAAACTTTGTGTATTAAATAATAGTAGAAGAAAGTGATTTGTACTAAAAGTATATGTACTAAAAGTAGTCCTTGCAGTACAGTCAAGTAATTCGAGTAGCCAATTTTTTAAAACTTGTACGCGTTTTAAAGGGAAAAAAGTGCAAATGTGCTAAAAATGAAATTTGATATGATAATCCAAGAATAAAAGCGGTTAAGAAAAAAACCTTTTAAGAAAACAGTTTAAAATTTTTTTTACATTTTTAGTGAAATACTTCAGGCTAAAATATTTATTATCAAATGCCAATAAATATTTAGGTAATCAATTCTTAGTGTCTTCTAACAAACAAAATCAGCCAGGTCTCATGAAAATTAGTAAAAAAGAAAAAAATATACATGATTCTTGAAAAAACCTAAACAAAAATATAGCTCTTCAGAAAAAATGCCATTAAATAGTTAATATTTTTAAAAAATCAAAATGTTTTTCTGTGGACAAGTTAATCTCTGAATCTTTGTAGAAATGAAACTTTTCGTAAATTCTTTCTTATTACCATATAAAAATAAAAATAGATATGAAAACTAATGAAATCTTAAAATGTATGCTCACTTTTGCAGTCTCAGCGAGAACAGCGACTAATTGACTTTTCTTGTTATTGTCCCCATTAAGGGCAACAATTTCCTCAGGTGTCCATTGCTCAAAAAGAACTCTCGGCAAAACTGAAAAATTATTAGTTATATAAAAAAAAAGCTCTGAGTATATTTTTTTACCTGAAAATACTAACTCTTCACTGTGTGATTTGCACTGTTTGTAGCCCTCATATCTTTTAGCCACTTCTTCTGTACATCGTGCGTGGGTAGCTGAAACTTTTTTACATTGCCATTGGGAAATGTGAACCACACAGGTGAGACAGATGTGAGTTTCCCATGGAATATCTTGGCTACTTCGAGACCCTCATTGTTCCACTAAAAGAAGAAACAATAAAATATCAGTTGTGAGTAACCTGGTGAAAATATTTCCCTGAAAATTTCTGCAAATTTCTGTGAAAATTTCTGAAAATATCTGAAAGAATTTCTATCACCTTTCACAATTTTCAGAGAAAATCATTGTTTTCTCTGAAGCTAAATATTCCGGATTATTCTAAAATTCTCTGATATCACATTATCTGAGAAAAACAGAGTTTTTCAGAGAATAACTTGTATTTTCTCTAAGAATATCTACTCTTTGATAAATTCTAACTGCTGGAGTTTGTACAGAGAAAATTGCAGAGATTTTTTTCAAATATCAGAGAAACTTTGAAAAAAAAAAACGAAAAAATGTAGGAAAATCTCTGAAAATCACTGAACGGCCTGGTTAGAGTTTTTCAGACAAATTGTCAGAGAAATATTTTCACCAGCGTAAAAAATTCCTCTGTAATCATCATAACCTTATAATTAAAACTTACAGGTGTAATATATCCTAAAACCTCGCCGGAAAATTGTCTCTGATTCGTGTCCTTGTAATAAAGTCCAGATTCTTTGATGATATCCAAACTTTTTGGTTCTCGAACCACCAAACCTCTATCAATGACATTTTGTTCCACAGGGCCTTTCTGTTTTAGCAAAATAAAAGGCAAAGTATTTTAAAACGTCTCTAAAGATTTAAAAATTAAACTAAACGAAAAAAAAAATTCGAAAAATAAGAAATTTAAAAAAAAATAATAATAACAATAGCATTTTGACGGCACTCACCCTGTTTTCATATTTTCCTTTATCCTTTCTGTGTTTGTCGGTGGGCGGTGACAACGTGGCGCTCGTTGTCCCAACAATCAACAATATCTCTGTGACGAGAAGCCATATATTCATAATTACAAATATCGGCTTGGGATATATGATGATTATACGTGTTGGATGTTAAACGTCAGGTATAATCCCTTCTTTTTTTTTTTAAAGGCACGAGTTGGGACCACGTTTTAACGGAACTCTCTGCTAAATAGCATATAAGAGAGTGTGTGTCTAGGGAAAGACTCGATGATAAAAGCTGCGCGCGCAGCTGCTGAATATATGTACTTTCTCACTTTCTGCAACAATGCAGCGATGATATGTACGATATGTTAGCGCTGATAAACTCGAGAAATGTGCGCGAGTAGTCGAGTGTAGAGATGAGAGGTGCAACAATGGGTTTTTCATTGACTACGCGGTTATTGCGCAACGAAATATGCGCACGATTGTCCCCTCCACGGAAATTTATCTCAGTGTCATAAGATATGCAAAAATTGTATTGGAAATATTTGATGATTTTCGAGTTGTAAAATATAAATATTTCATCAATTACACCGTTTTTTTATTAAAGACCTTTTTGTTACCACAGAATTTGAAAAGCTACAAAACATGAATTGAACTTTTTCGAATGTCTTAATAGAAAAGAAATGTAAAAAATTAAGTAGCAATGTGCTGAAAAAAAATACATATATTTATATATTTAAAAAAAAATAAATCTGTGACGTGATCCAAGAAAAATATTTAAAAAATCATACATTTTTTATTTTTTAACATTCTTAGGTAAATAATTTAGGGTAAAATATTTAAGTTATGATATTTAATTTCAAAACAAACAAAAAATAGGTCATTTTGAAATGGAACTTGACTGCAATCACAATAAATCGAATAAAAAAAAATAGGAAGGTGAATTTTAATTCGAAACAGTAGAGATTTTCTACCTGTATAGATTTTTAAATGAAGGTGCCTATAGATTTTAAGTCTACATCCACAGAAAATATCTCGATTCAAATACGATTTATTTTAATTAAATACAATTTTATTAGTTCGAAGATTTTATTTCAATCAAAACGGCTTTATTTGATTCAACCAAATTTGGCTAGAATTAATAAAAATGACCTAATAGGATTTTTATTGAATCATACTCTATTTGATTTAAATAAATCAGTACTTAATTTAATAATTTTTGTGGATGTTATGAAGCAAAACACGTAAAGTCCAGATTTTCCATGTTAACAAAAAATGCTGATAATTTATTTAAATGTTGTTCTGACTGATCGAAAAATTTGGATTTTTTTTTCAGATTTTTTAGAGGCATATTTCACCCGTTAAAAAATACTGGCAATAATTATTGTTTATTTTTTTTTTTAATATAAAACGATAAAAGGATTTTTAACGTTGATTTTAACAAAAAGAAAAATTTACTTTGCCTGCCGATATCCATTCATATTATTTTTTCAACAAATACATTTTTTTCTCGGATACTTCGTCGTTTATTTGTCCAAAAAAAATCTGCAAAATTTTCCCTGATATATTTCGAATTCATAAAAAAAAATGTTGTCATAGTGAAGTAATTTCTTCCTATGCTGTTAACTCTTTCAATGATCGAACATCACGGTGATGTCATGTAAAATGTGAATGTATAATCACTCTCTGCATTTGAAAGGGTTCAGACTCGACCTTTATTTCAAACCACTTTTCTCTACGTTTTAGATCATTTTGAGTATAGTGACAAAAATCCCGAAGAAAAAAAAAGTTTTTCATGCTAAATTCTTCCTCTATGAGGAATCAAAATGTGACCGCAGATGGTCCATAAGCTCCTAAACCAAATAAACAAATTCACCAATCCATACAGCGCGTTATGCTGGAGCAGTCGCGAGATAGAAATCGCACATCGTATATACAATCTATACATCGGATGTCCCGTCGCAATCGAACGAAAAACGCTTTCGCCGCGAGGCTGTAATTTCGATTGCGGTCACCCGGTCATTGGCCGTAAAGGTGTATATAGTCTCTCACCGCGACTCGAAAAAGAAGATGAGAGAACACGATAAAGAGGAGTCGTCATCCATACGACGAATGAGCCCGGTCAGTGAAGAAGTGCTCGGCTTCCGAGAGCTCTCGCGGATGATCCACATTTCACCGATCGTTGTGCGGTCAGTAAGTGAAAATTAGCCGGTGGGAAAAAGATCGGAAGGAGCTGGTAAAACCGGCTTACTCATCATATAAGGCACGCTTTCGGTGGGAGGTATCAGTTCGAAAGTGCGAGCCATCGGGCAAAGACACGAAGATTTCCAGTCGCGGTATAAAAATGCACAAGCCAAGGCTGCTGGATTCTGTGCTACTCGCGTTACTCGTGCTTCATCCTGGTAAGCCCGGGAAAAGGTCACTTTAACAGCATAAAAATCGCATCTTCACGAAACGCGAAGCATTTTACAAAGCACGCGATCACAAATTGGCCCATTATTCAGTAAAAACACAAAGTTTCTATGATATTTTCTAGGTATTTCGCAAATCACGCGAAAATCGAATCAAAAACGAATTGCCGAAGGAAAAGTGCATTTTAATATACACCGGAAGTTTCACTTCCTTTCGTGCTCCAAAGTGAAAACGTGCAGTGAGCATATATACAGAGAGTCCGTTTCTACTTTACGTACTCTACCGTAATATCATTATATCGTTTTACTGTTATCATTATCGTCATTGCAAGTGCATTTGGTGCAATTTTCCATCGATCATGCGGCAAGATGAGAAAGTGATAGGAAAATTGATCCTCTTTACGTTGCTGCTCTTGCTTGACCATTTCCGATGCGGTTTATATACTGTTGAATAATAAACGAAAGTCGTGAAATTAATCCGACGAGTGTTTCGTTATTTCTTCTTTTATATCTTGAGGATTTAAGTGCCTGGATTTTGTGATGTGTTCTGATCCTCTTTTTTTTTTTTTTTCTTTTTTCTTCGTCACTCTGTGAGCAGGAATCACGACAGCGAAGGGAAAAGAAACTTTGAACCAGGCGCCCTGTATTGAGGACAGCAAGTTCTACCGGAATCCAAATACTCCGGCTCACGCTGTTTGGTCACCGTCCGAGTGCGCGAAATATTATCTCTGCTTAGGTAAACTTGATTTAATCCTGTTGAGGTCCTACGGAATTCCTGATAACAAAAAAAAGATCATTATAAGTGATGAATTAATGCAATAAAAATAAGAGTAAATTTCGAGTACCTCCAAACTTGAACTTGTTTTATTGCTGTTGGTTTTTAAGCTATTTCTGATGACAAAAAAAAAAGATAATTATAAATCATAAATTAACGCCATATAAATAAGAGTAAATTTGATTTACTGCTGTTGACTTGTAAGGAATTCCTGACAACAGAAAACATAAGTAATGATGCATTAAAAATAAGAGTTAATTTCGAGTGTGTCAAATATATCATTTCTGCCGACGTTAGCTTGATTTACTGCTGATGGTTTTTTTTTTAAGGAATTCCCGATAAGAAAAAAAAGAATCAGAAGTTATGAATTAATGCACTATAAATACTGAGTGCCATTGCACCCACTCATTTATAGATTACAGTAGCTCCGAGCGACGGAACTCTAGATATGGTTCTATTACACAAGCAAACGCCCCTTGATCGGCAATACCTCATTACGCGAACATTTTTCTTTTTTTCCAATGCCGTGAGGCTTGGCGATTGAAACGCACTCTCAAATAGAAGAGTCAATTCTCGTCGCTCCGTCAACTTTTCCCTTACGTACACGTTCCCGTCCAATGCACTTTGGCGCTCGCGACGAATCGACAGTCGTAATTTCCTCATGCTCATAACTAATTAACTGTAATTATAGAAAACGTGTTATTATTATTATTATTATGGTACATCACAGTAAAAAAAAATATTTTGTAAAATCTTGATACTACTTTTCATAATGAATTATTTCTTCATATTTTTTTAACTGTTACATTTTTTTTCAATGGTAAATTCAGAAAATTTAATGAACATCAAAACACAACGTAATTCTATATTATTTTTGTTATTCAAAAGAACGATTACATTCAATTAATTAAATATTTACTTCACCATTCACCACCGATTTATATTTGAATTCTGATTTATTCTCATTGGGTAAATGTTATTTTAATCGATTTTCAGACAATGATGTATTCGAGTTCAAATGCTCGGAGGGCCTTTTATTCGATGTTTCCCGACAGATATGCGACTTCAAGCCCAATGTCGATAATTGCGATGTAACTTCGGGTATGCAATTAAGAATCAAGAGAATTCATAGATCCAACATTTGGGTTATTTAGCCGCGAAGAAGGTTGACTTAAATTCTGAAAAGTATTTTCCAGAGGAACAACCGCCGAAGCCTTTATTGGAGAAAGGCGAGTGCGAGGATGACAGCCTTGCTTGTGGAGACGGCACGTGTCTTCCTAATAATTATTTTTGCGACGGAAGTGTCGACTGTCCAGATGGATCTGATGAAGGATGGTGCGGTAAGATAATCGAATTTTTTCGTTGCATTTTGGAGAGACTAACTAATTGCAATTATTAAAATTTTGCCCGTTTGACTATTTTTATATTCACGTCTTAATTTCTTCTATATTAAAAAGAAAATAATTAAAATATATCGTACTATCTTTTATTACAAAAACGTTTGTTTTGATTTTTATACTTTTATAAAATGGCAAAAAATCCCAGTCACGTCACGCCGTTAATCAGTCTTGCCTGAATTTGTGAAAAATTTCGACGATGTTTGAATAACAAGATTTTTCTTATATTTAAATAAAATAAATAAATAATCTTAAAAATGGTATATTAATGTAAATTTAAAAAAAGTTTCATGTATTTCAAGTGTTTTAAGGACATTGAGCGAAAAAAAAATGTTTCAAGGCTTACTTAGATTCATATTAAATTGGATTTTCGTAGATGGCAAGAGTGACCCAAATGCCGCGGGTGAATGCGAACCCTGGAAATGTCAGCTTCCAGATTGTTGGTGCTCCAGCGATGGCAAACAGATACCGGGAAATTTATCGATCTCCGACGTTCCACAGATGATAACGATCACTTTCGACGATGCCGTTAATGCCGAGAATTTTGATCTTTACACAAGTGAGTGGATTTATATATTTTTTTCTTTTAATTATACGTAATCTACGTTACAATCAAAATCTCCTTTTAAGCACACGGCTTATGTTGACGCTTTTATCTCCGGCTGAAAAAAAAAAAAAAGAAAATGGTAATTAATGAAATTGTACATTTACAGAACTGTTTAGTGACGATCGTAAGAATGCAAATGGTTGTCCCATTCGAGGCACTTTCTACGTGAGCCATCAGTACACGAATTACCGTGACGTACAATTTTTATGGAACGCCGGTCACGAAATCGCTGCTCACTCGGTCACGTAAGCGCCGATGACCTTATAAGATGAAACGAAGAAAGCCCTCGGTGAACTCAATGTATGTGGCATTTTATGTTTTTTTTTTTTTTTTGATTTTTTTTTTTAGTCATCGAGGACCTGAAGAATGGTGGACTAGAAACGCTACCATCGAAGATTGGTTCGATGAAATGGTCGGGATTGCGAATATCATCAATAAATATGGAGCTGTACGAATGGAAGATATAAAAGGTAAAGTATCCTTTAAATTCTCTATAAAATGAAATATCGACGATATATACGGGTCTTTCCACACGAAGTGGGCCACCCATGTTTTGAATTTGAAATTTTGCTCCAAAATTGAAAATATTTTCGTTATTATGTATACAAACCATCAAAAAATTGGCACGATGGCATATTCATATGTTCGACAGGTTTAGTTGGATGAAGCGCTAAAAACATTAAATCGATGTAATAATAATGATTATAAAAATACGTTTCTGCATTGCATGTAGTTAAGACTGACAGAAAATCTAAACTAAATCCTTTTTTCTTTTTTCTAAAGCCTTATTACCTTTTTTATTTATTTTTTAACTTTTATTTTTGTATTCTAAACATTTTTCTTAGATTTTCATTTTAAATGTTTTTTTCATAGACTTAACAAAAATTCATTCATCATGCATGATGAACTTTAAAATGCAAAAGAAATTAGATTATAAAGTTTTTTTTCATCTAAAATATCTTATGTTTGGTCTACATTGAATTTCATATTTGACAGAATAAGAAAATACGTAAAATCAACAGAAAAATTGACAAATTGCATACTTCAGCAGTAAAAAAAAAGATCATATTTTTTAAACTTCTTAATAATTCCGCGAAGAACAAAAAATATATTCTTTGGATAAAAAGAACGTTTCATCTACGATAAAATAAACAAATAGAATATTAGATACATCGAAAAAAAATATTTCTTGCGTTGTATTTTTCTTCTAATTGCTGTTTTTTCCAAGATATTGTTCTGAAAAAAAAAAAACATATTACGTCCTAAATTTATAAAAAAAACAAATTCACCGACATTACTTTACAACAGTAGTAGTGAAATTTGACTATTTGTAGAAAATATTAATTTTCTAAAAGCTAGAAATACAGCGATAACATATTGAGTCTTATATACATATTAATTTTCACGTATTTTATGGAAGGTTTGAGAGTACCGTTTCTGAGAGTTGGATGGAATCGTCAGTTTCTTATGATGTCTGAGTTCGGTTTCGTTTACGACTCATCGATGATTGCACCATTCTCGGATCCACCGGTATGGCCTTATACCCTCGATTACAAGTCGCCGCACGAGTGCGTCGGTCCAGGACAGCTTTGTCCATCTCGGAGCTATCCAGGTCTCTGGGAAATTCCTCTGAACGAGCTTATATCCGGGGTACGAAGATTAAAAAGCTTTTACAAAATATTTTCGCGTCATAGAATATCAATGCAGGTATTTTAAAACAAATGTGCAGTGTTAGAGATTTATCGGACAGCTTAGATTATTTTTCAACAATATCTGATGGACATTTGTATCTTATAATTGAAAATAATTGAGGGATATATGCATTTCGTCTCAAGAATTGATAAAATACCAATGAATGAACACTTTTTTATTATCACTTTATTTTCAGAATTAGGGATAAATCTGTGATTTTAATGTGCAATATAAAAATTAATATCGCAAAGGATCAATAGCCGTTTTTTATCAAATCTTTTTTTTCATAAAGAAATTGGTAAAACTGTTCATTCGTTGCCGATTATTCATTAATTGGACGCTTTACCGTAGCTTAAAAATTAAGGCATACGAGTCACCTGAAGATTATGAAAATAAAATTGTGAAAAATTAGGCAATCATAAAAAAAAAATGAAAAACCGATAAGCCTAAAATATTTACAAAAAAAATTTGCATATATGAACTTAGCTACAAAAAGAAATAGCACATACAAAAGTGTTGAACTCGTTTGTGCTTACGCAGTAGTAATTTTTATCAATTTAAACGTTTTTATACGAACAATCATTCCACCATTTTTAACTTCTATAATTTTTAGATGACTCAGTCCTCCTCTTTAAAAAAATTGTTTGTCATCTTCAATTCACAGGAATACACCTGCGCGACTGTCGAAGCTTGCGCGCAAAATATGTCCGGTGAAGAAATCTACAAGATGTTGATGTTGAACTTTAAAAGGTATTATATTACAAATCGTGCGCCACTCGGTCTTCACTTTCACGCAGCGTGGTTCGAAAATCCTGCCAATCTCTACGCGTTTACCGTGAGTACGAATGGCATTGACAAGCGCACATCACGTACAAATTGCGGATAACGATTGTTACAAGTATTTTTTAACTGTAAATTACAGAAATTCATCGACGATATGCTTCGACTTCCGGACGTCTATTTCGTCACGAGTAATCAAGTAATCGAGTGGATGAAAAAGCCAACGCCTCTGAGAAATCTCGAAAATTTCGAGGCTTGGCAGTGCCGCCAGCGACAATTCGAGCCTTACGAAATCGCTTGCGACTTGCCGAGTTCCTGCAAACTTCCAAGCAGAGTTCTCAAATCTTACAGGTACTTGCAAACGTGCTTTGAATGCCCGAAGCAATATCCCTGGCTCAGAAATGAATTTGGCACGGATTAATACTAAATCTTATGAATATTTTTAAAAAAAATTCATCATAAGTTTTCGAATTTCGTGCCTCTAATTCGCGAAAAAGGTTTCGCTAAATAATTAACCCTAGTGCCTTAATTGTTCATAAAAAAGAAAACAAACAAGCCACTAAATTGTGAATCCTTTCGTGAATATCACCAGTGATTTAATGGCCACATTTATGAATCGCCAAATTGTATTCATAGTGACAGTATTTTAGTATAGTTTTATAATTTTATACACTCATCCAAAACAAAGGAGGCTAAGTAACACGTGCTTACAAGTGCAGAAAATATTTATTTTGTGAGAAGCAGGAATAAATAAATGTTATGATAACAAGCGCTGTACGTTTTATCGTGAAATGCAAAAAGGAAAATTTAATTTAACGTCCCTCAAATGCAGTGGGCTGCAATGTAACAAGATATATATATATCTTTTTAAGAATTTTCGATGCAGTGAGTACAATTTTTTTTTTTTTTTTTTCACTATGCATCAAATCTTTAGATATAATGGAATTAATGTGTAAAATCTCCGCTGAGAAATTTACCTTATACTTATATTATTAACCATCCTGTTGTATAAATGGATTTTGGATGGATTCCATACCATCGACAGGACAGATTAGAACTACAGATGTACCACGACATACTACAAGACCCAACATTCTTGTGCCCTGATTGAGTTTATATGGATCGTCAGGATCTGAAAAAAAAAAATAGAAAAGAAAAAAATGTTTAACCAAATTTTTAATATTCTTTTCTAGAAAATTAAAAAAAGAAAGTGTTTAATATTCTTTACTAGAATATTAAATAAAATTAATTTTAAATAAAAAAAATAAAGTAGAACATTAAAAATGTTAACTTTATTTTTAAAATTTTAATATTCTAGACAGCAACAGATAATGCATTATTTTTTTTTTTAAGTTTGAAGATATATTCTATGTGATCAAAAATTGTACCTCTGAGGTACTCTGTGGTATTATCGAGCACGAGATTAAGAAGAGGGTCGTATCCTTTGAGAATTCCAGCAGTCTCTCTACCTCCAGCGAACTTCACTCGTATATTTTTCTCAAGGTACTTGGACAAGTCTAAGATGCTTTCCTTTCTCTTTTTCTCTTTGTGATCGCCATGGGCATTTTGTGGCTGTGAGAAAGCATAACATATATAAGCATAAAAAGTCACCAGCGAATGACCAGCTAAGCGCAACTTTGTATTTACCATCAAGAGACACAAGTAGCAAGTCTACGCCAAGTACTTAAAAAAATGAAAACTATTTGTAATAAAAAATTAAGAACACAAAAAAAAAATTTGTGAGCTAATTTTTTTGTAATTACAATTTAATTTTTTTTGGGAAAGTTAATTTTTTCAGGAATATTCTGCTTTGTTGGTAAATATAATTTTTTTGAGAAGTTAATTTTTAAGTACTTGGCATATGTTTCTTAGAACTTTTCCAAAAATAAGATTTGCACAAATAGAAATGGTTTCGGATCAATTGCAAAAATTTCTTTTAAGAACCTAATACAATATATGGATAAAAATATTACACTAAAAATGTTATTTTTATATCAATCAAGTACCAAAGTAAAAATTGTAAAAAGCAAGAAAATGAGAAAATTTAATGTTGATCTAAATGGTCAGAAATTGTTATGAGCGCTAGAAAAATCTTTGGTCATTCACTGGTAATTAGACATTTGCTGGTAAATTCACCCTAGGATGAATATTTTAGGTTAATCGATCTTTATCCTTTATAACCTGTTTTGCTGCCTGAAAATGTGAAACAAAATAATGTATTAGTTGGTACTTCGTGACATCGAGCATTATGTGTAATAATGATTTTTATTTATTTTCTCATACTTACAGACATATTTGGGTAACGTTTAGAAACGATGGAGAGTCGGTTCGGCTTTTATTGGTTTTTTTTTCTTTAAATAATAACACTACCACCAGCTACCACAGTGTTTGCTACTTTTTTTGCCTTTTTCTTCTGAGTAAAGGTTTCACTGTTTAACCGCGAGTGGCTTGAAAATCGCCCAATCAGCGAGACTTCACGTGACCGGTAATTTTATCGTATTTTTACCAGTTCGTGACTAGTAAATTATTTTCGTTACTAAAATAACCGGTAACGTAGTTGGCTATATTACCGGCTGTTTGTTGGTAAGGAGCGCGCTATCGACCTGTCATGTGATAACGAATCCGTTGGTAATAAACTGGTTTCCCCTATTTTTTCCGCAACTATTAAGACAATGTGAAGCTACTCGATCGGTAACGAAAACTGTAATCCGATTTTCTCCGGCACAGTTGATTCTTTAGATAAAAGATGAGAAAGATGCTCTTCGTCTAACAATAATGTAGGTCGACTTTCTTGTCTTTTATCCAAAAAATCAACGCATGCTATTTTGGTGGGAGACCTTTTGTAACTGCATGGACTCGTGGCTCCGTCTTCTGTCATGTTTATAAACAATTTATTACAATATACGCCTGCGCAATCGACGAGATAGGGGCGCAAACGTCGCGCTGAATTTCGGGTTAGAGGCTGGAAGTTGGAAGACGCCTTCGCCGCCATAGCTGCAACGCGTCCAAAAATTATTCTCATTATTCTTATTCCTAAAATTACCAGTTGTGTTCAATTAACCAGCTGATTTTGTATTACTCTGCCTGCGCCTTTATTTCCGGACCCGCATATGATAGTGCTAAACAGGCAAAGAAGAAGATATTCATTCACAATCATTTCCTCTAAACAACACTACAGTATTGCTTTGAGTTTTTGACCGAATTCCTACAAAATATCGAATAGAAAGAAATCAATTCGTACAAAATGTCGACAAGCGCAAGACCGACTTTTGACGGAGCTCGGGGCGGTCAGGGACGCGGTGAGAAAGATCTAAGCGCTATTTCAAAACAATACAGCAGCAGAGATTTACCGTCGCACACTAAGCTGAAATATCGGTGAGTTTTTATATTTACACAATGTACTTTTTCATTTCAGAGTTTATATGCAAATCATCTACGATCATTTTTTTTCGTACAATAGTTAAGCGAGACAACATTTCCGCCGGCTCGTATTTCCTAACCTCAAATTTTGCGTTTATATCCGTCGGCTGTTATTTCATGATTTATATTCGCCTAATATTCACGATTTTTTTAGCTTTTGTACCGAGAAATAAATGGCATTAAAATTTAGTAAAAGTCAAAGTCAATTTTTTAATTTTCGTTTATAATTTCAGTGAACATGGCCAAAATACAGCTGATGAGCTCAGAAATCGTGACTTTCGTAAAGAGCTGGAGGAGCGAGAACGCGAAAAAGAAAAGCCTTCCTCCAATCGTCGTATGATCGAGGCAGCTAGAGAAGCAGTTACGTCCAACAATAAGAAACAAAAAATTGACCAAGCACCAGCTGCAAGTTTGGATGCGGATGATCCCATTGATGATGAGGATTCCGATTCGGACAGCGACGAGGACGATACTGCGGCTCTAATGGCAGAGCTGCAGCGTATCAAGAAAGAAAGAGCTGCTGATCAAGCTAAAAGAGTACGAAAATCTTTTTTTTGTAATTTTATTATGCTACAAAAAACAAAAATATGTAGTTAATGATAATTTGTCAGTAAATTGCCTATGGAAAAAAAAAAAATTATGGCACATAGAAAATATATTTTGTAATTTCAGATACAAAAATTACATGTTTTTCCTCAAATATTTGCCATGTTTTTCGATATATTTCATTCGCATCAATTTTCGTGCTGAATATTAATAAAGATAACTTTAATTTGCTAAATTCTGATTGAAGAATATAGAATTTTTTAAGATAAAATGTACAGACTTATTGCTAATAGATTTGTCCACTCCTCGCTGATTTTCTAATAGTTTTTTAAAGTTCTGGTTTTTTTATTTTCATATGTTCAAATTCTTCGTTTTTCTATGTCACTCATGTCTGTGTTTGATTTTCTTTTTTAATCAGGAAATGGAAAAACAACAAGAGGAAGAGAGAATAAGAACAGAAAACATTCTATCAGGAAACCCACTCCTAAACTACACAGCTCAGCCAACCCGTACGGATATGAAAGTTCGTCGACGTTGGGACGACGATGTAGTCTTTAAGAATTGCGCGCGCTCAGAGCCTAAAAAAAAGCACGAAGTATTTATTAACGACTCACTGAGAAGCGAATTTCATCGTAAATTTATGGAAAAATATGTTAAGTAAATGCGAACCAGCAATCGCATCTTCGTCATTCATTAAGTCGCATCATTCTCGTTTTGTCATTTGGACTATGTAAATAATATAACTTTGTAAATAAATAGGCAATAATATGACCGATAAGCTGAGTTTTTCTATAAAATGCGTCATTTAGCGATAATTGAATCGTACACGTGTATGCTTAATTAATAAGCAGTTATTTTTTTTTTGTATACTATGATTAATCTCTATGAAAAAGATTTTTAAAGGTTGAAAATAATCGGATATTCATGTGCAGGGTTATTTGAAAATTTGCTTAAATTCTGTATGTCAATTATAAAATTAAAATCATGTTGGAAAAAATAACAAAATTAACAGGAAGATAATTGACTAATTAAATTACTTAAATAATTTTATTTTCAACAAAACAAAGTAAAATATATAATTTTCATTTAATATTTCATGTAAAATTATTATTTATTTTTTTTTTTTTTTAACGGAGAAATGATTATAATACATGATTTTGATTTCACATTTTATCTAAAATTGTAAAAAATAAAAAGATGTGAAACAAAATTAAGTTTGTTGATTAAAATTATACCAAAAATAATATATTAAAATAGAGAGTAAATAAATAAATGAACAGACTTAATACATGTCTGGTATAGATAATTCAGCCATTTTTTGCATCCTCATAGAGGAAGCTTTGTTTTCGTGAAAAAAATTTTGTTCGCGATTTTTATGTCAGGAGACTCAGAATATTCAGTATTATTTTTTATTCAATTTTGAATTTTTAGAAAAATGCCGGTATGTTCTCTACCTTTCGCAAGTTTGTAGCTATCGAGCCAAATAATTTTTTACAAATAAAACTATCTTAAACGAGGACCGGTATTGAATTTGGAATGAAACGACAAGTACGTTCGGTTTTTATGAGATTTTGAATTTTTCGAAAAAAAAAAATAATTTTACTCTACCTCACGTGAAGTCTCACTAAATGAAATGAACAAATGGAAAACAATATTAAGCGCTGCTACATACCAAATTTGGTGATGATCGGGTAAAGCAGTTCGAATTTTACGTAAGTTTGAATTTTTCAAAAAATTAACGTTTTGTTATAACTCACAAATTTTACACAAAATTTTTTTCTATGATAAATAAGCAAAATTGATAAATAAGCTTCTTAATAGAGGTGGCTTTGTGAAAAATCAAAATTAACGCGGAAACAATGTGCAAAGTTCTACTTTGCAGCCTTTTTTTTTTAAATCGGCTACTTGTTTCTTTAGTTCCTAACTAAGTCTCGTGAGGGCGCTGCCAATAATCAGTTAAGGAGCTACCTAACCTTCGGAACTTTAGGAGTCTCGCATAGAACAGCCGGGTCGCGGCTCTTGTCGTGGACGCGCAGCGTAATCATGGCGACGATAACATCGCCTCGGGTTGACGATCTCGTGCAGTCAATCAGTTTGCATAATTCACGTAGATTATTGTTCAACGGTTACGTATTGCCGTTCTTAATAATTCAACCGCTGTGGATATACGGTTGGATATTCGTTTATGGCGCGGACGAGTATTATGACGAGGGTCTAGTTGGCATCGCCGTGATCGGTGTTTTGCAGATTCTTGCCTGTCTCATCTGCCAGTGGTCGGTTCACGTCCACAGCTTTCTAAATTGCAGCTCGGTTTGTTCACTTCTTCTTTTTTGTTTCTGTTGATCTCTGTCTATATGATTAATTATTAAATTGAAAGGTTTATCTTATTTTGTTTTTATGAATCAATTTTGGTACGAGCCAATATGTTGAGATAACGTGGCAGTCGCCACAGCAGCCACTCAAATTCGTCTGCTAGTAGAGGCTGCAGTCACGTGGCACAGGTGGCGTGTTTTTTTTTAAGTGACGATACAATTTTTCCGAATGGCTCAGTATTTTTTTTTAGTTTCTTTTCTTTTTGCTTCATTGTAGAGGAAGCTTTGTGGATGCTGCAAGTAACACATTTTTGCCGAATTTTCGCGCTGGAGTACTTAAAATTTTTCAAATATTGAAAATATATTTAGAAGAAAATGAGTGTTTTTATATGTCCGTACCGGCTTCTAAAAATTCAAAATTTCTTAAGAATGTCTTCAGCAATCTCATCCAATTTTTGGCACATAAGTAAACCTCCATACTCCACTTCTGTGATGGGGGCCCTTTTTTTTTTCTTTTATAAAAATACCTTCATAATTTTGGCTGTTATCAAATTTTGAATTTGCTAAAAAACAAGCTCTGACTTTTGTGAATCTTCAATTATCGAGTCAAATAATTCTTTATAATTGCAGACAAGCTCAAGGTACTTTATTATTATATTTGGCCAGAATTATAAAAGCAGTTTGGATTTTATGGGACTTTGGATTTAAAAAAAATTGATATTATCGTACTAACTTTCCTGACAAGCGAACTTACTTGCCAAAAGTTCCTACATAAGCAAAATGATATTAAGCGATAATTGGTCCGAAGTTTTGTTCAGATTTTAAACAATTTTTCAAATTTTTCTATTTTTCACCGCTACAACTTCAAAGAAAATTCAGAAAGCATACTCAATATTTTTTGTAGATATCTGACATTATTAATGGATGTTTTGTAAAACAATAAAAATCAATAAATAAAGGGATAATAATAATAATAATAATAATAATAAAAAATGGTCCACAAAGCTTTCTCTATGAGGAAGCGAAATTTGATCAATTTTCTTTCTCATAGAAGAAATTTTGTGGATGATGGATTAAAAAAAAATGAGGAAGCAATGCATAAGATTCTACTTAAAAATTTTTTTTTTTCAGACAAAGGATTCGTACACAGCTGAATTTGTAAAAGTTGTGCCTACACCTAATAATGGAAGCTCTGAACTTGTGAGATTACATCACAGTGAAGGTAGAGAACCATGGTTTGTCTTTCAGAAGACAAAATATTCTTGGGATCCGGACAAAAAACAATTCCGTGGTCTCGAATTTCCTGTACATCAGACAATAAAGAGTTACCGGGAATGGAAGGGCTACCAGGACGAACAGGATGTTACCGATGGGGAAGAGAAATATGGATTGAACAAGTAGGCTTTTCCTCACTTGAACTTTTTGATACTTACTAGCCAGACTGGACGCGACAGCGCGTCAACATTTTTCTATGGGTGCTGCAGTGCACTTTTAGCTAAACGAACCTGGACGCTGCAGTGCCCAAATCACACTTTCTGTCAGTTTTAACATTTGACAAAAACAAAAAGATTCAATGTATGAAGTTGATAAAACAGCTTCACATAAACATAGTTGATTGCCACCAACTTTTTAAAAGAGGAAATTGTTATTATTATATTTTGCTTTTCCTTATTTAGGAACAATAAAGCGATCCTAGTTTTTTAAATGTCAAATATAATTTAAAAAACGCAATTTTTTTTTTGTGTCTATTATATTTGTTTAAAGTTCTGGGAATTTATGGAGAATAAATGGATTAATATTTCTAATACTCAATAGCTTTTTTGAATTCAAATTTTACTACAACATTAAGCTTTCTCTGTCAATTCAGTCATTTTTTTATCTGACTGAGATATTTCTTCTAATTAGCCACAGTTTTTTATTATGTATTTAATTATTGAGCTACCATTTTTTTTTGTTATGAATAGAAGTTAAAATGTAACCACTTCTATACATCAAATTTTATTAGGGTATTTTATGTGTTACACTTTTCTCTTTCAATATGTAAATAAATTTTTTTTTTTTTAATTCAAATCTTAAATTATTCAGAAGAGAACTCTGAAAAAATTCACAGAATGTACGTCAAGTGGTATTAAAATCTGGCTAAAAAAAACGAAAAATGAACAGCTTCAATAGATAAAATATTTCTTAAAATTGTGGGGATAAAAGTGAATGCAGAACTGATATAATATATATATATATTTTTAGACTAGACATGGTGGTTCCCGAATTTTGGGAACTCTTCAAGGAACGAGCGATCGCACCGTTCTTTGTATTTCAAGTATTTTGCGTGGCATTATGGTGCTTCGATCAATTTTGGTACTACAGTATTTTCACGCTAATTATGCTCGTAATGTTCGAGGGTACATTGGTACAACAGCAGATGGTAAATATGGCTGTAGTGCGGAAAATGGGAAACAAGCCATACATGATTTTGGTTGGTAAAATTTATAATAAAAGTAGCGTAACACACATTTTTCCAGAATATTGAATTTAGCATTAATTAAATAAATACATTTTTCTTTATAAAAGGTTTACCGTAATCGACGATGGCGATCGATGTTTACCGATCAATTAGTTCCCGGTGATATAATTTCTATAACTCGATCTCAGAACGACAATCTTGTTCCATGCGATATTCTGCTTTTACGAGGACCTTGCGTAGTCGACGAGAGTATGCTTACAGGTAACTTTTCATTTTCTTTTGTACAATAATTAGAGAATTATTAAGAAATAAATTAAGATGCGTTATATTCATTTCTTTTAACGCTGCACTAACACTTCTCTTAATTCTCCACGACGGCAATATTTTTTCTGTCATTTTTAAATCGGTATTCAAGTTTTCGAATAAGAATAAGATTTAAATAATTTATTTTGGAAAAGTGGTGCGAAATATAGAAAAATATTGGTGGCAAATAGTCAAAATGAAATTCCACTGAAACACAAAAGCAAAAAACAAATTTTAGCTTTTATCCTTAAAATTTTGTAGGGATTTTCAAATCTTTTTTTTCTCACTGAATTTTTAGATGTTTCGTGGATGAGTACATAGAAAAATATGAAGTTTGTTGGTTATGAAAATAAAAAACTAAACAAAAAATTTCAGGTGAATCTGTACCGCAGATGAAGGAACCCATCGAGGAAATAGACGGAAATCGAGAATTGGATATAGAAGGAGAGCACAAATTGCATGTGTTGTTCGGTGGAACGAAAGTCGTACAACACACGCCACCCAGCAAAAACTCATCGGGTCTCAGAGGTTCTAATTTAACTTGCAAATATAGTCTTTCTTTCGCTCGTTTGCACAGTAATATATGTATTTACTCCAATTTTATAGCGACTGACAACGGATGCGTTGGCTACGTTTTACGTACGGGTTTCTCGACGTCACAGGGAAAACTCTTGAGAACAATATTGTTCGGTGTAAAACGTGTTACCGCCAATAATTTGGAAACCTTCGGGTTCATTCTGTTTCTTCTTATCTTCGCGATTGCAGCTGCCGGCTATCTATGGGTCAAAGGTACGATAATAAGGCGCAAATTTTGTTTTCAGCTTTGATTTAAAAAAAAATACAATGATTTTTTAGGAAGCGAAGATCCAAAGAGAAACAAGTACAAATTGTTTCTGGAGTGCACGTTAATTCTAACGTCTGTCGTACCACCGGAATTGCCAATCGAGTTGTCATTAGCTGTTAATACTTCGCTCCTTGCATTATCGAAGTTAGGCGTTTTCTGTACCGAACCATTTAGAATTCCGTTCGCTGGAAAAGTTGAAATTTGCTGCTTCGACAAGACCGGCACACTGACCAGCGATAAATTGGTTGTCGAAGGAATAGCTGGCATTAAGTACGTTATCATTTTTTACGATTATATAGATGTATTTCACACAGTAACAAATTCAGTAAAAAAAAACAAGAGATGCAAAGTAGAACCTTGCACATTGCTTCTTTTATTCGTATTTAATATAACGCTTACTAATTTTACATCGCGCTTGAATATTAAATTTGATAATACTTGTTTATGCATAAAAACTTTCGATAAAAGTCGTCATTTTCGTAAAAACATATTTTACAGTGTATGTTAAGTGAAAAATAAGTTAAACACTTTTTTCTTTACTGAAATTGGTGGAGCCTTTCCTTGAATTATATATTTATATATTATATCATATTTTTATATATTATATATTTTATACATTATATTTTTGCAGTGGCGATACGAAAGTCCGACCGATCGACGAAGCTCCACAGGAGACTATTCAAGTACTGGCAACTTGTCACTCTCTCGTGCAGATCGACGAGGGTATAGTCGGCGATCCGCTCGAAAAAGTGACATTGAAGGCTGTCAATTGGAATTTGACGAAAAGTACGAATATAAATCGTAAAATAGGTCTTTAGCAAATGACATGAATACAATTGAGTTATATTATATTCCCTTTCAGACGACGCTGTGGTTCCGAAAAAGGGAAAGTCACCTGTATTTAAGATCTTTCACAGGCACCATTTTTCGTCAGCTTTGAAAAGAATGTCCGTTGTGTCGGGATACGCGTTAGCTTCTAATGTCTCGGAAATGAATTATATAGTTGCCGTAAAGGGCGCGCCGGAAACTCTGAAGAGCATGGTGAGTGCGATTTTAAGGGATCTCTTTTTTCTCTTATAATTTTCAAAATTAAACAAAAAATGCTACGCTGAATTTTAGCTACGCTATTTAGTTACAAGAAAATATTATATCCTTCGGTTCCATTTAATAATATTAAAATATAATATTTAAATAATTAGTTTATCGTAAAATAATGCACTCGTCAAAAATTAAAAAAAAATTCTATGTCGCGTTAGCATGGAAGAAAAAATGATTTTTTTGTTGGTGAAAAATTGAAATTTAAGACTCATTGAATTAAATTTCGATTTGGTGTTTAAAAAAAATAGTGATTAATTGATTATTTCAGTTTTCCTCAATCCCCGACAATTACGATTCAACATATCTTACGTTGTCGCGCCGAGGCGCTCGAGTTTTGGCTCTCGGTCGTCGTCATCTTCCTCTCGGGATGACGGCACAAGAAGTGCGTGAATTGTCGCGTGAGGATCTTGAGTGCAAATTGGATTTTGTCGGATTCGTCAGCATCAGTTGCCCCCTTAAATCGGATTCCAAAGCGGTCATCAAAGAAATAATAAACGCCTCGCATTCAGTGGTCATGATCACCGGCGATAATCCACTGACGGCGTGTCACGTCAGTCGGGAATTACATTTTACAGACAAGGATGTGACACTCATATTAACGAAACATGGAAAAACGTGGTGGTGGGAGAGTGTAGATCAGACGCGGCTAGTATCGTTGGGCTCTGAAAATATTGAAAAAGGAAATGAAATTTGGACGGAATTTACGCTCTGTCTCACCGGCGAGGTACGAATAATAATTAAATTATGAATGCAATTTGCTTCTCACTACTGTAAACATTTTGCACATTTATTTTCATTTTTTGTTATTTTAATTTACAGTTCTAAGAAATGTTTTACACTGCAGCGTTCTTAAAATATGTATATATTCTCAGCTATATTTTGGAAAAAAAAAAATCGACTGATATTTTCCGATTCGACGAAAAAGCTCGTTTTATTTATTGAAAGATGCTCTATCAATTGGCTAACAAGATTTTTAAAAAGTGCTATTAATCGTTAAAAAGTTATAAACATTAGTTTATTCAGTATAAGAAAAACAAGGTTTTGTCACTTTTAAACAATTAATAGTGTAATAAAACTATGCGGTAAATCGATCAATTATTTACCAATAAATAAAATGAGTTAATTCGTAACAATCAGGTTAATATTATTGTTTTTTATTTTTAAAAGACGGGCGAACAAACACCTGTTCCGAAATCACCGTGAATCGGTTGATGTAATTTCAATTACATGACTATGGATGGTTCTATATCAAGAATATATAATATTATGGAATTTATCCTTCAAAATAGTCAATTTACCGAAAGCTTAAAAACTGAGTTTGAAAAAAAAACGTTCACTGATTTTACTAATGTAAATTTCTAGTTTAACTTCGTAAACGATTTTTCACTCTTTGTCCCTCTCACAGGGTTTAACGTACCTGAAATTGAACGAACCAGCACTTTTGCGCAAACTTCTGCCACACGTCGTCGTATTCGCGCGTTGCGCACCAAAACAGAAAGAATTTATAATAATTTCGCTACAAGATCTCGGTTACACTACTCTGATGTGTGGCGATGGAACTAACGACGTTGGAGCACTCAAGCACGCTCAAGTTGGTGAGTTCAATATTTAGAAATGAAAATTAGAAAATTCGAATTGTACTTGCGGTCCTAATTTTTTTTACAAGAGTTGTGTGTTGGCTTGACGTTAAAGAATCACGCAAAAAAACTGAATAAGTAACGATTTGAAAGCCAATTTTTCAATTGTATGCAATATTTTTTATTTCGATAATTTCCACTTTTTAACATCCAATATCATCCTATGCAAAGAAATTGATTTTTTTTATTATGTATTACATTTTAGAGCCTTTTCCCAATTTTCAAGCTTTATTTGTGTGTATATTTTGTCTTAAAATTTAATAAATCGTATATGGAAGAAGTAGGAATTTCAACATTTTTTCCCTTGATTTTTGCACACTACTTCTGATATTCACGATTTCTCAATTTTTCAAGTAAAATATTTATCTTTTTTGGAAAATAATGTCTCTTCAAAAATCTACTATGTAACGTTGAAAATATACGACAGCTCTAAAAAAAAATTCGTTTTTGATTCTACAAAAATCGGTATTTATATGAAAAAACTCACTTGATCGCGTTGCATTATTGTAATTAATCTCTCCGGCCAATGACTTCGAAGATCTTACAAAATATTTGTTCTCAGGCGTAGCGATATTGTCATCACCTCCGGAACCCGCTAATCCAGAGCGCCGTGAGACTTCGAGCACCAGTTCGCAAAGTACAAGCTCGCCTAACGGACCGAGACACTCATCGCGACAGCAGCATTCAAACAATACATCGAAGTTTCAGAAGATTCTGAAAGAAATGGAAGAGCAAGATCCTGCTACGGTTGTAAAACTAGGCGATGCATCGATCGCCGCTCCCTTCACCAGCAAACTCTCGACAATACTTTGCAGTGAGCCACGAAAATCGACGATAAACCTGAAATACAATGTCAATTGCAATTTTCTTAATAATCCCTTTATATTCTTCTTCCAGTATGTCACATAATTAAACAAGGACGATGCACATTAGTGACGACTCTACAAATGTTTAAAATTCTCGCATTAAATGCGCTGGTTCTCGCGTACAGTCAGTCGGTGCTATACGTGAATGGAATAAAGTTTAGTGACGCACAGGCGACGGTACAGGGACTTCTTCTTGCCGCCTGTTTTCTCTTTATCACGAGATCTAAACCCCTCAAGACTCTGTCGAAACAGAGGCCTCTGCCAAACATATTTAATGTATACACAATATTGACTGTATTACTTCAATTTGCTGTCCACTTTCGGTGTCTAATTTATCTCGTTCAAGAAGCAATAGCATTCTCGATGAAGTAAGTTTATCTCGAGATCGACGATAAAAATAAAAAGAAAATAAAATTGTCATGCTTGAATCAACTTCCAATTAACTTTTTGTCCTTCAGGAATAGCAATCTCGCGGAAAGTCTTGCTCCGAAAAATGTAACGGACGACGCCGTCTCGTACGGCAGTAGTAGTAGCGAAGAAGAGGAGCCGTACGAAGCTAATCTGATAAATAGTACAGTCTACATAATCTCAATGGCGTTACAAGTTTCGACTTTCGCTATAAATTACCGGGTAAGTTGTAATTCCTTTTTCTCATAAATAAAAAATATAACCATTCAATGGATTTAGAAATAATTTTTTCTTTGTAAAAAAAATATTCAATATTCTCAAAGTTATTTGTAAACTCATGCGGGAAACCATTTATTTTTAAACGCGCCGTTCGAATAATAATATACATGAATTTTACATGCTGTAAAGATAGCAATAATACGAAAGTGAATTTTATCGTTTTTCGTGTGTAAGAAAACTCAATTTTATTAATTTTAAGAAGTAAATTATTCGTTTAACGTTTGAACATTTGATTCGACAGGGCCAACCTTACATGGAGAGCCTAATGGAAAACAGGCCCCTGTTGTATTCGCTTTTGGGAAGCGCCACTTTGATAATGGGACTTGCCTGCGGTTTAATACCGGGACTAGGCTTCTATTTGGAAGTCGTTGAATTTCCAAGCGAGGTAAAATTCATATTTAACTCATCTATTTCAAGTAAAAAAGCGTGTTTTATTTTATAACATCAATTAAAAAGGAAACAGTCTTGCATAGAATTCCATGTCCTTGATTTTTCATAATGGCGCTCGAATCATGTAGACAAGAATCCCCAGCCACGAATGTAACAAATTGTAGGAGACTAATTTTTTTACAGTATATAATTTTCATAATATGCTCTATTTTTCAAACATTAATCACCCACAATTTAAAAAATGTCTAACTAGGTTTTTTTTACATGATCAGAGCAACATTACAAACAATCAAGGAAAAAAGAAATAAACCATGTTTTTGCCTAAAATAGATATACTCTTAAAGTGGTGGGAGCGTTTTCACACTAGTCAAATAAATACTAAATATTTATTATATTTTCAGTATATGTCATTTTGTTTACCTATTTTAATGTAGATGATTGTTTTTCTTCATCTTGAAAATGTTTGTATAAAATTGAAAAAATGTCAAAATGTAGGAGGAGATTCTTTCTTTTCAATATACGGAACTGCGGACTTTTTACATGACAATAATTTGTTTATCTTGTTGTTGATTAACGTTGATTAGTTGAAGTATTTGCAAACCCATCAACATTACTATTTTCATGGGTAATAGACATACTGTAACATAAATAAGTCTCTCTTAATGTTGTTTAATGCATAAAACGTTACATAAAACCTTTAAAAAAAAAAACGCTCCAGCCCTCCCTAAACACTTTCTAAAGTCTCAAAACTATTTTTTTTTTTCAGTTCCGAAACACTCTAGTTCTAGTACTACTGATAAATTTCACCGCAGCGTGGGCAGTCGACAGGGTGTGTCGATGGTTGTTTGGTGAAGGAGCCCGAAGCTGTGATTGAATTATCTTCACGACCCTCGAGTCACGTATTTTTTTTTTCTTGTTGTTTTGTTACTAATTTACCTCGGAGTGTGAGACGATTAATTTGCTTCAGGGTTGGGCATCATTCGATTGAAAAGTGTATTTTCAATACTTTTTCGACTAAATAACTATTGCCAATTATTGTTAATTGTAATAACGTCTCTATTCATAATTATTGCAAAAGCATGAGAATTTTTTCTTTTACTGCACCACAAATTAGTCATAAATACTTCGTTGAAGAAATATTTAATATTCCTTCTTCTTTTTTTTTTCATACGAATAGTGCCCATCTGTACTTTGCTAGCGCACATAAGACAGCCACGCGTTTTGCCACGAAGAAAAAAAAAAAATCAAATGTCTAAGTTTGATTAATTGCTCAGCAAATTCGTGAGCGACACGCCACTTCTCATACTCTTTTTGTTCTGTGTGTGGAGCGTAAAAAGAAAAAATTGCGCTTAACATACGACAAATCGTTACCTTCATAATTTTCATTTTATTTTATATGTACGCTGCCTTTAAATCCTAATACCTAGAGATTCCATCACCACGCGGAACAACTCTATGTATTATAGACTGTGTTACTGCGTAACATGACGATATTTATGTACGAGGTAATTGCTCATCTCAAGAACCAAATTCTTTGCAAAATAAAACAAACAAACAAATAATAAATTCTTAGAAACACCATTAAACAAATAAAAAAAAGTGAAGATGAAAAATCCTTCGAACGGACAATGGAATAGCCTAATGTGGATAAAACTTTTTAAACGACAAAAGTGATATCTGCGAGAAAAGAAAAGAAAAACACAAATTTTTTGCTTTCTTACATTCCACTCATTCGGCGCGCAGGGTGGATTGCACGATTGTAGATATCCAATTAGCGGTTATCGTCATCAATCTAAATGAGTAAAGTGTCAATTGGACGAATAGTCATCACGATAGTCGGCATTGCACGATCGATTTTTCGCAATGTTCTCGTTTGAATACCGCAGTTTTCCGCTACGACGACGACGACGAACGAATCACTGTATTTCGCACACAGTAATTTTCTATTATTGCATATGTACGATCGTAAAACCCGCCCTCGTATACGACGTTCACGTGAGAGCGAGAGAGAGAGAGAGAGATAAAGTGATACACCTGTAATTCTGTATGTGACGTCACGGGAGATAAAACGAAGAACGTATGAAACTTTCACGTTTATCGTTTTCGTATATATTAATTGTAATCGTAGTGTACTAGAGTTTATAAGCATTGTAAAATAAGTGCGATCGAAAAACAAAAAAAAAAAAAAAAAAGAAAAGAAAAAACAATTGCTTTGTTTCGTGTGCGGTTTTGATGTGATGCTGAGATGTATATTGTACCATATACGTTTATCATTGTCGATTGAATATCGAATAAAAATCATTCCAAAATGTGGAAACCAAAAAAAAATTTATTGTTTTTTTTCTTCGTATTTTTAAATCGCTCGATTAAATTTCGCTGCAAAATTGCGTGCCGCAGTCGCCGGTTTTGTCCTTGGACAAGATACCGCATACGGAAATATAATTGTCGAGACAAAGTCCGATATTGTCTATTTACTCTTCTGCTGCTCTTTGTTAGAACCTGACGCGAGGTAATTGTATTCGCTAAAAAAAATATGAGCAAACAATCTAGGAGATGTATTATTATTAGTAATGTTATTGTTATTATTATTATTTTAAACAGTTTGTATCTTGATACGAAAACATAATAGAAGTAAAAAAACAAGGTAAAAAATTAACGTTTTTAAAAATCGTTTAAGAAAATGTCGGCAGTAAACAAAATCCAAGGCATTAGTTTTCATTCGAAATCGCATTTCGTAATTTAGTCATATTTTTCTACTGCTTAAATCTGTTATTATATATACTTTTCTGTAAATTTTGTAAATTTTTTTTTTTATTTTGACTTAAATTTTTTATTTTGTTACTTTACCACTTAACGATGAGACGTCCTTCACAAAATTCTGCATTTCTTTTTAACTTGACCTTTCTCCTTTTTGTCATCCAAAAATAGTTTCTAGTCTGGGAGAATATTTTTATATACTTTTTTTTTGCTGACCAATGGCTATTTTTAGTATTTTTAGGATATAAAATAGTAGAAAAAGCCTACATCGCTTACACTATTGGACAACGAGTCAGAAACTCGTATTGCTTCGGAGCTTCGACCGATCCCACAACAAAAAAACAGAGGTACAAACAGTAAAAATTGTTAACAAGTCTATATTTTACTCATATGTACTCAATTTTTCAAGATTTCAGAATGCATTAAAAATATTTTTTGCGCATTTTCGTAGAAGTTAAATTTGTCATTTTTGTTAGATCTTGATAAATAATAGCCTATTTTATTTATTAAATTATATGTGTTACGAATTCGCCGAATAATTTCCTTCGTTTAAGATTTTTATAAATAAACAAATGGCTGTAATTTTTAAATCACGAATACCATTAAAAATGTTCTGTCATCGAACAAAGTTACGAAAATGACAAATTTGACTTCTACAAAATTGCGTAAAAAAAATGTTTTTGCGTAAACCCACTTATTTTCTTTTGTTGTAAATTTATTGTTATACATTTTTTAAGCTTTAACCAGCAATCCATAAATTCAGTTTCAACTGCTTTCATGCCACTTTTTTTTTTTTTTTTTTTTTTTTTTGAAAACGTGTGCAAACAATATTCAATATCTTGGTACTGGGAATGGCATGACTACACCGCTAAAGTCTCCTTAAAGTTGGAGCATATAACGAAGCCTCAAGATTCTCGCCGGTCGTTCAGTCGGATTCCAAGCAAACTTGGGACTATATTCCTTCATTGGTTCATTCCAGCCTTGGAGGGAGTGAAGATTTCAACTAAAGCCAGAGTGGAAACTTTCTATAGTGTGTAACCCATCGGCACTACCGATTTCATTCGGCTGCGCGACTCGCGTGCTAACAGCTAAGTAGTGCTGTCCAGTATCAACTCAGACGCACGCGACCGGTGCAATCAATCGGTCGGTTCGATCGGTGCTCTCGATCGTTTAACCCACAGAGTGATCGACACATTCCTCGAGTCAGTTCAGTGTTCTTGATCGCGAAACCGCGCAGTGAAATCGGCTCGTACCTGATCAGACCGAATTATACTCTCAACAAAAAATTATAAAAATTTTTTTTTTCAATAAAAAAAAAATGGTGCAATGCGTAAAGACACATCGATGAACGTGTCAATCGAATAATCTTTAATTATCATGAACAAACGAAATTGGTGATCCAAAACAAACACGGCTATGTACTGTGACCTGTAAAAAAAAAAAAAAAAAAAAAAAAAAAAAAAAAAAAAAATTCCACCCTATCACGAACTCGAAAAAAACTTGGCCAATTATTTAATGAAGGTCAAGGTGATTAAAGAGACACTTTATATTTTTAAATGTCCATGACGTTGAGACGCGTAGACAAACTATCGGAGGATTTATTTCAATCAGGCTGATGAGTATCAACGTGCAGTTTGTCGAGTCGTGTCTGTACAGGGAAAACTACTGCTAGCCCGACTCACGTGGATGCGACTACTACACTCGGCGTGTACCTACTAAATATAAAGGAATACTATTTATAAGTCTTTCGAAGTTGGTACGTTGTGGCGAATAGCTCGTAAAGACGATTGTGTTGTGTCTCTCCATCGGATTTGTCCGAAAACTTTATGCTCAATTTCAATGGCTTACAATTTTTTATTCGCGTCTGACCGACACAGCCTTTTCCACTTTTGGACTAACCAAATTTATCGTAGATCGTGGTAAAGATTGCCACTACATTGAAGCTTTGTACAAGTTGAAATTATGTGTTTGTCGCAGTTGTTACTATAAACTAAATAAGAGGAATTGCTCGGCATAGGCGGTAATATTATTGTTGACGTTCACAAGCTAGTGACCCATGACCACTCGTGTTACTTCTACACGCGGCGGTAATTTCGCCTCGTTAAAACTTTGTGAGACTGCATTCTAGGATGGTGCAAATATAAGGCATGTTTTTACAATTTTTAAAAATTTCTTGTCATTGTGCTATTTATTTTTATAAAATTTGGGTAGAGTAGATTTTAATTTTTGTTTGCTTAGTTATAAATTATTAATTCAAATATATTTTGGGCTTGATGAAAGCCATGAAATTTTTTTTGTTTTGCTTAAAAAGATTTTTCTTTTGCATGTAATCTTGACTGCAATAAAATCAGGTGAAAAAAACATAGTATTCTGTACAAAATATTTAAATCTCGTCCCAGAAATCAGTAAATTGGTTCACTGGAATTATGAATTTATCTGAATTTTTTTATTTTTATTTGATGCAAAATTACGAAAAATCATAATTTTGAAGAAATTGCATTTATTTTATTTTATTTTTATACAAGTAATTCAAATTTTATTGCTAAATTATACATCATCAAATCAACTATATTTAGAGGTTGCTCAAAACCATTAAAATCTCTTATTTTCTTTAACGTGACATTTCTTTTTCAATTCAATCTTGACTGCAGCTAAAATCAAAATTATGTTAATCTCAAAAGCTCGGAAAATTAGTTCACTGGAATTACGAATTTATTTAAATTTTCTATTTTATTTTAATAAAACATAATCTTAATTTTAGAGAAATTTAAAATACTCTGAGAATCCTTTAAATATTTTTCGATCGTCTGTTCCTTTTGCAGATGTTTTTTTTTATAAATTTAAAAAAATATGTTTATTTTTTATAAATTAAAAAAAAAACATACTTGTGCCTTATTTTTGTTCCATCCACAGCGTTTCCCATTTTAATAATGTTTTACTTCACGAATGACTCTTTCTCTTAGTTACTGAAATAGGAAAGAAATTAGCATAAAAAATAAATACTTGGAACAATATATTTTATTAGGATATGTTTAACTTCGAGTTTACGAGCATAGTGTAATTTTCTGTTGTTTTTTTTTTTTTTTTTTTATAGCTCCGGCAATTGAAATTTGCATAAAATGACCGAGGGAACGGAGCGATGGTACTTTCACTGGGGCGACTGGCTGGTGTTTGGAGCAATGCTTGGACTCTCAGCAGCCGCTGGACTCTGGCACTTCAACAGAGCCAGAAAATCCAGCACTATCGAGTATCTACTAGGCGGTAGTAACATGGGTCTCTACCCTGTGTCCTCGTCCCTCGTAGCCAGGTGACAATGTCAACAGATGTTAAATGTCCATAATTATAGTATAAGCTTTTACGTTCATAATTAGTAATAATACATCGAATTTGAATACGAAACTCGTGAATTATACAGCAATTTCCATCAATGAATGTAAATTTATTTTTCTTTCAAATTCATAAATAACAAATTGTTCGAATAAAATTGCAATTTTTAAGAGTCATGGAAGCATAGCAAGATATAATTTTGTTAAATAAATAACAAGTCTGTTTGTTATTACAACGAAATATCAAAATTGTCATGTTCACAAAGAGTTTATTATGAAGAATTTGCGAAAAGAAAAGAATGACTAAATATATTGTAATATGAATATGCGAACTTAACATTTAGCATTGTCGTTGTAATGTTTTTTTTTTTTTTGTAATTATGTAATTTTACTTTTTTAAAATACAATTGACATCAATCTTTTGATTGTTAAATTAACAACAGAAAATATGAGCACTATTTTAAATTCATCATGAGAAACGTGAACTTTACTGGCGTATCAATGATTTCCACTAAAATATTGATTTTTATTGGTGTTGGAAGTGAAAATTACTTCCAACACCAATAAATGATATAATTATTACCCAAACATTAATAATTTTTCATAATAATATTATTCTTTTGTTTTGTAATTTTAACCACTTTTTTTGTATCCTTGTACTTTTATTTGTGAAAATAGAATTTACATACATTTTTTTTTCTTGTAAAGTTAACAAAAAAAATATGATCACTATTTTAGCTTCATGATGAGATATGTGAATTTTAATGATGTTGGGAATAAAAATTAATGTTTTATTTGTCGGAATAATACGATGACTCGTCAATAATTTTTCTTGGTGACTTAATGAATTATTACTAATAATGTTAATAATTGTTCGTTTTTTATTTTCTCATTAACAGTTTTATTTCCGGTGTCACGATTTTGGGTACTCCAGCGGAGATTTACAATTTTGGCACGCAGTATTGGATTACGATAATATCGCTAATGTTCTCCGGTATTGTCGTAGCCAATGTCTACCTGCCGGTCTTCACGACCCTTCAACTCAATTCCGCTTACGAGGTTCGCGCTGTCGTTTCACTTTAATCACAACTTAAAAAAAAAAAAAAAATCGTTTAATTTATTGTGCAGAGTTTTGTGAAAATAATCAAAAGTCGTTTGCAGTATCTGGAAATCAGATTCAATCGTGGCGTGAGAATACTCATATCCCTTATATTTGTCGTTGACGTCGTACTGTATCAATCAATAGTGGTTTACGTGCCATCTTTAGCTCTTAATCAAGGTAAAAAAAAAAAAAAATTCTCAATTTTTAATCCAAATTCTGATATACTTATAAATAATTACACATCTGATTTTAGTCAGTGGAATCAACATTTACTTGATTGGAGCAATCGTTTGCTGCGTCTGCATGTTTTACACAGTCCTGGTAAGTAGAAAAAGAAAGACAAGAAAAAAATAGTTTCATTTTTGTTATCGATGAAAAGAAATTGGTAAGAAAAAAAAATCTCCACATCTGAATACAAGGAAATTATCATTTTATTGGAATTGGTATTTTATTGTTGAATGAAATATTTTTTATTTTTTTAGATCATTTTTAAAAGTTCGTTCTACTTCTTAGAAACTTTCTACAATTATTTATATTTGATCTTGGGATTTTTTTTTCGCAGTATCCAAACGCATTTGCATTTTTTAAAAAATAGTAATTATGACGTTTATTTGGAATAAAACTATAAAAAAATATACAACGAAATTGTAATTTTATTGGAATTGGTATTTTAATTTTAAATTAAATTTTATTTTCTTCGAGATAATTTTTAAAAGTACGTCCTACGTTTTTAAATCTCCTACAATTATTTATATTCGGTGTTGGAATTTTTTTTTGCAATATTCGGAACAAACTTGCATTTTTAAAAAATAGTAATTATGACATGTAATCGATATAAAAGTAAATGTAAAAAAAAAAATCAAATTGCAAATTAATTAAAAATGGTGTTTTACGTTTATAAGAAATTTTGTTTTTTTCGAGATAATCTTTAAAAGTACGTTCTATTTTTGCTAAAACCCCTACAATTATTTATATTCGGTCTTGAATTATTTTTTCTTCCAGTACACAAACACATATCTAAAAAATAATAGTAATTATAAACTGATACAAATGAATGTTCTGAAAATGTAAAAAAAAAATCGCAGATCTGAACTCAACGAAATTGTATTGAAATTTCATTTGAAAAATCAACATTTTATTTTACTCGAGAATATTAAAAAAAAAAAGGTTCCATTTTTAAAATTTTCGACAATTATTTATATTCGGTCTTGGATTATTTTTTCTTCCAGTACACAAACACATATCTAAAAAATAATAGTAATTATAAACTGATACAAATGAATGTTCTGAAAATGTAAAAAAAAATTCGCAGATCTGAACTCAACGAAATTGTATTGAAATTTCATTTTAAAATCAAAATTTTATTTTACTCGAGAATATTTAAAAAAAAAGGTTCTATTTCTAAAATTTTCGACTATTATTTATATTCCGTCTTGGATTATTTTTTCTTCCAGTACACAAACACATATCTAAAAAATAATAGTAATTATAAACTGATACAAATGAATGTTCTGAAAATGTAAAAAAAAAATCGCAGATCTGAACTCAACGAAATTGTATTGAAATTTCATTTTAAAATCAAAATTTTATTTTACTCGAGAATATTTTTAAAAAACGGTTCTATTTCTAAAATTTTCGACAATTATTTATATTCGTTCTTAAAATATTTTTTTCTTTGCAGTATCCAAACTCATTAGAATTTTTTTTCTCTCTCTCTCTCTCTCTCTTTTGTATTAATTTTGACATTTAATCGTTCCAAAACTACGAAACACATTGAAACAATGTTGTCGCGTTAATTTTCAATCGTACAGATGAATAGCTCGTATAAGAGTCAGAGATATTGCATCACACTGCAAAACCATTTCCATTCACCCTTGATCCAATGAATCACAAATTCACGACAATTGAGAGTGGTACAGAAGTGCGTTGAATGCACAGCATTGCCACGATTCGTGTAGTCATTAAGGGATTTGATAGAGCAGCGTGTGTATCTCTTCATCATGCTGCCCAATTAACAGATTAATTTTACAACATCGTCATCGTCTCTTTCTGTGCACATAAATCGAAATGCATTATATATGTACGTAATGTTTAATGGCAAAATCGAAGCTTCTCATTTCACAGTCGAAAGGTGAGAAAATTATTTTACCTAAGGAGATAAGCAAGCATACGCTTGGCTATTATACAATGTCGTGAAGATGCCTTTGAGCTTGGAGAAATGTTTATGGACGGAAAAGCCGGGGTTGTAAACGACAATGGAGCCAAGCGAGACAATGGGTTACCGTATAGCATCGAGTGGCGAAACCCATAGCCACGATGGTTCCAGTCATGGGGATGGGGAAGGTCACAAAAGCCTCCTGCAAAAGTGATTAATCGACCCTTCTCATTCTCGGTGTCTCTCTCACTCTCTCTCTCTCTCTCTCTCTCTCTCTCGGCGCGCATTTTCCTCTTCCGTAATTATCCGAACAATTTGTTAAGCTCCGAATTAATGGGGATTTATCGTGGATGAGTCAACCCTTTGGTGAAAATTGTTTATTGTAAGTTGGTAGAAGCAACGTCAACGTTATTCAATGCCATACAGAATATACATCACTTGTTGTGTAACAGGCAAAAACGACGTTTTCAGGAAGTTCGAAATTTGACGACGAACTTTCGTAAATGAAAATTCTTGTTTCTCGTGTGTTAATCTCCTGTCTTTTACTTGCTCTTCACAGGGTGGTCTCAGAGCTGTTGTGTGGACCGACGCCTTTCAAGTAGCTATTATGCTTTTGGCCGTGATAACTGTCACGACTTTGGGCACTTTTCAGCTCGGTGGTCCTGCTGAAGTTTGGCGAAAAGCCGCGGAGATGAATAGAATTCAATTTTTCAAGTAAGGACTTTTTTTTTTTTGTATCGATGTGTTGAAGGGAAGGAGACTTGTAAATTGCTTACGCATTATTTTAGAGCATGTTTTTTTTTACAAAACTACCTCGAGGAGGAAGTATGTTGATCATTTTTTTTGGGTTTCTCATAGAGGAAGCTTTGTAAAAAAAAAATATGTGAAGCTTGGAAGATATTAAAAAAAAATCATTGATTTGTGTGAAATTTTCACTCAAAACTTTTAAAAAATGTCACGAAAAAAAAGATTCCTCTATGAGGCAGCAAAAAGTGTTTATTCTTTTAAATTGAAGATGGATTTTTATTTTTACAGTTTTGATGCATCGCCTTATACGAGACACACAGTGTGGACTGTACTCATAGGATCTTTCATTTATAGTACTGCCTATATTTCGGTCAATCAAACGATGGTTCAACGCTACAGCTCACTGCCAACTGAGAAAATGTGCAAGGTGTAAGTGGGTACGCAATGTGCGGATCAGACACAATAATTATTATGGGGCTGTACCAATCCTGCTTGCTCTGCTCGCGTTCGCAAAAAGAGTCATACATTTTTTTTCATTTTTTCATTCATGTCCTAAAAAAAAAACATTCTGTTTCTACTTTCCACGTCATGATTTTATATTTTGGACCATAATATTGAACCTCGTAAAAGGAACACGATTGCCTATGACAAACTGCCTTAAAATTCGTCAAGTATATGGAAAAATTTAATTTAATACAATTTAGTCACATTTCAGATTATTATAATTATTATTTATTTTATTATATGCTTATTAAAATGCACACCAGGAATGTATATGAATTATTACGTCCACGAAATATCACGAATACGACTTGGAACGAATGGCGAAAATTTCGATCTCTCAATTTTTTCAATAAGAACCTAAGGAACCTAAAGAACCTGAATATCAATTTTTTCGAAAAATTTTGGTCTCGAAAAATTGCTCCAAAACGGTTTGTTAGATTACGAAAAACGTTTTGAAAGATGCAAAATTATTTAAAAAGTAACTTTGTAAGGAAACAACCTTTGACAGAGTTTAATGATAAATATCTTTTATTTCATGAATTTTTACGATATTTCACAAGAATATTATAGCAATTTTATTCGTGTTACTTTTAATTTTATATTTTGTTTATAAAAAAGTTTATATTTTGCTATAATATTTCAAATAATCCGGTGCTATATAGATTGCACAATAAGCAGAGCACAGATTAAAGCCTGGAAAGCACGTAAAAACCTTCAAAATACTTAACATTATTATTATTATTTTTTGTTTCAGTGCAGTTGGTATATTCACGGTAGGTGTGATGATTTTCATTTCGGTGTGTTGCTGGTGCGGTCTCGTTTTGTTAGTATGGTGGTCTCCACCAAAGTGCGATCCACGTGCAACTGGACTGATTAACGCTGATGACCAGCTGCTACCAGCTTACGTAATGCAAATTGCAGGAAATCTCCATGGAATTCCTGGCCTCTTTACTGCTGGAATATTCGGTGCGGCTCTCAGGTATTTCATTCAATTATTACTAATTATCGTTAATTGAAAATAAAAGTTTTATATTATGTGAAAAAAAAATATTGTTTCGTATTTGAAAGCACTCTCTCTGTGGGTCTGAATTCAACTTCGGTCGTGCTTCTCGAGGACTTTGTCAAGGGTTGCTTCAGACTTAAACCGACCGATCGTACTGCAACTATTTTTGTCAAGACTATCGTTATACTTCTCGGTCTCGTGGCTCTAGGATTTATTTTTCTCGTTGAAAAATTGGGTGGCGTACTCGCGGTAAGTTTATAATTATTCGCTGATACGTGTTTAATGGACATTGGAGTACTTTACGTTAATTGAATGACTTGTGCATTTTTTTAAAAATTGTTTCTGTAAAGTATTATTAAGTATTGATCGTGGAGGATGATTTGTATTTCAGTAGCATTGTTAGTGAGTGATTTGGAAAAATATTTAACCTATTAACAATAATTCCCAAGGAGTATTTAGAAAAAATAATCTACTATCACAAAATTAATAATATCAATCGTTTTGATTTGTAAATTGACATGTATATATTTTTTTTTTGTAGGTAACGGGCAGTCTGGCTGCAATTGCAGCTGGAACATCTTTCGGTGTTTTCACATTGGGAATGCTGTTTCCTTGGACTAACTCTAAGGTAAAGTTCTGAGATTTTTTTCTATCCAGTTGACAAGATTTTTTTTTTTAAATGATATTAAACACGTTTTTGTATGCAATAGGGTGCATTTGTGGGTGCAGTTGCAGGATTCGTGATCGCTGGCTGGGCGAGTCTCGGTGCTAATTACGCAGTAGGCGCAGAATTATTGATACCGAAGAAACTTCGGGTGCCACTCGACAATTGTCCAGCCAACTTGACTGAGAATTTCCTCAAGCAGTTTGCAACGAGTCCCTAGTGAGCTAATTCACATTTCTTTTTTTTTTTTAAGTGTTTTTCGTTCTGTTTGAATAAATTATGAGATAACGACTCTGATTGACCGCAGTGAGGACGACGTGTTTCCACTTTATCGGCTCTCTTATCACTGGATCGCTGGTTTGGGTGCTGGGGTCGTAATTGTCGTCGGTGGTCTTATCACTTGGCTGACAGGCCCGGTCAATCCATCGTCGATCAACAGAGATTTGCTTTCACCAGTTATTCACAGGTATTTTATTAATTATGAAAATTTAATGAAATTGATTAATTAATTAATGGCAATTTAGTGAAATATCAAATTTTATGCAACAGGAATTTGACTTCCTCTTTGAGTGAAATTTTTGTCCTGTGTTTTTGTGAATTTTTCTGCCTTTTTTTCTAATTTCCAAATGCTGTAAAATTTGAACTAATTCCAAGTTAGCCAGTTATAACTTTCACAGAAAATGTAATTATGACAAAGGTTGGTTGGTTTATTGCATTTGGATAGAATTGACAAATCGATTTCATACTTATGAGATTTTAAAAAAAAAGTCTACTTCCTCTATGAGGAAGCCAAAATTCATCGACATAATTCCTCATAGAGGGGACAATGTTCAAAATAATGAGGAAGCTAATGTGCAGGGTTCTACTTTGCAGTATTGTTTTAATGAATTATTATCACAGAGCTGATTTGTTATTTTATAGGTGGTTGCCGGAACCACATTACAATATAGGAAGAGGCAATTGGCAGCCACGATCTTCGTCGGACAGTCAGGCTGGTTCGAATCTTCTCATGAAGGAAGTCACACTAAAACCGAGATCCGGAAATGTTTTATCGACGAAGGTAATCAAGTTTTAATCTTATATATTTTTTTTTTTTTTAGTTATATTATTAGTGCGGTTGTATTAAAAATTGTCTATTATTTCAGAAGCCAGATCGCAGTATTTCAATTGTCCCACCGACTTAAGGATTATTTAGTTTGTTGCACTTCTTTGTGATGCAACATTATTGCCATTCCCGTGGAAGTGCAAGCTACGATTGTTTGTGATAGCCAAAAATATTTGCGAAAGAAATGTGTTGAATATATGTGTTCTTTTATGTAAATCGATTTCAAGCAAAGACCGAAGAGCATTGAAAAATGGAACAATTATTTGCAACGAAATATCGAAGATTTGTCTTGGCTGAGAGAATTATAATGGAAAAGCAAATAGTGAAAAACAGAACAATGACAATTTTATAGTATTACAATCGTACATACATTGTTAAACATTTTTACAATTTTGTATTGTCAAGAATTTTATTTATCAGCTGGTATATTAAGTTTGATGGACAAGTGAATTAAAATTACAGAAATTTTTATATAAAACTTTCTAATTTTCGAAATAATTATTATTAATTATGTTAATTTTATATCTCACTTGTGTCGCGAATTTAATTAACCAGTTTTATGTCCGAAGCTTTCATTATCTTCAATGAAATCTGAACGTAAATATTTTTAACAGTGTAAGTATTGAGAATTAATATTTTAATTCGTTATTAGAATTTTTTTTTAAATTTGAAATCGTTGTCAAAGTATTACTCATGGTACGATTGAGTTTTTCTGTTCCACTGTTCAATTGCAATAATATAAATGGCGATCATTTATTAATATCTCTGTGTAATCGCAACGTAATAGTATTACAATTGTATATGAGCATTGAAAATTAATTTTTCTAATACGCCTTTAATATTTTTAATGATTATAAAACGTTTAAAAAAAAAAAATTTAAGGAACGACTGTCTACTTTATTTCCATTGTCGCAACCGCAGTAATGTAAACGTCAACCGTTAATTAATTTCGTTACGCAATATGCTGTTTCATCGTCAAGTTGACCAGCGCATCTTGATCCAATGAGCCAGGGGTCAAGTGAATCGCCGTTGCATAATGATTTAAAAAAAGAGGAAAAATACGAACGAAGCTTAACGACGAGATGTAAGAAAGAATGGCGATAATTTGATACTTTTTATGCTGTCATTTCCTGTGTATGATATATACACCTTATATTAACATATAATAATAATAGGCTTTCGACTTTTTCCTTCTTACACTGTAATAAAATGTTGGGTAAAATTTAATGTTAACTCGACAGCTTTTTTTTTTGCTGCTTTAAAGATTATTTTGTTGAATTTGAAAAGGAACACAATTTTTTTTTTTATTTTACGAATTTACTTTATTTTGTAATGGGAAATAAATATTTGAATGAAAAATGACATAAAATATTTCGTAAAATTGAAAATACAAAATATTCAAGGACTTATTTTTGTAGTTTTTTTGTTGTTGTTCAAAGTTGCGATGACTTTTCAACTGTAATGAAAAAATAAAATAAAAATATGTGGTAAAAAAAAAATCATAAAAAACCAGCAAATTTATTATTTATATCGTTCAGGGTTGTTTATTTGAAACTTGAATTTTCATTGCCTCCTACTTCATATAATGGTGACAAATACTCAAAATAAAATTCTCCTAAGACTTTAGTACGTAAAAAAATGTATTTAGACGTCACTACAGTATTTTCATGAAAAGTAATTTAATTTAATTACTGACTCTCTTGTCTTGTTCAGAGTGGTTCATTGAAATTTGTATTTATATTTTGACTCCCATCTAAGTGATGAAAATTATTTTCATCAACTTTTTTCAAATTCGCCAGCGACTTGCCAATTTTTTTTCGTGCACTCTGATATGTCAGGAGAATTTTACTGTGAGTTTCGTGAGTTACTTTTCGGTGGTAGACAATAAAAATATTAAATTCCAACAAAACCGCCCTAAACGAAAAAACATAAAAATTTGATTTTATTTTTTTTCTTCCAAATTCAGTAGCGACCTCTAAATATTTTTTTACGTAAAATAATTTAGAAGCTTCTTTGGCCCTACTTTCGGAGCTGAAATGGCAAGATAAAAAATTGAATTAGAAAATGAACCACCCTAGTGTCGAGTTTCCTTCTAAAAATGTCTACAAAGAATTTTCGAAATCTTGCTACACGAATAATCCTAACTACCGTAAAATCATGATGCTCATTAAAATCGATGTTGATGACACCAGAGAGTCCGTCGAACTTTGTAATACATATATTTAAAAAAAATAGTGCAAGTCACTTTTTCTTTTTTTTTTATATTAGCTGTCGTACCTCAAAGTCTCAAGGCAACGAAGGCGGTCAACAGAGGTTGCGGTCGGGGGCATCTCTCGAGGACAGGGACATCGTTGACGCGGAACAGAGAGCACGCAGGAGGGAATGACCACGATGACCGCGTTATAACAGAGAGAGGCCTTCGAATATCGTATACCGGATGAGGAATCGCTGAAGCTGAATTACGGATGTGCAACCACTAGACGCGTATATAGTGATATAGAAGATAAAATATATACATATATATATATGTATAGTTCATGATGTATGAAACTGAAGTCTCGGCATAGAGTAGTATTGAACATGGTCGTTGGTGAGTTTCAAGCCGGAGAGTTCTGTAACTGAGTTTGTTCGGTTTTCAAGCTTTGGTGGTTCACATTCACCGTCGTCGTCGTCGTCGTCGTCGTTGGCAGTCGCGGAAGGAGAAGGAAAAGAGGTGACGATGGGGAAGCGACGAGTTGTCGCGGCTGGAATATATGCTCTGAAACATCTCCTATATCCTCGGGACCTTCGACATCGCAGGCTCAGGACGTTCGGTTGGCCGAGGATATTAGCTGGCTTGTTAAGGCAAAGCCGAGCTAACGTCAAACATCCTTATTAAGGCCGGGCAAATAGGTAGCCCGTCGCGTTTACCCGCTACCAGGGGGAAATTCAATTTTCACCAAGCAAAGTGCGGTCGGTCAAAAGCGACGAGTAGCGTTCAGCGTTCGATATTGCTACGTCGGGCGAGCAATGACGACGGACACACATCAGCGTTCTCTTGAATTAGTTCACTGAATCGAAACGATTTGTTAGAAGCTTTTAGAGGAGCGAGCTGAATTTAAATCTGTACGCAGCTGCAGGACCTGCATGGTGAAGGAATTTATACAGTCGATAACAAATGTTCTGACATTGAAAAAAGGATATTCTTAATTTTCTTTTTTATTTTAAACTGGTTGTAAACATTTGGGAATCCCATGAAAACAAAACAAAAAAAGATACTCAAAATTCCGGGATCACAGACTTTGAGGCAATTTTCTCAGTTACGAAACCGGAAGTTCTCCTGTTTGAAAAAAAAAATATTTTTGTTATTTTTTTTTTAGAAAAACGCACATATTTCTTTTTTTTTTTAAATGATTTCGATACAGTTAATCGTTTTCCAGAAAAATAAATTCAAAGAGTTAAAAATAACAGATCATGCTCGAATTTGATAAGAAAAATAAAAGTTATTTAATTCATTTCGAATAGGAAGCATTAATATTTAAAAGAACTGAGATATTTCGCTTGCATCGGGCCATCGAACTGCATCTGCATCCATTCACTGATCGTAGATATAGTAATAGAGGCGTCAAGCGAGGGACAGTATGCGTGTAGTATCGAAGTTCTGTGGGTGCACGCGTGAAGAGAAATCGAGATCGCTAGAGGAAGCGAGAGCTAGCGATGGAATGAGCAAGAGCGCGCGAGGTCGAGGTAGTTTGAATGGGGCTAGTTTGAGATAGTTAGCGGGCCTTCAGGAGCACAATCGGCCGCGATTGCTGGGCCTACAATCACACACACCGCATTATACATCCTTTAGCGGGCAACCCGGGATCTTGCAAATCATGTCACGCAACGTTTTAACGATCGACTGCTGAAAATTATCGGGTTTGATCTCAAACTCTTGTACATATTCTCCTGTATATTCCACAGTAGTTATAGATCGTTCGTCAACGCATCGGAAAGTTCTCCAAAAGTTTAATCTGCCACCAGTTCGTCGAAACTTTTTTCATTCACGGAGAAAAGAGAAAGCAGTATACGTTTTATTAACGAAAAGAAAATTTGAATCTAGTAAAATTTAGCAGTCTTTATAGGTAATTAAAATTTTTTATTTGCAATATTTTATTTAGTTGTCATTTTTTTTTTCTTCTTAATGCAGTCGACGATAACGACAATTTTAGGGTAATAATTGTTTGGCTTATATTTTTTTATTTGCAGTTTCTTCCAAGAATTATATTTTAGGAAAAAAAAAAATTTGATATTTAAGTGGTTTGAAGACTTCAAATATTCGCTAGAAAATATATTAATAAAAAAACAATATGTAGAATAGGTGACTGACGTATTTTTTATACCACCGAATTTTTAAAATTATACCAAACTACACTTAAATAGTGATTAATATAAGTGATAATATAAGTCTGTTAATCTGCTTGAACGACAACAAAAAATATAAATATTTTTCTCTCTGAAATTTCGATCCAAATTTCTTTGAAATAACTGGTTCGTAGGGAATACTCCAATTTTTTTTTAAAGCTTTCTAGCGAATAATTCAAATTTCCTTTAATAAAAAAAGGTTCCAAATTAATAATTCTAATCTCTTTTAGAAAATCATTATTATTTGTTAAAGAAAGGTAGAGTGTTATTTAAGAGAACAACTTTTAAGTAAAATATAATACAATACTTTATTTTATAATACTTTTTCGTATACTTATTCAAGTTCACTAACTAGAAATTAAATTTATCTCAGAAAATTAATGGATTAATCAAATAAAATATGGAATAATCCATTTTTCTTTAAAGAAAAAAATTTCCTAGTGAACGATCCAATATTCATTTTAAAAGGCTTCCTATCCAACAATACAAAATAATTTAAAAAAAACAGTTTCTAGCGAGTAAACCAAGTTTGTTTTTAAACATTTTTTAAAAAACGTTCCCTACTAAATAATTTATATTCCTAAGACGTCAAGTGATTTTTTCATAGAATTCTCGAGCCAAGGAATTTAAAAGAATAGTTCACAATAATGTGATCCTAATAAACGTGCAATTAATAATATGTGGTAATGGAAACAGGGCGGAAAAAGTATAGTTCCAGAGTTTATTTTCCACGCAGAGATTTCCACACGTGGTAGAGCAGCGTCGTGACTGGCACTGGTGGAATTTCTCGTATGGTGACGATACAAATGAGAAACCAGAGCAGACGTTAGCAGCGCAGCAGGAGCAGCAGCAGGAGGAGATGGTACAACGTAAACGTAACTTTCCGCGAGGATCCAAAGCGCGTAGAAGATCTCCTCGACAAATATTAGCCTCTCTAATCCGTCGCTCGACGCGACACGAGACCGTAATACTATCTTGGAATTATCTCAGCGTAGAATTGGATTCTTAGAGAGTTAATTGGATAGCTCGGTATGGTTTAGACCCCGAGGCTGGAATCACGAAGGGACGATGGTGGAAGAAGGGCAGTGAAGAGAGAGAGAGAGAGAGAGAGGGGGTGGAACAGAACAAGATTTTCAAGTCAAACGGCAAACGCCGGCGGTCATAACACCCTTATACCCTGTTTACCGAAAGGAAAATAGGGTGGCAATTCGGTTTGGAAAGGCACGGTTCTCCAACCCTGTGGGCCTTATCTAATGATAAGCAAACGTGTGCGCTCTTCCACAAACCGAAACGCCTCATCCAATAATGCTGCTATGATAACCCTTTGGACTCGGCATTCATATTGCACACTGTGAAGAAATATTTCTAGGGATTTAGCTCTGAATTCTTATGATTCTTATAATTTCGTCTCGAAGCTTTGCTTTCGAAAATCGGCCAAAAAATCTTGGTCTCGAAAAAAATTGTTGCGGGTACTCTGTCAGTGCCAAAATGTACCACGAAGAGCGATAAAATATTTATATCGATCTAGGAGTTATTTGATTAATAACAGTCACAAAATAAAATTGAAAATTGCAATTTGAAAGATTCGAAAAATTTGAAAATTCCACAAATAAGCGAGACTAATTTCTCGAGACGAGTCTAATTTCGGAATGACTAATTTCTTCAAAAAAAAAAGAATCCAATTTCTTTTAGAAATAAAATTCCTAAAAAATCACTCCTAATAAATGACTCAAATTTCTTTATAAAAAAAAAAAAATCTTCCCAACGAATAATCCTAATTTCTTTAAAAGCACATACAATTATCTTCAGAAGCAAACAGTTAACAGTTAAAATGTCGTGTCTGGGGAGCCCAGCTTCGAGAGGTAGAAATCGCCGGTATACCCAGTGCTCGTATATTCACGGTAACCTCAGATCAAATACCCAGAGCACATGGAAACTGTCTCGTGTATAGCTGATGTGGTTGGTAGGACAGACGACGAAATACGTGACTCCGACTACCGACTGACGGAATAACTAATTTATCAATTGTTCGGTTCGGTTGGCTTCGATTTCCGAGACTATTTGCAAACTCGTGCAAATAACGGAAGACTTCTCTCACTCTCTACATATATATATATATATACATATACATAAATATATATATATATATATATATATATATCTGCGCCCAGTTGGAGCACATTTCGACTGGTACGTATCAATTGCAATATTTGAACGCGACGAAGGAAAGAGAAAATCTTAAATAGAAGCTAATTCTCATTCTCGTGTAAATTCAATGGTAATGTATATTCTGTAACACAGCAATATTTTACAGTAACGGTATTTAGCAGCAGCGGTAACAGTCGACTATGTCATGTCACGATGAAACGTAGGGCGCCGACATTAAGCGTAATGAATTACCAAAACAGCGCGGGTGGAGGTAATGTGTCTTAATTATGTACCGCAACACAATAATTATGTAATTAGGCATTGTTTGCCGAGCGGCCCCTAATCACAATCCAAGCGATGTGACGGTGTGCTTCGGTGACGAGCGCCTGGTCCCACCCTCAGTCCATGCAAACCGTATCTTCTACCTCTCTGTATTATCGATCCCTCTTCACCACGTCATCTCTCCTTTCATTCATTCACCTCGCTCTATCCTAGATATATATATATGCTGTATAGATGTATACGTAAGATATTCTCGGTTATTTCGCCTCCGGTAACGTTATATAAGACAAGTAGCTCTGGCGAGGACCATCGGGAAGATGTATTGAATTATTAATAATATACTAATTTAATTATCGCGAATAAACAGAACCTGAAGAGTTAAATATACGGGGCTATTGTATCGAGGGTATATTAAGTCATTTAATTACACAAATATTGAAAGAAAATTTTCGTTTTTTTTTAAGTTTCTCTGTTCGTTATAAAAAGCTTGTGAAAAAATAAAAATGTGGTAGTCCTTGTAAATTTTGTACCTTAAATAATCAACAGTTAATTAATTCTATTCTTTATGTCACTTGGGACTTTGAAATAGTTATAATATTTCATTTCTTTAGACATCCTCTCAGGTTGTGAAAAATGTTCTATGTAAGGTAAAAAAAAATGGCATTGCTAATTTCAGACAGAAAAAATTTCATGTTTACCTACGTAGTCCTATTGGCATTGTTTTTCTTAATTGGATGATTATTCTCTACCAATTCAGTCGTTTTTCTGACCTTTTTACGTATCCTTAATCATTAATCAATTTTTTATTATTGAAGAATTTTTTCAAAATTATTTTTGTACGTTTTGAAGATTTTATGTTTCTTTTTTCACGACACCTTGAAATTTTGCAGAATTTGTAGGAATATGTGAAAAGAAGAAGAACATATAAATATTCAATGAAATTGAGCTGACGATATATTTAATAAATTTAAAAAAAATATATATTTTTTACATAAATTTTCTATTTCTCACATTTTATTTTCTTTAATTGAAGACAAAATATCCGCTTTCCTAAATAAAACTGAAATTCTTTGCGTCAAGAAAAATCACGATATAATTCCAAATTATTTTGTACTACGAATATTATTTTTACTATAAAATTCTCGGTGGTACATCGAGAGTGAATGTTAGCGTTTGCGGAAGAGGCAGAGAGCCGAACCGCGCGTCTTGTGCGACACATTAATATTTATGCGAGAAATCAAATCCCTAAGTCTTCGCGAGAGATACATTGGAACCTATGGGAAGGAGGGTTTAACCTGAGTATTTCCTCCTGAGTCACTCAAAACGTAAGACAAACACTGTGCGGTTGGTTTGTACATGACTCCGGAGACATTTCTAGAGATTCCACACGTTGATTTGTCTCTCTCTCTCTCTCTCTGTCTCTTCGGCAATTCGGTCTTCGTGGCTTAGACGTAAAATTTACATGACTTTACACGTATTTCCCGCGAATCCTCGAAGATTAGACGCAACGTGGATTGAAACTGAAATTCGTATTAAATTATATTATTTTCTTGTGTATATATTGAAGAGAATTTCAGACCGCGTATACTTCGTGTCGGATTTAAAAAATTATAAATTATTATTGACCTGCATAAAAAAAAAAACAATTTTTTTTTCACAATTCTATTATTCTCTGTTAATTCAGCAATTTTGTTTACACTCTTAAGTAATTTTTATAATTAGATTATATTACTACTTAAGATTACTTTCTGTGAATTATTTCAAGATTTTCTTTTCACGACACCTTCCATTTTACCCTCAAATTTTATGCAGAATATGTGAAAATAAAAAATTTGTCTCTCAGGCAATTCGATCTTTACCGCTAGGACATAAAATTTACATGACTTCCTAAGTGACAAAAAAATTTATGGAGTATGTAAAAAATATATACATGCAATGGAGTTTCCTTTTTTTTTTTTTTTTTTTGGAATTTTCCAGATTCAGGGTGGTTCACCTTCCAGAATGGGACAATGGATGCAAACTATTCAGAATTTTGGGCGGAAGAGCGCCAGAGAGTTTAAGTTTAATAAACTTGAAGCTTTCGTCGGTGAAAGAGGGAGGAGGAGGAGGGCGAGCACCGGGTTATTCATCAGAGGACACGCCGGAACTCTGAGTACGCTGACGGGAAGGAAGGGGTTATAAATACGTCGAGAAGACACTCCAACCCGCGAGTAGGTGGTTAGTTACACACGCAGTCTCTCCTCCACTCCGATTCAAATTTGCATAACCAAAGCTCGAGTTCCGACGTACCAGGGAGGCTGAGAACTAGACATTTCGTCACACACGAGAGCAGCAAGCTCTTGCATCCTCTTGATCGCAGAGGGCTACATCGAAACACCACAAGAGGCACCATAAATATGCTTCATAAATGTTGTGAATCAGATGCAAATATACCGGGATAAATGACTTAATTGTTTCAACGAAATGGAAACATTTTTTTTTAAATTTAATTGAATGTAAATATTTATTTTTCGCAACGAAAATATTTACGAGATTTCAATACATTTCATAAAATTTGAAATCGATTAAATGAAACATGTCGTATTTAATTGTTTCTATGAAATGGAAACATTTTTTTACAAATTTATTTGTTTCAACTAAATACACATTTTTTGCAATTAAAATATTTGCTCGATATCAATACAATTTCATGGAATTTGAAATCGACGAAATAAATAATATCGTTGACTCACAAACCGATATTTTAATTAAATTTCAAGGAGGTCTTTGAAGATATTGATAAATGTATTTATTTTTGAAACAAAAATTGTTTGCTTTGTTACCAATGTAATTATTTATTTTTCAAGATGTCGATTTTTTTTTGTAGAAATTCAGTCTGCAGTAATCAAGAGGCGATTTATTATTTTGAATTACTCTCTAAAAATCTAATCAACTCAGTATAGAGTGATAAAGAAATAGTAGTAATTAAAATATTTTCCAATATGTCACATTGCAATTTCTAATTAATGATCCTCACAAGCATTTTTTCACCCCGAATTTGTCAATAAAAGTCACTGGAATTTTGACGAGCGAGTACATAAAAGTGTGCATGCTGAGGGATAATATATTTTCCAGAGTATGCGAGCACATAAATGCAATTACTTTATTTTATCATAATGAAAAATGGAAAATTCACTGACACGGTACTTTTTATTGAAATACACAATAATTTTTATACGTTTATAATTGTTGCCGATCCTGATAATAAAAATGTAATACACTGTAAAAATCCCACAGCGCACATATTATTGAAAAATAAAATCAATTACTAAATCATTTTTCTTCGTTGAACATCGTTGAATTTATCAAATTTCATAGTTAAATTATATCAATTTAAACATACAGCATATTTCTATATAAATTAAATCAAAGTTTCAGAACGTTGAAAGTTGACAATATGTATATATTCTGTGTCATGTATGAGCCAAAACACGTCAAATTGGCCACCCAAATTTTTCATGAAAACATCCTCAAATTTATTCATGATGTTGATCTGGTTGAAGAAAAAACGTAGAATTTTTTTCAGATTTTTTATTGCATATTCCAGCTGTTAAAAATTTCTGAAAATAATCAATGGTTATTTTTTTTCAATGACTGGAATATGCAATAAAAAAATCGGAAAAAATTCCTACGTTTTTTTCTTCAACTAGACCAACATTCTGAAGAAATGTGAGGACGTTTTATTTTTGACATGAAAAATTGGGGTGGCCGACTTGTCGTGTTTTGCCCCATATGACAATGCCAGCGTAACTTACAGCTCACTTAAACAATAATTCCGAACTAAACTGGATGAATAGTAATGGTCGTAATTTATATTCTGATAAATTTATTGCAACTCCATTTAAAGTAGCCACAACATCTTATTCCACGCTCGTGTGTTATCCAAACGCACACGGTTCCGCTTCGGCTCGGTTCAAAGTTTCTCGTGTACAAAGCCACCGTCTGGCATTAAGAGTGACGCGTTTACCCACCGTTTATATAAACGTTACGGTTTATGGTTTCTGCACTGTGGCGTTGATGGAGGCTCATATAATATAAGCTGCATGCATATATCTATATGGGCCAATTCATACCATTTCGACCTGGGTCAGATCATCGACCTTCCGGATTTGGCCCATGATTTTTTAAATTATTGTTCCTCCTCTTAAAAGCACTCAGATTTAAAAAAAAAAAAATAGAATTTTTTATTTTTGACTCAATTATGATTTTTCATACATAACATGGGATTTTTAAGAATTTTTTCAGAATTTTCAGAAGCGAATAAAAAAAAAGAAGATTGTGTATAAAAATTTGAAAAAAATCTCAAAAATCCTGTGCCAATTATAGAAATCAAACTTTTTCCGAAAAAAAAAATAGTAGATAAAGTCAGTTCACTGTAGACTGTTGTTCGAACGTTTTTATATATATAGGATTTTTCAGAATTAAAAAAAAAATTATATATAAAAATCATTTCTGTAAATTCTGCAAAAAATTGTCAAAAATTCCATATTATATATAAAAACGTTCGAACGACAGTCTACAGTGAACTGACTTTATCTTCTATTTTTATTCGGAAAAACTTGGATTTTTATAATTAAATACAGGATTTTGAAGATTTTTTTCAAATTTTCAAACTCTTCCTAAAAATATGTTAGTTTTGAAAAATAATAGCTAAGTCAAATTTAGAGAAAAGGATCTAAAAAAAAAATGTGAGTGCTTTCTCGAGTTGGAACAATAATATAAAAAATCATGAACCAAATCCAAGAGGTCGATGGACTGTCCGATCCAGGTTGAAATGGTGTGGATTGCCCCATACATATATATGAATATTATAGATATTCTACTATATTGTACCAACGGGAAGTGGGAATCTTTTGGAGGGGTTAAAAGCGGCGAAAAATTTCATCCAGAACGGAAACGCCAGTGTGCCACTTGGCTTACCATATCGTCGATATAATCGTGTGGAAATAAAAGCCTCGTCGTCCGATCGTTATCGGTCATCTTAAGTTGCTCGTTCGTTGTAAGGGCAAAGATCAAAACCGAGACGAAGACGAGGAGAGATTTATGCCCTCAGCTATCAATTACCATCTCGCACAAACTTATTATGGAAATTCTCTTAAATTGTTGGTTACACCGTGAAGAACAATGCAAACAGAAAATGGATAATTATTGGACTGTAAATACTGGCAAAGTGTAGAGAAAACTAGAGACAAAAGAAAGGAAAGAATCAACACACAGCTGGATATAATTTATGTTAATTTCGATCGTAAAGCCAATTTTTTCAGCGTAAGCAATGCGAAGCACTTGTAACTCCACGAATGCACTACTGAGAAGATTCGAATTTTTTTTTTGGAAATATAATTTTCTCTATAAAAAAAAATGTAGTAGACCTCATTTTTTTTATCTTCTATTCTTTATATATTTTTTTGTATTTTGTTTTATATTTTTCGAATTTTTAATTTTATTCTTCGTCGAAAAAAAAATCGATTTTTCAAAACGAGTATATGAAAAAAAAAAAAAAAATGAAACAAAATCTGATTATGGCAGAACGTTAGGTTCTTAAATTGTTGGTTGCTCCGTGAAGTAACAATGAAAACAGAAAGTGGATAATTATTGGACTGTGAATGCTCGTCAAGTGCGCGTAGAGAAAAGAGAGGATGAAACAAAGGAAAGAATCAACAGAGCTAGGTATAATTTATGTTAATTTCGATCGTAAAGTAAATTTTCATTGTGCGCAACGCACTATATATAACTCAGTGAATGTACTGGTAAGGAGACTCTTGACTTGGGAGAGAAGTCGGTAAACTATTGTGGAGGTGTGCGCTGATGTCGTAGAATAAACCAGCCAGTACTGCGTTATATAGAAGCAGAACGTAAGCTCGAGACTCTTGCAGTAAATCTGAGGGGAGGATCGTTTCCGCCTTTACTCCTCGGCACATTGAGCTTTATTCCTACCTAGACCCGATACCGCATTGTAAATTCTCGAATAAACCGCGACGGAATCAACGACGTATTGCACCTATCAATTAAATCAACAACACCCGTAGTTGCTAATAACGACTGGTGAGGAAATATATGAGACACTCCATAACAATTCACCCACAAGAACATTCGAAATTCTGAAGAAAAAAAAAAATATATGTATGTAATTTAGTGAGATTTCAATATTTTATGAATAAAATAAAAATATTTTTATGCCACACGTATCGTAATGTACTATTATCGCACTAGTGCGAGAAGTGCGCACTTCTCGCACTAAATCTTCATAAAATATTGAACTTTCACTAAATTACATATATATATATTTTTTTTCAGAATTTCGAATATTCTTGTGGCTGAATTGTTATGGAGTACTAGTGCGAGAAGTGCGCACTTCTCGCACTAGTGCGACAATAGTACATTACGATACGAGTGCGATGAAACTTTTTCTTGAAGACTGTGAGTTTGCAGCACGAGTCGAAAATAGTTGAGAAGAAGTTTCTCGCACGAGTTTTGTATAACAACTTTCTCGCAACGAGTGGTATAAAGTTGATTATGTCACGCGGTGCGAGAAGTGCCTTCTTCGCTTCGCTTAGCGTGCGAGAAGTGGTCACTTCTCGCACTCGTGAAATAAAGTTGTATGCGAAACTCGTGGGAATATTTTTTTCTCCACTTGTGTGACTGCAGCACTCGTCAGAAAAAGTTTTATTGCACTCGTATCGTAATATACTATTATAGTTGTCTATAGTTGGCAAAAAAGGTTGACTTCACAAATGGTCTTGTGATGGAAGTTTGGTCCGGAAGGTGGCCGAAGCTGCGGATGTTGAAAAGTGACTGTAAGCATTATTAAAAAACAATAATGAAAATACTATATCTTGACAATATAACTTTACATAATAAATGAATCATATTCAAAAGGTTTCATTGCACACATCGAAACAGTTTTTGTCTTCGAAATTTACGATAAAATTAATTTATTAATAGCAAAAAAAAAAAGCCGGGATTCAACAGATGACCGGAATTATTCCGTTTACCTTATCCATCTTTCCTCCTCATCGCATATTGATCTTTCATTTCCCCCAAGCCCTCAAAACCACACTGTAAAATAAGCCCAACAACGAGAATATCAACGGCGTATTCCGTCAATCAATTAAATCGTCAATACCGTACCATAGAATTCGCTATATAATTGCTAATGACTAGGGAAATGTATGTTGATTTTGCGAGAGAACGCCTACTGATATCTGTTACTGACACTCAACGGCTACAATATCATCGATGAAATATTAAACTTCCGAGTGAACGCATCAACGAAGTTGCCACGTTGGTCTCTGTTCCCGAAGGTCTTGCTGCGTTAATGCTGATATAATAACCTACTATAGATATATATCAAAGAACAGAGCCTCTCCAGAAGAGATATATATATATACACATATATATATATTTATTGTATAACGCACCTATGCAGGCCTCACTGTCAATCGTTTCGACAATCGCAATTACCGCGGCAACGATTCCCACAGGGCGCCTCGCTAATTAATATAACCAGCGACGATTCGTTCGCGATTGACAGGAAAATGCAGCGGTGAAGCTTGCCGCCGCGGCGCGCTCGCGAGAGAACGCCGCGTATATATAGCGATGGAACCCCGGGATTTGAGTATCGGTGGCAGCGGTGCAAGTTGGGAAGGGTGCCCGGGGGCGAGGCAACTGCACCGGACACATACACCGAGATATATACCGGGGCCCGAACCTGGATGCTGGTTCGCAATTTGTCAGGTGACAGCCGAGAGACGGGAATAAATGGACAATTACACAAATACAATGTTTGACGTCATTTCAATGACGCGAGAGACACCTGTGATTGATTGTTAATTGCCTCGGTTTGTTACCCAGAGCCGAGGGGGTGGAAGGGCGCACGCGAGAGAGAGAGAGAGAGAGAGGGTGGACGAACTGGGCACGGGCTACCCAACGAGTAATTCAATTGAACCGATCGATGCAGAAGAGGTTTTCGTCGCATTTTTTTTACCTTGGCTCTCACGCTCTCAAAACCATCTCTACGTTTTTTTTGTATTTTTTGTTTTTTGTTTTTTTGTTTTCGTTTTGTTTCAAAGCTCTCTTGCATACGCGAATATTTAGGTTGAGTGTATTCTTTTGTTTTGTTTTATCAGAATTGTGTAACACAGTTTGAATTTTACGACAATTGATTTTATTTACTTTTTGATTTTTGCTTTTGGGTGTCTGACTGCTTTTCATCTCTGATGCAACTGTGACTGGATTATGTTTTCGTGTTGAAGTAGTTGTATATAAGGAGGTAATGGTTTTTTTTTTATATGTATTACAACGATTTTTCTTAATTGTGTAAATTATATCTAGGTTGTACTGTTACATATATTGTTATCTCTGAGGAAAAAACATAAATTGGGTTTAGCATCGATTCGTTAAAGGCTGCTGAAAAGAAACTCTAAGTTTTTTTGTTTCGAAGCACTTTTGTTTACACGGGTATTTAGGTTGAGTGCATTTATTTGTTAGAAGCACGAAATGTTGCTCAATACGAAATGCAAAAAAAAAATAAATAGACGATACCAAAGACAGGGTTCGTTGATTTGTTCTGATACACAAAATAATGTTGTTCAAATTATAGAGCATCGATATTGCCACATGTCGAATATTTAGGAAAAAAATTGTTTAAACTATGTCAACATAAAAAAAACGTTCGTTAAATTCCTTGTCAATAACAGCCTTTGGGAAAAAAAATTATCAATCTACTCATGCATCATATACCTGACAATGAAGGTGTCCCTAAGTTAATTGTCTTAGCAGATTATTATCTAGCAAAAAAAAAACATTAAGCATTAACAAATTAATTTTATTCCAAACAAAAATATTTTTTTAAATCCAGAAAAAAGTCTGATGGAGCTCTCGGCATTTCATACACATTCAAAATAGAAGAAACATGCATGATTTTGTTAAAAGCCACAAATCGATAGGATGGTGACTTTTTTTTTTTACATTTAACACATTTGTATACTGATATTAAAAAAGTACTCCACCCCAATGTTTCGTCTATTAAAAAAAAGATTTTGGTCACAATTACTAAAAAAAAACTGTAGCACCAATTTTTTTTTTTTTCAATATTTTAAAGATAATTTAAAAAAATTCGTTATTGAAAAACAAATCTGTTGATCTATTTAAATTTTTTGTAGATACTCTTCAAGACGCGCAATAAAGACACCATAAATTGTTGAAATATTTCGACGAACATTGGTACAAATTTTATTAGTGTATATCCAGCCTCTTTAAATCGAAGGTACAACAAAAGTCTCATCCAACGTCGTAATTCTACCCATAATATAAATCATTTTGCATATTTTCCTCTCTCCAATACTATCCTGCGTTTTTTTTTTGTTAAACTGTTAAAAAATGTATGGGTCACCCCCGAAAATGCCAGAAGGAGCGAGAGCCGACCAAGCCGAGCTGTGCAACAGTGGTAGTTGCTGGTACAGGGCAGACATCACGAATAAGCAAAGGGTTGCAGATTCTCGCTTGCAGGTGAAGTCGCACCCTCCGGAATATATACGACCTGCCTAGCAGCCACCATCCAAGTGCCATCTTATTTTCTCTCTCACTCTCTCTCTCTCTCTTTCTCTCTCCTCTGGCAAACACGCTGTCACCCTTTTTCGCATTCTTGAGCAGTGGAATACAGACTTTGTGTTTTGCACAAGCTATTTTCCTCACTATATATTTTTCCGGAACTTGTGCACGGAAGCTCGGATAAATTAGTCATCGAGGGTACATCTGCGTGAATATTTCTGGAACGTTTTTTTTTTTTTTTTTTCTTTTCTTCTTTTTTTTTTTACAACTTTGTCGTAGGTTTCCTAGAAGCTGATTATTATTTCCAGGAGATGTGAGTGTACGAGTGGTGTTGAAAATTCATGGTGAGCAATGAAAATTGAGGAAAGTACGTCCGACGACGTGGACGTTTCGCGGTACCTGCGAGTCGTTTCGTATGCAAATTCGTTTTATTGTCGCTTGGCTGTCTGTCTGCTGAATGTATGTGTGTGTGTATGTGTGTGTGTGTGTGTGTGTGTTTGCTGTTCGCTGAGAAACGCGAGAACCCGTGTAAACGTCCCGTCTTCCATTGCGAGAGTCGACTTAATTTCATTTCTCTACCTGCTGCCATTCACCCCCCCCCCCCCCCCCCCTCCTCCCGCCAACCTTCACTTTAATTACTGCCAATTGGCCCACCGCACACGCAAATTATGTCATTTAGCAGAACGGTCAGTCACAGGCCGTGGTCAAGCTACTCTGCAACGAGGAGAATGCGTGGAACAATTTTCGAAACAATATAGATATACTTTAAGTATGTTACTCTCAATTCGGATATAATGAGCGATCAATTATTACGACTCAATTAAGTAGACGTTTGCGACTGAAAACTTTCGTTCCTCGAATTTGCACGTTGTTACTTCCGGCGAAACCGAGACGGTTTGCCTACCGCATTATTTCATTTAAAGTACCATTTTTTCGACAAGACATTTTTATTTTTACTGTCAATTATGGTCTGAATGCTTGAATGTCGACTTTTTTATGTTGTCTTCGGAACATCATTGAGATCACATAAAAAAATTCCGATTCAGTCACGAATATAAGGGTTTTTTTTTTTTTTTTACCAAACTGACTACCTTTTAATTACCAAATCACTATAATTTTGTACTTGCAAAACAATTTAATGATTTTATCGAAATGAAATCCTTCTCTTCTTCAGCTTGAAGAAAAATTCAAATATTTTATTAACAATCGAGTATGATATTTGAAAAAAAAAACAAAAGATAATATTTGAAAGAAACAAATATAATGATGAAATTAACACAAGTAAGTCGCGAAAAAAGAAAATTGGTCAATAATAAGAGCATACCAATTGAATCCACAGAGCTGGCTTGAATTTACTGAAGAAAAAAATTGTTTAATGCCTCTGTGGGTCATAATATTGCGAGTTGATTAATTTTAATTTTTTTAATTGACAGACGAGAGGTAAATTTTTATTGGGGGGCCAGTTGCCAGAAGCCAGTTGTAGAATCGAGGGATTTGTATATGTGCTCGAGTATCAAGGATATTGAGAGACTCTGAAATTTTCATGAGAGTTCCCCTCGGAGCAGTTAGGCGAGTAACTGAACGACACTCTGCTGACCTCTCCGGACTTCTGTGTATTCGTTCGACTTCCAGCATCCAACTGGTCCCCTCGTCTCTTTCTAACCGTTACTTTTACCGGCCTCGAGCCCTCTTCCCTTTCGAGTACTTTGCCAGCGGCATGAAAATGAAAGTGGCGGAGGACTAGAAGCTCGAGAGTGGCTCGCGAATAACAGACGGATAATTGAATTAGAGGAGGAATTACGCGCTCGGTATACTGGTATACACCATAGACTCATTCCACATAAACTCATTCCACTGTACAGTATCCCCTGTTATATGGTCAGTCGTCTAATTTATTTCGGACGTTTTTTTCATACTCATACATATAAAAAAAAATATTTTATACTTATGATTTATTTCGACGACGTATACAGAGAGAAAAAAAACTGTTCATTGGCGAAGCTCAATTTACTTACTGGAACTATTTACTTGTGACTCAGTGTCGTTGAATTTAATCTTTATTTTTCTATTTTCGTCTCCCAATTGAAAAAATAGTGCTAAATACTTAAAACGAAAATCCTTATCAGTGCGTAAAAAAAAAATGTGTTTGGAGGAAAAATTTGAGGTAAAAAAATAACGAGCCTATTGTGCCTACTAAAAAAATTCTGTAATTATAATAATCTGTTGCACTACAGTTACAAATAAGAAAGATAATGACAAAATTAAATAATTTAAAAAAAATGCTCAATGCCCAAACGCTACAATATTTACAAATTTAATAAAAAATGACAATCGCAATTAACGTTAATTCTGATACTGAGCTTAACGTGTCAATGACTGTACTATTTATGCATTTTCACACGACTGAACCCTACAAAAATTCATCTAATTGAAAAAAAAAAAAATTAATTTTCAACACCATTTAAGCGTAATCCTTTTTTTCAATTGGGAAAGAAAGTAGCCATTAGCGATGAACTTTCGATTGAGAAAAAATGAAAAGTGTAAGAAAGGGGTTTGAAGTAGATTTACGAAACGATGTTTGTATAATTTGCATCAAATCGCCTTAACGAATTAAGAAACGACTCGGGGAACAGGTCGAGAAGCAGAACGAGAGAGGGATGGACCCCATTAATTCATTTCATTTTCGCAGGCGATGCCGACCGGAGAAAGAGAGAGAGAGAGAGAGAGGGATGAGCAGAAGAGTGTTTCAACCCTGTTCGCATGGTGTGTCGCATCTACCCCTCATCCTCCACTTACTTACTTACTTACTTACGTTCTTACTCCACTTACTTTAATCGCTTGCTCTTACCGATTTCCACTTGTTTTTACGCCTTATCCCTCGAGGCTAATTCATTAATTAATTCCGCCGAGCTCACGGACTCGCTTCCACCAGCTCATTCGACTCGCAATTTCTCTGTCTCCGTCCTGCTCTCAACCCCCTGAGCTTTCTTTCTATACCAACCTTACCGAACCTCGACTACTCGCTAATTAAAGTAATTACTAAATAAATTGCAATTACTCTAATGGATCAGGCATCGGTATGTTCTTCTCTACCTCAAACCCCTGATGTTTAGTTGGATCAAGATGCACAACGCTTTGCCTTATCGTCGTCCAATAAATTATGTTTTCACTACTTTTTTTTTTCTTTTTTTTTTTTCGATGTCCAGAGAAACGCAATTTTTTACGCGAAAACATTATTGATAGCCGTGCTTCTATCGAGTAAAAAAAAATGTTGCGCTAATTCGGCGCGTCAGTTTTTGAAATTATAAACCCCGTTGTGTTGATTGTACAGATTTTTTTTTGTGTTTGCTATAGAATATTATTATTCTTATTTTTTTTTTAATGATTCTTATACATTTGAAAAGTAACCGAATATTTTTGTGAATTTGGCGATTTACAAATGTTTGTCTATGTTGAATTGGAAGTTACAAAAAAATGTCTGTCATATCTACACATTTATATTTTTGAAATCTAACGCAAATTTGTTTTTTTTTTGCAATTTTTTCGAATGTACAAAGTTACCTAGTATTTAAAGTATTATAAAAAAGTCTTTCGCTAAAATTATACTTCAAGAAATGTTTTCCCTTAATATATCGAGTACATTAAATTTACACAGTATTCCTTTTTTTAGTAAATTAATTGAAAATATGTTTGAAATCCGAGTTCATTCATAAAGTTACAAAAATATCTGTTTTCGCTGTGCAAACAAGTATTTGTTAACCGGAACCCATGATTTTTTCATAATCGGACGTCGAGCAGCCGAGGTGTACAAAAAAAAAAAAAAAAAAAAAAAAAAAAAGAAATCAGAGTGAGCCCTTGATAAAACCATTTCGGGCTTCACCCCTATCAAACCAGTCTGCCAGCTACTCGCCCGCACTCTCATATACCATTTGGCATTCCCTCACTTCCTCTTTCTCTCGTGCATCAGGTTTTGGAGGTTCGTTTGAGTTCAACTGAATAATAATGATTGGTAATATCGGCTTGTTTATTGTTCGTCTAGCACGGATGGCTCCAATACCGGATACTAACAGTATTGCGCACGTTATTGCATATTTTGAGGTCCCATTTTATGCCCACCATTATATATATAGCTTGGTTTTTTTTTCATAAAAATCAATTGGTGCATCGAGTTTCGTTTGGGTTTTTTTTTTTTTCATTGCTTCACTCTTTCATGTCTCTTGTCAATATGCAACTGCTTTTTTTTCTTTTTTTTTTTTATAATTTGGAATATTCCGGAAATAATTTTTCATCAGACGGCAATCAATTTTTTCATTATTATCATACATACATTTTTTTCTATTATAAAAAAATATCAATTTACATTTGGCAATAAAAGAAAAATTTTAAACATATAAATTTATTTTATTCTTATTTCAGTTTGTTGAGGCAAATGAATCGAAAAAAAAGAATTCGACGTATTTCAACGACGACGTAAAACAGACTTTAAATTTACATCGAGCGTATATAAATCTGATTCGGGCGAGAGCATTTAAGCTTTGCGTACAGTGAAAACGCAATGGTATCGGAATATATGAAAACTCGATAAAGACGAACGATCGTCGATGTGAAATGAATGAAGCAAAAGAAAATCGTGAACAAGCAGACACGGGGAACGTCGACGACAGACATAATTCCAAAGTAAGAAATACTTAGGGGCAGCTACCTAAAGACACCTGTCGCTTCCCACACGAAAATACACCAAAGTCTCGACGTACAGTTCAGGCTTAAAGTTTATTCACAGTCGATATATGCAAAAATGTATCCTCACTTTATTGAAAATCATTTTGTTACCAATTATATTGACTAATTTGTCGTCCGAATTTTGAATACCAATTTGTGCGTCTAATTTTTAAATTACTTGTAATTTTAGATGTTCTTTTGTCAGATTTTTTTTTTTAAAGCATAAGTTCAATTTTAAGATTGAACTTGTGACTAAAAAATACACGATAAAGTGAACAAAAAAAAATATCCACGAATACAAAGCTTCCTCTCCAAGCAAACAAAATTCAGCTCTTAAAACCTGATTTAAACATTTTTTTTAACATTTCACCAATAAACGAGGATTTACATTGGAATTAACGTCACTTTCCTTGATTTTAGTCTCCCTTCACGATTAATTTCGAGTGGTTTCATCCACAAATGATCTAACAGACTGTGCTCGAATGCCAGAGAATCCTCGTCGAGGATCGGTGACGAATGGACCTAACTGTACGTCCTCGGAAAGGAATATTATATGTCAATAGCGTTCGGGTAAGCGGCTTGGACCATTATTGTATTTGTCACGAGCTGGTAGGGGAAGTGAAATGGATCTATATTATATAACGTATACTGTGTATTTCACGTATATATACAACGACCTGTGAGAGAAGCATTGGAGAGAGTCTTCACAGATTACGTTCAGTTGCTTGCATATCCCAGAATCTCCTCGTCTTCCCAATGTTCCTTTTGATAAACATGAATACGTCACTGTAAAATATAAAGTTAAGGAAAAAAAAAAACAGAATTAAAATTTTTGCGCATGAACTCCCGACGGAAAGGTAGTTGATCTGCCAAAAGGATTAAATAATTTTACAATCTAGGAAAAAGTCATTCGCGCTTGTAAAATTATGTAATCATTTTTATAGATTAATTTTTCAGTCGGATTCTTTTTACAGAATTCAAATTTTGTTCTTTTAAAATTCTTTTCATTATCTTTTTAATATTCACGCATTTTCTTCCGAAATTTCTATCAGAATGTAACCGACTTGTGAAATGTATAAATTCACACCAAAGTCTAACACATCATTAAGACATAATTTTTTTTTTACAGTAATATATTTAAAAAATGGCTTGCAAGTAGCTTCAAAAGGAATGCGTATACAAAATTAACGATTGAAAATTTCAGAGAGGCGAATTTTAAAAGGATTTTACGATGATAAATTAGAAAAGAGAACAGCTTAAGGATACATTTTAACGAATACGTAAATAGTAGACCAAACATTTTCGAGACCAACACGCTCAGACATAATGCATCAAGGAGGGTCGAGAATGAAATACGAAAGTCAAACTGTGCGGAAGGGTTTGAAGCTCCGCGAGACCGTCGAAAGAGTGTGAGCAGAGGGAAAGGGTTTAAAAAAAGAAAGAAAAAAAAAGAAAAATCTCTCGACGTCTCGCTCGATCCACAAAGAGACTTGCGCCAGAGCAGCTCGCACTCTCGTATATACCTCAAACGCACTCGACACGAATTTGTCCTATTTCACGACGTTATTTACCAGGGCTTAATATTTTCAGCAAACAGGTTAAGTGCTTCTAAGTGGGCTTGGGGGCGAGAGAACGTGGAAGAGGAAAACGAGTGAAAGAGAGAGGTGTACACGAGAGAAAGTGTGGTAAAACGAAGGGAGTGCACCGCGACCGCCCAGGAGAACGAGACGTAGGGTTGGCCAGATTAGCCTGGGTTATACCTCGTTTGGCATTTACCTTTTCGACTCTCTTTATCCGTATTCTGTCTCGTGTCATCTCTGTCTTAACTTGTCTTATTTTAGCGTTTGTGCCTCTTCACTCGTATTCCACACAGACAGACTGGAAATCGCATGCTTGTTTCAAATGCAAACAACGAGTCTGAGTAGCAAGTTGCAGTCTCTGGCAGAATACTATTAGACTGGTCTGATACTATTAGAGCTCATAATTTAGGTTCACAGAGAAAGCTTTGTTTTCCTGTTAGGATTGGCGCTTAAAATGGCTCAACACGTCGAGAAAAGTGGTTTAAAATTAAAACACAAAATGGGTAACTAAAAAAGTAGCGAATTACGTAATCGCAATACGAGACTTTCTTGTCATGTTGTAACTGGTGTGATGGTTTTATCGTCAAATGAATAGGACAAAGTTACGAGCTATTATAGATAAAAACTGTCGAATTTCGTGAAGTAATTTGGATTTTGTCAGACACCGAAAAAGACCTTTTTTACGATCGTCATACGAGGCCAATATAACAAATATATATCTCAATTTCAATTCCGTCGTGTCAGGAATTGAACCCCTCGCTCAGGCTCGAATTTTGGAAGTCCCCTCTTCTCCAGATACAAATTTTTCTGTCTCACTATGAGGTCCCCTTCAGGACAGGATTTTTGTAAGTCCCTCAATATTTCCCTCCTCCAGGACAGGATTTTTCTAAACCCCCTGTAACAGACCCCTCATGGGGCTGACTCAGAAAAATCCTGGACTGCAGGGGACCTCATAAAAAAAAAGAAACATTAATGACACCCAATTAAGGGAATCCCTCACTTTCGTTCCAAGTGGTCGTCGAAAGCTTTGATCTTTTACTATGAATAGACGGGCATACTCTCTTTTTAGCTTGATAAACACGCAAAGACCGTCAACAAGGAATCCAATGTCAAAACGAGTACTTCACTCAGACTTATATGGATAATATATAATTGCCAAGTACAAGTTTAATTCGCCAAGAGTTATGTACGCCACTCTCTGGTAGGCAGCGATAATTAGTCTGCTGGAGTTTTGTATTATTATTATTACATTTTTTTTTTTTTCTTCTTTTTTTTCTATATCTTTTTTAAAAAATATCTTCTTTATATGGCTCCTCGAAGCTTCCTTTAGCCTATATGGCCATGGGCAGTAAAATACCCTCTATGCCCATCGGGCCCTTGATTCTCGATGATTACCTCGTTACGCGTAAGCACGCACACGGCCTCGACAGTAATTACTCACTCGGCACTCGGTTGCTTGCTCAATTCGTCCGATCCGCGCATTACATACTCAGCTGCGAGTTCACCGCGCGTAATATGCGCTCCGGGGTGAATAAGAGCATTTTACCGAGCGTGCGGCACACCGCTGGGTTCTTCATCTCTTTCCCTCATTTGCAATCGTGGAATGCACTGCGGCTTAAATATATGTATGTGCATATAATATATAGCATTTCAGGCCAAATCGACAGGATCGTGATCCTTGAAATTCTAAATATTTATTTCCTTTTAATTATTGTAAAAAAAAATACAGCATTGGAATTCACAATTTTTCTTTCTCATTTGATCGGAATAATTAAAAATGTCAGGTACAAAACAATGGTCGACGATTTTTTTTTTTGAAAGTAAAAATTTTATAATAGCGTCCAGCGGGTTGTGGATAAATAGTCCTATCGAATTTTCAGATTTTTTTTAGAAATATATTGATCAATCACTGCAAATGTGAATTATTATAAAATTCTGTCTGGATGATTTTTTTGTTCACTGTAAAAACTTGTTGAAGAAATTTTTTTTTTTAACGCTGTTCCAAAAGTAGACGTGTAATTGGGTTAACGGTCGGAAATTATTAAATGTTCAGAACTGAGCGTTTTACCAATTTTTATATTTTGATGGTTTTTCCTTGGACAAAAGCTGTGGTAGTTAATGAGTCTAAAAAATCTTAAAATACCACTATATGTGATATTTTAAGATTTTTTTTTATTTTCGAAAATTTCCATTCCACTTCCAATTTTTTTTTTTTATACTCAAAGCTATTCTGAATTATTCTGAGTACAGCTTTTGGCAAAGAAAAAAATGAAAATTAATAGGAGCGCTAAGAAAAAAATTATGTATAACTAGCGAAAAATTCTAATTTATCCTTATTAACGACAGAATACAGCTTTTGTTAAACAAATATATTCAGAAACACGGAAACTGGGAAACGACCCAAGATTGATTCTTTTTTTTTTTTGCTAATTTTACAAACATTTTCGAAACAGTCTTAAAAATTTAATTTTTCTCGAATGTATTAACTTGGAAACTTTTTGAGGAAACCCTCCTCACAGTTTAGAAAAATATTGAACATTTTTGACGATTGTCAGCAAGTAATTTTTTTTTTTTTAATTTATACGCAATATCGCCCTAAAAATACTAAAAGGAAAATTTTATATAAAAAATAGAAGACTCACGACCACGTCGTTCTGGTTTGGAATTTCCCATATATATTTCTGCGGTTATATTCATGCGTCGTCTCGCGAGACACTCGACCGACGGCGAGATACTTGTCGTTTGTTGTCGTGTTTTTTTTTTTTTTTTTTTTTCCTTTTTTTTTATGATTTCTGCGTACTGCCTGCGTAGGACATACATGGTTTATACGAGAGCTAATTGCGAGCATAATTAGCGACTCTCGAGCCTCGCATTAGCCCAGGGGCCGACTTGAGTTTTATACCTGCACTCTTACACGCTCTGTATAAGTAAATGTGCGTTCGTGTTTCGCGCGGAGAAGAGTGGAGACTCGCGCGCCGCGAGAACGATTGAGTAACGGAGCACGAGCGGCGTTAAACTAAGCGCGAGGTTTTCTCACGACCTCGATAAGCTAATTTTGCTAATTATCTGCGACACGAGAGACGCCAAAATGAGGCCAGGCAATGCATATGTCGATGATGGTTTCACGAAGTTTCAACATCGATTAGACAGTATTTTTCTAAATCATACAAACATCCTCTCTGCCGGTTGAATAGTGGATTAAAAAAAAAAAAATTATCTTAATCGAAAGTGCAACAATTCGATAAATTGAGAAAAAGAAAAATCGACCAAAAAAAATTGTTGCTCTTTCGATTAACATAATTTTGTCGATTTTTCTTTTTCTCAATTTATCGAATTTACTGTAAAAACGAAATAAATATTTTGTAAAATAAGAACACGAGATTTTTAGCTCATTACATTTTTCTACCTTTGTTGTTGTAAAATTATAAATTGACAACAAAATTAACACATACTTTCCATAGATATTTGTGAACACAATATTTATCATTAAATTTAATTTTAACTGTGTACAATCGATCGAAACAATTTATGCGCTCGAACAATAATAGTTAGAATGTGTTCACTCACGTTTTTAAATTAATACGAATATAAATTAGAATGATTATTTTGAAAAATCAATGAGAAGTGAGCATCATTTTCCGTAAGTATCGCAAATATTTAATTTACAAATATTCGTACTTTAAATGAATTGTTAATTACCCGCAATGCAATGAGGCTTTAATTGATATAATTCAAAATACATGGTATTACCACTGCTTTCTTTCCTGTGATGTTCAATAGAGCCCACAACCAGTGTTGTAATAATGCGTGGGTTGATGCTGCCACTTCTGCCCCCGCGGAGCTTAGCTTTAATAATAAATAATACCGCATTCGCACCGTATAATTCACAATTAATAATTCATAAGCACGTTATGGGTGGGCTGTGCTCGCGACGGGAGAGAGATGAGAATGCTCGCTGCAGAGAGACCTCTTTGCGAGCGTGATATTAGCATACAGGTAAATTAAGACCCTGGGTCAATTATAATAATTGCGTTACTGCAATATTTATACCAATGCTATAGAGCTGCAATTTTCCCTCTGCAAAGTTTCCCCCTGCTAAATGTGTCAGGATATTAGAGACTGGATCTATAATGAAAAGCAATTAGTTGCAGCTATTTTTTTTTTTCATAGAGGAAGCTTTATATTTGCAAAAAAAAATTTTTTTGACATTTTCATATCAGTATATTTAGAATTACCCAAAAAGTATTTCTTCGTAGGAAAGTACCTTTGTTCCTTTGTAATAATAAAAAAAATAATGAGGAAGCAATGTGCAAAGTTCTACTTTGCATACTTTTAATTATTCTTTTTAATATTCAATATTTTTGCAAACTCGTAAATATTAGTAAAGCCTGCCAGATTTTGCCAGATTTTAGCAGATTATTTTTAAAAAAATGTAATTATAAAATCACTGGTTCACGTTAATGATCGATCTGTAACTTTTTTTCATTAGAAAGTTTATTAGCAGCAATAAAAAAAAAGAATTGCATTCTATTTTAGATCCTTTTTTTTTTTTTGTAATTAAGATCAAATTACAATCTTTTTGATGCATTGATCAAAACGATGACGCGTATAGCAGCGGATTCTAATTGACGATTCATCCAATGACCAGTGGACAGACAGACGGATACGAATATACTCGTACTGTGAAAAAAAAAAAAAATATATATATATATATACGGCTATATATACGCCTGTGTGACACCTAATATGCATGTTTCGTTGATATGTGTTCGTACGATCACGTCCGGACTGTTCCATACAATAGCACACTGTTGTGGGCCTATGTAAAATAGCGAGAGGTGTAGTATCAGTGGCATTTGTCGAGCGAGATCCCTCTCAGCAGCCTCTCTGTGCCCTCCCTCATATACTATATAGATTCATCGTGAAACGGGAATTGATTTTAGTGCCGGGCTTTGTGAAACGAGACCCGGTACGAAAGCCGACGCCATTAACAACGATAAAAATAATACAATCCGACGTTTGTTTGATCTATCGCGGCTTATATATTTTACCGAAATAATTATAGGAACGATCGATCACTGTACAGAGTCATCCAAAATTTAGAGATTTTTTAACATGTCCCATTTTTTATTCTTATTTTCCACTAATTTTTTTTTACAGCTGAATCATCTGCCTGTTTTTTTTTCGTACAATTATTCGAGATTATGCATTGAACTGTATTATCATTTTTTTTTTAATTTCAATAACAATATTGTTAAGACAAAAATATTAATTTTTCGAAATTTTTCGAAACAAGTATTTCAACATTTGTTTAATCTATGGCTTGTATATATTTTACTGCAGTAATTATAGGAATGATAATTACAAAATTTAGACATTTTGTATGTCTGATTTGTTTATTTTTATTTTCGACTGTTTTTTAAATGTTGAATCATCTGTCTGCTTTATTTCCTTGTATAATAAAATGCGAGAATATATTTCATGGTATTTTGTCATTTTTTAAGTTTCAATAACAATTTTGTTAAGACAGAAATGTTCATTTTTCGAAAGCTGATTAACAAAGATAAAAATAATACAATCCGACGTTTATTTTATCTATCGCGGATTATTATATATTTTACCGAAATAACTACAGGAATGATGAATCACTGCACAGTGTGTGATCAAAAATTTAGACATTTTCTATATGTGCGATCTTTTTATTTTTTATTTTCGACTGCTTTTTTATGGCTGAATCATCCGACTGCTTTATTTCCTCGTATACAATTATTCGAGATAGGGTGTTTTATCCATTTTTCAAAACTCCAATAAAAAGTTTCGTTGACAAAAAATTATTTGCTTTTTTTAAACTCGAGTAAAATTGGAACGGTTGCTTTTTAGAGAACAAAATAATTTTGTGAGAGGTAACGTTGAATTATTGTCAATTATAATCAAGAATTGGGATACGATATTTCAGATGTTATTTTTCCAAATAACAAATTTAAAAAAAAAAACAAATTTCGTATATTATAGTTACAGAGAAATTATTGAAAAATTGTCAACATTGATTATATTTATTTACGTTATATTTTACAAATGTGAGCTTCGTCCGGTGTATTAAAAAAATTAATATGTACTTATTATATTTTTGCTAAAAAAATTAATGTTTGACGAGATATAATGCAAAGATCATCAAAGAACTCGGCAATTTTTTTAGATTTTTTTTTTTTTTAATTGGAATGAGCTATATGGAACGATGAAAATCCCTTGATTGTGGATGAGCCTGTTTCCCAGAGGGACTCTGATGTGTGTGATTGACTATGTTCGGAGAGTCGCTGGAATGGGAAGAGAGAAAAATGGATAAAGCGAGAATCGGATTTGTGGTGTGGTGACAAAGCCTCCCGGTCATCGCGTCATCATATCGCCCGAAATGAATTTTTCATTGTACCGGGTATTATTAAAAGTTTTATATTAATCACGATTGCAATAGGCCATTGATGCAACGACGAGCGATCGAAAATACGAAACCGTGATTAATAATTTGGCGATTCGTATACAGCGAGGCAGTAACGAATATTATACAAGACACAATAGAAAAAACGAAATAGTGAAGATAAACAAAATTTTGGAGAAAAATGCAACAATAAAAATTGCCTATACGACTTTCGTATACAGTGAGGCAGTAACGAATATTATACAAAACACAATAAAACAAACGAAATATTAAATGTAGAAACATTTTGCAACAAATATTTTAAATATATATTATTTATTACTAGATCCAGTTTATTAGAATATAGGTATATTAATATTTATTTAATATAAATATTTAAAGTTTTTTTAATATCAAGTTTTTTTTATATTTCACAAACACCGTTGCTTAGAGTCAACATTTATTGCGCCGAAATATATTTTATGTTATTTTGTGTTGCTGTTTACTTAGCATCGAAATGCTTAGCAAATTGAATAGAAGTGCCGCTTTTAAATATTACAATATTGCCAAAATATTTTCAAACAAATAAACATAATTTCTGTCAACGAACTTTACCATCAATTAATTAAAAATATTCGTTGCATTAAGGCAAATTATATTATTATTGCATTATACCATTTAAAAAATGTCGAAAATATTTAAAAAATAAATTAACTTTTGTCATTAAACAAGAAAATCAGAAAATTGAAGTTGTAACATTCCAAGTAAATGTGTTGCAATTCACCACAAAATTGCGACAATATTTCAGCAATATTTCTGACAAATTCTGTGCTTATGTGAAAGAAAGATATCTTGGTGAGTGACTCTACTATATTCAATGTGTTAGACAAGATATATTTAATTCACAAAGAAATAAACTCGTCCAGACGAATGGACAGTTTTCGAGAGTGCGTCAAATAAGAAGAAGAAGAAGAAGAAGAAAAAAAGCACAGTCATCCCACGGGAAGACGGGGAAGAAAACGACGAAACTGTGAGATAGTACCAAACGTCTGACATGTACACTCGACAAGGTGTCAAACTCTCGTCTCAGTTATTTATGAACGGTAAGTCTTTGGGTCTCGACCTCGAGGATAGTTCCATCTCAACATGAACCGCGACCACCATGCTCTCAACACAACTCTCGCGCCTTTTTATCGTCAAGACTTTGGAGAGAGAGAGAGATAGGATAGATGTACCGGTTTTGGCCACTTTTACATGAACTTTAAGTATCATGAAAATCTCCAGAAAAGCATTTTAAAACTGTTGCGTGGCAAGTGCGATTAATCCAGGTGCACAGCTCAAAAAAATACCTTAAGCTTGCCTTGAAATTCTTGTCAACCTACATAAGAAGCAGAGAATTCAGTGAAATTAATAATGACTCTTCATTTTTTTGTAGAACATTTTTTAGAAATTGAGACAACACAATTAATGTCAACACAACTAATACGTTTCCAAAATACATGACGTTTTGAAAAATCACGATTTTCTACAGGCAAAAAAAAACAATTGTATCCACAAAAAAAAAAAAGCGCACCAAAGTATCGGTGATGACCAAAACCGGTGCAGTGGCCACAACCGATGCTTTTCCAACCAACGTCATTTTCTATAACTCCTCAGCATTGTAAAACCGACATTTCTCAAACGCAAGAAAATTGCTAATTCAATAAAGCCAACACCTACGAAGTAATGCTTTTCTCCGCATCTTTCCACATCGTTTCATCCAGACAATCGGCAAAACCTGAAGACGCAATTCCGTGCAGTAGCGAATCGTTCTTCTTTTTTCTTCAGTCTTGGCAGAATTCACTGAAGCTCATGGAAACTCCGCGTAGCGTCTACTGGAAATTAAAGTGGAAAAGTGTTTTTAACGGCAGGTGTATATCTACACAGCTTGAAAATATGAAAATTTGTGTAGAGCAGTGGTCGAGAATTTTGCATGCTGCAAGACTGCGAGAATATGGTATACACGAGAGATCAAGGTTTGATGTTGGCGCGGAAGCTTGGTGAAATGTCCATGACTGAGGTCGTTCCTCCAGAGGAAATTCGCGCTCGGCCTAATCGCAACTTTACTGCTGAAATAAAAGCGTTTCTGCTGAAGCTACCGGAGCGGGTTGGGGGGCGAAATATTCGGTGAGCCTCGGAGTCTATGGAACATTTAACTCGACACTCAACGCGATATATTCTCTGCACTCTCTGGCACACCGGTTTCGCTTCATCCCCCGGATCCACAACCCTGAAGGGATGGAGTGTGTACTCCCGAAGTGCTCTCATCTCTCGCCAAACGTATTTGTGTTTCTACGTATCAAACCTCCCCCTTTGCGTTTGCCCGCTGCGCGTTAAACCACGTAGTTTATATTTTCCTTCGCATCTTTCAACTTGTATATCGCTTCGGTTGCGTCGGGTCGACTGTGTATTATACATATATATATATATATATGTCTACTGGAAAAGCTATATGGACCATTTAAACTCCAAAAACCCAGCAACCACTTCACTCACTCCTTAATTCTTCTCGAGAGTGTATCAACATTTTTATGAGAATAAAAACTCTTTTCTCATACGCTTTCTGAAGTGGCCTTTTTATTTTATTGAAGGACAAATTGCGACAACAATAATACTCGGTTATTTTTTGGACAGGGTATTTTCGGTCAGGGTATTAAGGGTTGCGATTTACACCAAACACATTTTTCAGTGTCTTTTGTAGTGTAGATTTGGAATTTTGCCGGGGACGGACTTTTAAAATTGTTTAAAAAATTAAAAATGCTACAACTTAAGAGCAGTTCGATACGCTATAGACCCTCCTTTGCCAACGCACGGGTATTAACCCTCCCGGAAAATTGCCCCATGGAAAATTGTCCCCAAAAATTACGGGGATGCAGTGAAAAATCACGGCAATTGAAATTGCACATATTGCTTCTTCATTAACGTCGCTTTTTGTTTATCAACGAAGTTACACGGGATTTGATCCAGAACTGTTGATGGTAACGAGGATGTTTCAAGCGATATAACATGAATCTATAACGGAGCGATTGAACTGTAGACAGAGTGAAGATATTAAAAACGATAGTTTTAAATTTTTTAAACGATAGTTTAAATTGATAAAAATTTAGATAATATTATCTGACTCGCATCTATGCAGTTAAAAGCGATTTGGAGGCCAAGTTTCCGGGGAAAACACATTTGCAGAAACTTTGTATTAATTTGAAATATTTTTCAAAGCAGTTTCTAGTTCTTCGAAAAAAAAAATACAAAAATAATGTAATGTTAAGAATGTTGTGTTTTCATTTTTCGATATATTTTATGTGAGTTTTCGACAAAAATATTGGTAACTTTCTATTACTAAATAATATAAATAATAAAAGTGTCACTTCTGATTTAACATAATTATTTTTGTTGATATGATTTTTTACCCCTCGAATTTAACAAAAAAAAATTGTGAGTTTACCTTTTTTTATCATTTCTAATTGTACTGTTTTACTTTTTAAATTTAACAGTAAAATCCACCAGATACATAAAAAACTGGAGCTCCGATTTACACAAGTTTTCTTTTACTCTGGATAAGTAGCTGATATATCAAGCCTGATATTTGCCAGTTTTCTACATCATTCGAACTGTCGTCCAATGAGTTAGATTGAAAATAAAAAGTTGTTGAAATTTAGGAAAAGCCGAGACCGGAAGAAACATTGGAAAACTGTGTTTTAAATAATTCGACAAAAGTACATAACAACAGTTATATATTCCTTGATTCCAGTTCCCCGTTACAAAAAAAGAAAGAAAAAAAACAATTACGAAAAGCCATCAGTGAGTAATACAGCTAAGAGTCCCCAATATCGGATTTTCTATAGCAACGTAGAGAAACACAGTGAAGCTTTGCGTGTGTACCACAAAACCACGTAGAAACGTTAAATCGACCACAAAAACACAAGAGACTCGGAAATTCTATTCGCCGCTAGGCGAGGCAATCGCGACGTAACCGTTCTCCACGTATACAATCCTCTTCGCTTACGTCGTCCGCCGGATCTCACTCCTGGAAAAACATACACATCCGTGAAAAGTTTTCCCGATAGCCGCTGGCGCGGCAAGCACAACGCGAGATCATTCTTAATTCATGCGCAACATGGTCCCTAGTTTTCCTTGCTCTTCTACGTGGTTTGGTACATTGCCTATAAACCTGACGCTTTTGCTCGACGTCAAAACTTCGGATATTCGTCTGTCAAACGTATCTCCCATCAACTTTCGCATGTCTGACCAACCCTCTGTCGTTTTCCACTTTCCCTCCTCCTCCTCCTCCTCCTCCTCCTCCTCCTCCTCAGCTTATTCCCTTGTTTCACGAAGCTTTCGAGTTTATCCCGATAGAAAATGATAAGCTCATTTTCTCCAACTCTTTCCGTTACTTTTTGCTTCCTCCATCGTGAAATAAAATCGTTTTGCTCCCATTTTTTCAGCTTTTTTAAAATTAAAGTTTGGGTATTCAATCTTATTGTTTGAAATCCAACTGAAAAAGGAGAAGAGTCATGTACGTGACTTTGATGTGAATCTATCAAATTAACACGTGTTGAAATAACACAATTGTTTTTAGTCATATTTGGGCTCTGGTAGCATCCAAACCGTTAAATAGAATTTATTATGTCCTACAGAGAAAGTCTTTAGAATTTTTCTCTGAATAATCTTAGAATATTTATTCGTTTATCCGATTATTCGTTCGTTTGGTACATTGTCTATGAATCTGACGCTTTTGCTCGACGTCAAAACTTCGGATATTCGTCTATCAAACACATCTCCAAACATATCTCCTATAAACTTTCGCATGTCTGACCAATCCCCGTCATTTTCTACTCTTCCTCCTCCTCCACAGCTTGTCCCCTTGTTTCACGAAACATTCGAGTTTTTCCCGATGGCAAAATGATAAGCTCATTTTCTCCTTCTCTTCGCGTTTACATTAGCTTCCTCCCTCGTGGAATAAAAATCGTTTTATTCCCATTTTCCTCAGCTTTTTCCGTCTCCGTTATTCCATGGAACAAAAAGCTAAACGCGTTTATAAGCGTCTGCCGATTTAGGTAGAGACAGCCACGACGTGTAATCGAATTACCAACAGTTTCTGCCGGTTCTGCTTCTATTTTGGAGCTTGGTTTAACCTGTGCCAATAGAAACCACCGGCAGTAGAAACGTCGGGATAACGTCAAAACGCGGTCTTCTACGTGACCACGAACGTGCTGCTTTCGAGGGTTGGAAGGACGGGTTCGTGCTTTCTCTGCTGTCTATTTTCTTCGAACACGCCGAGGAATTATCGAGAAGCACTCGGTCGCTCTCACCATTCTGTGTCAGAGATTCGCGAGAGTGAAACGAAAGGACATACATGCTTGGTATTGAAACAGGGAAAAGTAGCGAAGGTACTGCAGACCCTCCGCAAGTAGAATTTGTCACGTGCGACGATCGAGCTTTCTGGAGAAAGCAGCCTCCAGTTGCTATTTGCTAAGTGAATTTTATCCCACATTACGTGTGAGATTATTGCGAGAATTATATACGGAGATTGGCTATATTCCTCACGTATACACCAGCAGAGTTGATCGAGGCTAATTGAGTCTATTCTGATACCAAGATTTTTTTTTACTATTTCCGAACGCCTATAAAATGCGAAATTTTGGGTCAACGATTATGAACATTTTTATCAACAAACAGAGTAACGAAATATTTATTTTCTATTTAAGGAAATATTTCCTGCCTGGTATCGATCTATATTATTCAGATTAGTTGAAAACTTACGAGATACATTTATTTTTACTTTCTGATCTCACGCGAATTATGTGAAAGACAAAGAATTGCAATCCGAAAAAAAAATCGACTGCCAATTTTTCATGTAAGTATACGTTTCGTGAGTCCTAGATTCTCCAAAAAATACATTCACCCATTTCAGTCTGTCTGTGTTGTCCAAAAGTGCAATAAGGACCGAAGCCAAATTAGTTGCATGTCTTTTATTTTGTCTATCAAGCATTCTTCTACGAACATCCATATTATTTTTAGGCTCTGCCTTGATACTTCAAAATATTTGGACTTAAATAGAGTGTTTCTGTACTGGGAATCAGTAGAAATTCAGAACAATTGTCTAAATACATATCTTCCAGCCATATGATAATGATGAAAATTACGACTGCTGGCATTCCTAACGTTCTCGTCGGGGGGAGTCATTATTTTTCTTTAGTTGAACGTCACGCGGTCGGACAGCTCGCTGCCCAAAAAAAGCCCAAGGCGTCGCTCGGTCTCGATCACGAAGAGCTGAAGAAGCATATATAGGCGACGGTGAAGGAAGAAGCTTCTCGCAATAGAGCTCGAGGCCATACGGCGCTCGCTCTCTGTACTTACCGCGAAATGAATCAAGTGCCCTGCTTCCAAGCCGGGCAGGTGCTTATTATTTACTTGGGTGAAGCCCTCCCCCCAGCCCTCCCCGTCGATGCACCATCTTCTCCTAACCAACCCTCGCGCTTACGGAACTACACTACATTCTTTTACTAATGTCTATAGTATATATACATTTGTACGTATATAGTCTACGTGCGTCGATGCAACTCACAGCATATAGCATTCCAACTCAACAATTCATATACCCGCCCTCCATATATCCACTCGAGGAAACCTCCCTCGCCCTCGGGTCATACAAAATATTCTCCTCCCTTTACATTCGCTCTCGCACATACTCTCGTTCGCCATTCCTTTTGCCATACTCTCCTCTTCGCGAATCAGGCGCCCTCGAACCTCTTTTTCGACTGAACGGGTAACAGTACGTTGCTCCGAGCCACGGTAATTTTCGATCGTTCGACGATTCGTGTATACACTTTCCAAACGAGGCTCCAACTCTGTTGGATATGGTGACTACTTCTTATTGACGGATATGCGGGTATGAATTTGAGATAATTTTATGCTGCTTCGTTAGGATGCAGTCGCGTGCAAAGTGAAAGTACCCTCGGGCATGGTTTATGCTAATTTCAAAAACTGTGGGGCGCAAAAATTTGTGGCAGATGTCATTGAATTATCTTGTTAGTAATTATTACTTCACGCTGTTGGAATCTCATGTTTAATGCGCGACACTCATCTGCAGGCCCTTACAGTACGGTTGAAAAAAAAAAATGTTAAACAAGATGTAACATCCCACGTGGAATAAAAATACAGTCTCGGAAATTAGTCTTCAGAGATATCTTAGATCACGCATTGGATCCGAAACGGGATTGCCTTATCGAGACTCTTTTTTTTTTTTGTTATCGTTTCTAGTTTTAACTAAACTTGTCGAGACTGCACTGAGAAAAAAATACAGTTGAATCAACAAAATCTGCGGTTGAATTCGTTCAAATAAATATTCAGTTGTGTCAACAAAAACTTTCTTGCCTCTATCATAATGTAGTCAGTTGAAGCAAGTAATTATTCGATACAACAGATAATTAGTTTTATCAACTAAAGATTTAATTGAACGTTTTCAACCGCAGATTTTTTTGCTTCAACAGTATTTTTTTTTTCAGTGTGACTTAACCACCACCAGGTTCGTAAGATCTATCTGAGACTATCTTTGGAGGATAGTTTTTTAAATTTAGGAAGTAGAAAATTTATACGGAATTTTTATTTTCAAAATCTGTACATTCTATAGATTTATTATGTATTGATATTATTGTTTTATCTGCATTTTTTTATATAATTTAATTTTGATTAAATTTCATATAAATACATAGAATTTTTAATTCTGCGATAATATGCATAAATATTTCTTCACCATTAAAACTAAGTTGAATTTTTTAATACTTTTGACAGAATTTTTTTTTGCCTCAAGCATCCACAGAAATATTTTGTTAAATTTACGACATTTTTTTGGTAACTTAATAGTTTTACAAAAAAAAAAGTATAAATAGCTTGCTGAAAATTGTGTAATTTTCGTAATATTTTTTTTGTTACCTGTAACAAATTGTTTGTTGTTTTAAATTCGACAAATTAAATTATTTCACAAATCAACGTTTAGAATGACAATATTGTGTTTGAGTGATTTTTTTAAGAAAGAAAAATTGAGTAATATTTTTTCTAAATTTTCCGTATCAAGCTTATTTTATTTTTTAAATATAAAATTTGTTGGAATTTTATAAATTCGTGGCTAATTTATCAGAGATATCAAAAAGGGTTCGAAAAAAAGGGGATGAAGTGCCAGAGAGGCAGAATAAAAAATGTAAATTATTCACCTCGCATATTTCTTCTATTTTTCTCCCTTTTAAAATATCCTAAATTATTGGAATAAAAAATCTAAATAAAAGTGTACAGAATATACTCTAAAATTGTAGTAAACTCTTTTAACATTTTTTTGTTACTTTCAAGTCACCTGTACCACTTTAATGTTGTTGTTGTAAATTCGGCAAATTAAATTGTTACACAAATTCATATTTAGAATGACTATATTTTGTTTGTGCAGTCTTTTTAGGAAAGATAAATGGAGTAATATTTTTTTCTCAATTCTCAACATTTCCTGTCTCATCGTGAGATTGATTCATACATCAATACTACATATCTACGTTATGTTATTTTGTAAACAGAAAATTTGTTGCAATTTTCGGATGAGGTACGAGGCTCAAACGAAAGAGGTGGAGCAGCAGCTCTTGACGTGTCCCCCTGGGCCAAACACGCCGTTTATACGACACAACAACGACGAGAGCCCGAGAGATGTTACAGAGTGGAGACCGTAGAATGCTGGACGGGTTCCTAATGGCTGGCCGGTCCGTGCGATACTCTCAGAATCGCCTCGAGCGGCTATTGTCTCAGTTTATGCGTTCCTTGCGAGCGCATATATGTCTATATATATATATATATATATATATCCCTCTCAACCGTATCATCGTATATGCGAATAAACCTTGGTGTGTGGTGTGAGTCGACATGGCCAAGTTTCGCGATCTCAGTACATACATATATTATAGCATACTATCATTTCTACAGTATAACCATCATCAGCCCCAGAATTATACATTCGACCATTTTCATACGTCTCAACATATTCTCTGCCCAACTGCAGGTGAACTTTCGTTAATAAGAGCGAAAAAAAAAAAAAAAAAAAAATTAACGAGTTGTGCGGCATCGATTTGCCTCTATATTTCACATCCATATCCATGACCCATTAATTCTGAGTGCATTACATACTCGAAAGAGCAGCACTTGGACTTCACATGTGCAGAGGCAAAAGTACTGACATTCGTATTATAGTAAATATAAATAGCTTCGTGCAACCTGCTAACGAGTGTCCGTGACGAGGCGTCGGTATTACTACGTAATGTACTATACTTTATTTCTACATAGGTATGATAACATTATATGAGGCGTTCTCGGTCAATTCAGCAACACTTTTTCTAACACTAAAATATTTCTCTTAATTTGCTGTCATTTTACTACTAAGAGTAGTTTTTGTACTTTTAAAAAAAAAATTTATTGGCTTCACCAAATATTTAGGATTTTTTTACTAATATTTTGGAAGGAAAAAAAAGCACAAGATAAAAAGAAAAATGTGTACTTTTCACTATCTTCTATATGCAATGGCAGTTATCTTTTTACTTTTATTTTTGAAGTAAAATAGAATATTTTCTTCAGCAAAATAATTAAATTAATTATTTTTTTCAACACGTTCCATTTTATTTCAATGTTGAACGAAAATATAAAATTAATTGTTTCTCCCAATGCGACATCTGAGATTTTAACACTTCACATTTTTCAGAATTTACAGAAATGTCTGTCAAATCCACAGAAAAATCGGCAATGCGGAAATTAAATATTTATGCAGTTAAAAAATCCATTTTTATCGGAAAATATATGCTATCGTCGTTTATTATTTTTTTTTACAGTTTTGATATTTTCTTTCAACATGCTCATACATTTTTGCAAATTTGGTAAACTCTGAGGTGTTGCATTGGACGAAAGAGTTAATTTTATAACTTGTATCAACAACTCAATTATTTCAGAATAAAATATAAAACGGCCCTACGAAAATTGATAAAATATGTAAATATTTCGCCTTTTACTTTTCTTGTGTTTTTTCTCCATTCCAATAAGTAAATAATCCAAGAAAAAAAAATTTCATTAAAAACGATTATAAAATGTCCTAAATTATTGGGATAAAAGTTCTGAAAAACAAATTCACAGAATGTAAACTGAACTAGTACTAAATTTTGTGACTACCTTATGAGAAATATCAAAAGAGTCAGAAAAAAGTGGATTGATAGCGACAAGGCAAAAAAAATATATAATTGCAATAAAATAAAATTTCATTCAATTCAAAATATCCTAAATAATTGGAATGAAAAATCAGAAAATAAATGGATGAAAAAGCATTTTTGGCTAATTTATGAGAAATATCAGAAGGGTTCAGAAAAAAGCGGATGAATTGACAAAGAATGACTGATATACGAAGAGTAATGTAGTGCAGTATAGCTCTTAGTAGTACCGCGGTATCTCACTCGCGGCTGGGTCCGCGATGCATCAGAACCCACGGGTTTCTACCACGTAATTATAGTGCCCGGTGGTATAACTCGAAGAGAAAGACAGAGAGAGAGTCGGTGAAGTAGGAGAAGGAAGAGACTGGCGATAGTGTGATTACGCCCACCAACCCCCAACATATATATATTCGTAACGCATTTCCACGACGCGAGACATTAGTGTTGGACAGAGGGCGAATCAGGAATTTAAGGTAGTCCTTGCAGTACAGTCAAGTCAATCGGGTACCATGATTCAAAAAATTCTTTATACACATTTTAAAGGAGAAGCTACTGTGAACTAAAGTGAATCTGGAATAAAGAGTTCCTAGTTAATGTATTAAAAATATGATACAACAAAAAATTTACAGAAATTAACACAATTTACACGAAAAAATCCAAAGGCATGTTTTTTTATGGAGTTTTTCTGGATATATATACTCTCTAGGAATTTATGGGAAAATATTTATGACAAATTATAGTTATTTATTTGCAAAAAAGAAAGCAAAGCTACGATGTTAACTAAACTTTTTTTTTCTCATTCGAGAAGTAAACCGAGGCAAAAGACAGGTTTAAAAAGAAAACGAAAATCTCTTGTGAAAATTGAATGAAAAATGCTAATTTGACTTCACAAAAACTGATGCATAAAAATTTGTCATACATTTTTTTGTACATCAAGTGGAACCTCTTAAACCCAAATCTATTTTACTTCACACTAGTATTTTCTTTGAAACCTGTAAAAACGATTTTTTAAATCGCTGTACTTGATTGACTTGACTGTACCGTAAGTACTATCTTAACGTATGTACTGTACACGAGGCATATGTAAGAGAAAGCCCTTCTGCTAGTTTGGTCGCGGTGAACACGACGCGTTGCCCTCAAGCAAATGATTCCAATCTTTCGAACCATAACCGCCCCTTATACGCGAATGCATCCAGGCCAACGAACGTTTTGCCTCACACGCGTTTCCTACAGAATATTCCCTATCGCATCTTGATACTCTTTCCCTTTTGCACACCCGATGGTCTCTCCGGTTTTCGCGCCACATTCGCATAAACGTTAGAACACACGTTACGATGGAGTCTCGTTTCGGTGCGAAACTGCAACGTTTCGAAGATCAGATTATATTCCTGGCTGCGATCGTGGCGGTATGGTTGCAAAATAATGGAGTTATACGGTGCAGAGGAAGTTCGGAGTAGGTACTCAAAGATGATCGTGTATTAACGCTCGTTACGTGTCGCTTCCTATCTGCTATTTAGAGACAAACAAGTCGGATGGAAGAAGTCACTTTCTGCCCAATAATTCATTTTAGACAAAACGCAATTAACATTTTTTTTTGTATAATCCGAGAGGCGGTTTTCGAAGTAATTTACGTTAATTCGACAGACTTTTTTTTTGATATCCAACGATTTTTTTCTGTTCATTTTTTTAAGTAACACAAAGATTCCGTGTTTTTGGCGAATGTACACTTTTTTGTTGTTGTAACTATTTTCAACATCAGTATTATTAGTTTTATTATTAGAAGAAACTGATTTTTTTGTTGTAATCTTGTTGAATTTAAATTACTTTGTAAAAGAAAGTGACAAATATCGTTCAGCGAAAATGACTGTATTGTAAATGTAAAATTACTATTTCTGTTGCCTAAAAATAACAAAAATATATTGTCAAACAAATGTGACTAATTACTTTTTTATCAAAATAACATAAAAAATATTGAAATAGTAAAATTACACCAACTAGAAATTGACACAAAAAGAATGGTGTTGACAGTACTTTTTGACATTTTACCGCATAAACTCTTTCTAATTTTCATTACTGTATATTATCTCTCATTTTAACATAATTTTTTTTTTGTATTATACTAATTTTGGTAAATTTGGTATATTAATTTCTGTCATTTCTAATATCACGCACTTTTTTCTACGTAAATTCGACAGATTATTTAATTCTTTTTTGGGCCGCGGGCCAACACCTTCCAAATCTAGACGAAGGCAAGAAAATTCTTTTTTTTTTCCATGAAGGCATAAAAAGATACAAGCAACAGGATTTAACAATGTTAAAACATTTTCTTTTTTTCTTTCAAGTTATCCTCATTCACGTAAAGAACTTCTGAAGCTCTGCCGTTTTGCATAATTCCGTTCTAACAGTGAAAAGAAACAAAACGTAGAAATGGAAAGAGGGTTAGAGAAAATATCCATATGCTGTTAACCGGATCGTACGTAGAGACGTAAAGTTAGAGTAGGGTGTATCATCATCCCCCTCGTGGACGTATTCGTATATATTCCGGCATACCGTCGAGAATCTCCTGTTCGGGTATTATAGTATAAACGGCGAGTAGAGTTCTCCTCGTCTCTACGGCAAAGTCGCGTTTATCCCGTGTAAACTAAGCCGATGGCGGTGTGCTTCGCTTACGGCGGACGGTCTCTCACCGCTTTTCTTCTCTTTTCCAGTATGTAGCGGCCAAGCGCTACGGAAAGAACAATGGACGAGATTTTAGTCCGAGCAGGTGTAGCCTCTCGTGTTCTCGTGCAGGAGGAGCGTAGAGACACACCCGCGATTTTCCTCGGAAAGTATTCCACGAGAGTCACGCGGTGTGGGAGCGACGCTCTCCGCAACGACGAACCTTCCTTTCTTCCCAATAAAATAAACTAAAACGTTAAACCGTTAGGAACCCTCGCTCGGTCGGAGCTCCTGCCGCATGGTTCGTTTCAACTGCACTTGTGCCCATAATACATGTACATATGTGCGAGCTTTAAAACTCGACCATTTCTCTGGCCTCCGTACGCCTTAAATCGCAGAATGACCTGGGGCTTAGGCAGAACAGTTTTCCCGGGATGTATACGTGGTATTCTCTGCCAAGTCGGTATTTTTTTTTCTTCTCACACCCTCTCAGATATTTCTCACATTATCAGCCAGATTACTACTTGAGGGTACTCTCTATTATTTTTTCTTATTTCATTTAAAAGCCAGCATTTCTAATAATGCTGCCTTTTTAAATATGTATTTCGAAATCTAATAGTCGAAGAGGAGAAAATAGTCTCTTCTGGATTTATAAGATTTTCAATGAAGTTTTTCCTCTCGGATAATTCTCATAATCAGCAAGACTTGATAGAACTCTGTCTTATTTTAATGTTTTAAAAGCTATAATTTCCAAAAGTTTGGCAATTTTTTTTAAAACAATGTATCTCGGAATTTATTAATTCAATGAAAAAAAAATAAAAATGTCACTTTGATTTAAAAGCTACTCGATGAAGCTATTCCTAATAATCAACCGGAGTAATATTTGACAAAACAGACATTAAATCTTTCTTTTTAAATATTTTAAAGGCCACAATTTTCAAAAAAGGCTATCTTTCTTTGAGTCAATGAATCTCCTATTTTATTAGACATCGAAAAATGTCTCATGAATATTTATTTAAGGTTTTCAATATTTCAAAATAATTTTATCTACCTGTTGATGTCGAAACAAAAAAAAAATGTACTGAAAAATTATAATATACTTTTTGAAAGATTTTTATTCCGAAACTGATATATAAAATTTAATATATGCAAGTGTGATGCAAAATTACGGCACAGAAAAATTTCGAAAATACGAGTGTTCCATACACTATCGTAATTAGATTAAAAAAATTTGGAAATTTTATTTCAAACTTCTGTAACTTTACATCATACGTGAATATTATTTTTAATATGACAACTTTATGAAAAAAAAATTCCAAAACCTTACTGTAATTTTCCAAACATTTTTAATCGAGATTTTTAAATACAGTATTTTGATAAATGTTGGATTTAAAAATCTGAAAAAATTGTCAATAGTACTAAAATCAGGTTAATTATTAGAAATATCTAATTCTCAAAAAAAAAAGGAAGCAAAATTTACAGAGAATGCCTCATACGTTTATAGTACCTTCGCATCTAGATTCACGCTAAAGAGAGGGCCACTCCGTTTTTGGCTAGGCGTTTCCCTCACTCCGACGGATGATCCGCTCGAGTGTCTCTGACTACGCTAAATACGCTCTCGTAAAATCTACGGGGCTAATACACACAAGTGGTGAAATATATTTGTAGAATACTCGTTGAAAACTACTAGAGTTCCGGGATTAATCCGTGAATGTTCTCTTTTTTTTTTTTTTTTTTTGCTTTTAATCTTTCGATGGCCCTCGTGCGTCTCGCGGAAAGCCTGTGCCCAGAGCTTTCTGTTCCGTTTTAACGAAACCCCCTTCATCCCTCTTTGGGCAACGTTGAACCTAACTGTACTTCTGCCTCCATCAAGCCTTCTCTCACAACGGCGCTACGACTATCTCTCGATATATTTACATATTTCCGTGATATTTCGCGGAGGTTAATCCGCGAGAACGAACCACTCCCCCCGTCCCACCTGGCTAACGGGCACAGGGGAAGAGCGAGAATTAAATGTGGAAAAGCTCTAGCTCGGCTGGTCGTCGACGAAGAGCTTTATTGTTATAAAATCGTATGCTACCCAAGCAAAATTCAGGGTGCTCATGATATTCTCCAATGGCAGCGTTTCGAAATATTTCTCGCTCTTCGGTTCTACCGAATATTTTATACCTACCTCCATTCCATTTTTCTTTTTTTTTTTCCCATGTTTCCTCATAGAGAACAGTGGGCAACTTCTGGTTTTTAACGTTAGGCCCGGAAATCACGGAATGAGAGCATCTGCTTGGACGATCCGTGACGTTTGTTTCTACGCTGATGTAGAGACATGGAGCGAATTGCTCCGACGATTAGGATTATTTGCAGAACGTTTTGTTTTTCTGCAGCGAGGGTTGAGAATTCCTGTCGGTGCTTTTCTTCGTCTGCTTTTTTTTCTTCTTTTTTTTTGTCTCTCGTCGTGCGTCCCGATCTCGGCACAGAGGAAGCAGTCGGTTGACTAACGGACTTGCAACAGCGTGCATCGTAGAGTGACAGTATAGCTGAGTGCACCTCCTCGACTGATGTCGCACGAGCCAGCGAACATGATGTTTGTTCCTGAAAAAAAAAAAAAGAAAACAGAAACAATAAGTGATGAGCGAGGGACTAATAGTTGTGCTTCTATAATGCAGGACCAAAAGGGTTCCGTCGTAGTTAACTTCAACGAGGGGAAACAATGATGTCGTATCGTTTAGGGGTTGCGACGGGTCGCGCACGATCTCAGCTATAAGCATCAAGAGAAGAACGGAAAGTACGGATTTACTTTGCCCAGGGACTCTCAGAGAATTAAAAAAAGAACGGTGCGTCAAGTTGGGAGGATGATTTGCAGAATAAAAAGAAAATTTAAATTTCGTAAAAAAAAATCCTGGATAGTTGTTGATCTGCAGAAAGAATAATATAATTTTATAGACTATTGGGTTGACGCTTCGCGCGCCAAACCTCCGTGTCACGATAATTGTAAATTTTCCTTTCGAAGTTTTGTAAATTTTGTAAACTTGATCTATTTTTTAGTGGGGAGTCTCACGAGGACTTTAAAAAATCAGATCCTGGGTTCTCATGAAGACTTAGAAAAATCAGGTCCTGGGAAGGACTCATGGGATCCTTGGGGGTCTTAGAAAAATCTGAGCTTGACGGGAACTTGAGAGACTAAGAAAAATCCGGGCGTTGGTGTCATTTGACCCCAGACAACTGGATTTTCTTATATGACTGCAGCGGCGGGGGCGACATATTTTTATCATATAGAGAGATAAAGTAAGAAACGAAATTGTAGTTTCAGTTTAGTTATAATAAAAAAATGTTGTACTCGATGTCCATGTTTTTTTTGTTAAATTTTACAAGAAAAGATTCAAAAAGACAGAAGCTGTATTTTTTTAAAAAGATTTATAAGACTTTCAATAAATATTTCTCTATCAGATACCTCTTGTAATCAGCTAGAGTAATATTTTTAATTCTCTGTTAATTTTTACTTTAAAACCCAAATTTCCAAAAGTGTTGTCTATTTTCCAGTCATCGTGTTTCCAAATTTATTATACAAAAAAAAATGGTCTCATCTAGATTTTTACAAGGTATTAAATAACCATTTTCCAAAAATCATCAACTCGATGTTACTTGTTAATTAAAATAAAAGTGTATAGACTTTTTCAAGAAAAGTCTGTTATTTCAAGACTTCTGAAATTAGCAAAAAAAAAAAAAGCTTCGCTAAAGTTGAAAACCACTGATATGTGACTACGGGAATGCACTCGTGGTTTAGATACGTGGCAGTGCAAGAGAGAAAAAGAGAGAGAGATAGTCCTCCACGAAAATCGAATGCGGCGACCCGCAGCCCGCTTCGTGAATTGAGAGTGGGATTTATTGTGCATCGCCAAGCCACTCTCGTTTCCGGATCGAGGGTCGGTGTGTTGTTGGTGCTGTTTGCTACGCGACTTCCGGCAAATATCTCACGGCGGATGATCTCTTATTGTGCGCACAAGGGAAAAGGAACGAGAAGCTTTTCCATGGCCCGTTGGACGGTAGAATTTACCTCAAATAGAGCAAACGAGAAATACTGCGCTCGTGTAATGAATTGGCTTCGCGTACAATACATTTACTGCATTGTACAAATATCGTTTCCCATTAAATATACGTATAATCGCTGCAAGGACATTTTGCATTGTCCAAATATCGTTCTATTTAAATACGTATAATCGCTACGAAAACGCCGTATCTTATCCCTGTAATGCTGTACGATTTTCTTTTTGTTGTAATCTGACGAACAATGCCCGAGGATAATGTATAATATAACAAAGCCTCGGCCGGATCTACACGTGTTACAAAACACATTGGCTTAGCAGCAGCTTTCCTCTTCCTACGGCTCTGCGGTGGCTTTCTTTTTTCTTCCTTTTTTTCTCAATTCTTTTTAAATTTTATCTTCACGTGTTCATCCACGTGCGTAGGCGAGCGGTCGAGTAGACTGCAGTTAGCTATTGAAATAATACGTGGCTGTGGACTGTAAAACAACGACGACGGGGGGAGATATATATACGCGTAAAAGCAGAGTGGAGAAAATGTGCGGGGGTGGTCCCGCTAAAAAGGGGCGTAATTGTCCGAAGGTTTGTTGTTTCAGGTTATTCTTATGTAAATCTTGACCAAGCTCTCTTCGTACCGCGAACCCCATTGCTGCCTCTTTCCGCTTCACTTCCCTTTTTAGGTTTGTCTCTCGCACGAACCTCGCTCTCTTCGTGTATTCGCACTGCTCTCCTATTAAGCGTCTACGAATATTTGCACTGGGTAATTATTTCGTCCGACGGATGTCGAATTTTCTCGTATGTTCGAATCGCGCGTTATTTTCCAGTCTTCGTCTTCCTTGCTGGAAAGTTGCAGAATTTTCATTGGTTCTTCGCGGAATATGCAAACTTATACGTCCTGTTCCGGATGTAGTTTTAACCTGCTGAAAAAAAAAAATGTTGACGTTAATAACTTTATTGTAAGAGTAATTAACGAACGGAGCGTGGTACTGGAATGAAAAAGTAATTCCAATACTGCATCCAAATTAATTAAAATATTCTCGTTTATCGTAACAGAATAAATGCTTAATTATTACAAAATGGTGAGAATTATTTTTACGAAATAGTTCGTCATAATTATCTACTTTTTTAAAATTATTTTAATGCTTTTCATGAATAATAATATTTAATTACCATTAAATAAACGCTGATAACAATACCGTAAATTTAACTATTTGTAAGATTATAGATTTACGATTTAAGAATCATATTATTGGTTCATAGATTTATAAAAATTGCTTAAATTTGTTGAAAATGTCTATTTTTTGCGTAATTTAAAAATAATATTAATGTGTCATGATTATCACATTGCTCTTTAACACTTTTTTTTCTGGGACATTCGCTGAGAGACATTTGCGAAATTATAACATACTCTTCAACCACGTATTACGTTTTCCCACATTTCAATCTCCGTATATAAATTAACCGAGAAGCTAAACAGACCGAGAACTTGGCGTATACCTGGAATATAATGCAGCAAACGTTTCGGGCTTCCCGTGCTTTTGTTTCAGCGAAAACCCTGAAGCGCAACTATGCGCTCTTATTGTCAAGCGAACTCTATCACAGTTCTCCGCAGTACAACCGATCCCTCGTCCCTTTATCTTCTCGTTACTTATGCTCCGACTCGTCTTACTAAAATTTCTGGAAATGCAGCAGCTCCATATTGCATACACGATTGCTCGAATCCGATAAGAAGCCATCCGAATGCAGTGAAAAAAAAACTTCGACATTTTTTGTTATTGATTTATACACAGTAAAAAATTTGTCTGTAAAATTGGGGTCGTCAGATTTTGAGGTAACAAACTCTATTGTGTTAATTTGACCTAAATATTGTGTATGTTACGGATTTTTCTGTTAAATTTTCCAAACTTTTATATGTTCAATTAAAAGTGTCATAACAATTACTTAAATTTGTCGAATTTACAGACAAAAATGTGTTAAAATAACAGAAATAATTCTATTAAATCAGAATAGACAATAATTGTATTAAAATTACACGAAGTATTCTATAAAAGGAAAATTACACCATTTTTAATATCAAAATGACACAAAATTTTACTAAAACGAATATACACCATTTTTAGCACATTATTTATGTACGTTTTTTTTCGTAAAACTAGAAAATTACAAAAAAAAATGAGTGTCAAATTAACACAAAAATATCTATGAACACAATATTTCTGTTGAAACCACACAATTTTCAATTTAATTTTTTCTGTATACTTCAGCATGGTTTTTTTTTCTTGCATTTCTATTCCAAGGATACTTCTTCTTGAATTCTTGAACATTTCCTTCTTCTTCAACATTTCCTGTGAGCAAAACAAAACAAAAAAGCAGTTATTCGAGCAGTGCCTCAATTTCAAGCTCCCCAATACGAAATATAAATAACGAGAGAGGCCCAAGGGTCGAGTAGAACTTGTCCACTGTTCTCTCTCTCTCTCTCACAACAATCTAGATATTATTTATTAATGATGATGGATCAACACGATTGAGCGTCGAGTGGTAGCAAGATAAAATTGAGTGTTAGTAGGTAGGTGTTGTCGTTGACCCTCGAGCCTTAGACGTTATCGCCTCAGAGATGGGAGAGGAGGGGGTTTGTTCAAGGGTTGCTCACCTCAATATACTCCCTGGCAACCCTCTGGCACTATTGTAGGTATAGCCACTTATCCGATACGAAAGCGTGTGTCTCGTGGAAGGAAACATTCGTTCGGTCACCAGGCTTACCATGCAGCTAACACACACACATATAGCTTTGAGCTAGATATATATAGGAGTTTGACCGGTCAGCTTGCCGATTCCACGTTCGAGAGAGGAGCGACGTCGCGTGTCTCGAGTCATTCGTTTACGTGCGCGGTACTGCGCTGCTCGAGCTAGATTATTACGTCCGCGTTGGACTCGGTAAATACAACTTCGAACCAACCGACGTTATTTATTTTATTGATTTCGTCCTGAACGCGAGAGGAGATAGGCCGAGTGTATAATATGTATATCTAAAAAACCGAGAGGGCACAATTTGCCACTGTCATTACCCTCTCTCGTTGAAGCCACGTAATATATTATACACAACATATCCACGTATCCACGTGCACACTCGAGTCTTATCTCTCTCATCGGTTTTTCCATTCTGTGTGCTTGACTCAAAGGTCCTGGGACCTCGTGTCTACAGGTATATGTAAACATAACTACTGGCGTTGTAAAATGTGTAAATGCGGACGACAATCTGATTGTCGTAGGTTCACCGCTATCTTAATCATTTTTATGTCAGTGTTTTTTTTTTATTTTGTAAGGTATTATTAGAGGAAATTAGGATTGTTGGATTAATTCTGAAATCGAGATTGTAACTTTTTTTCTGTATGTCTATCAGAGCGTAAGGTCGAATTTTGTCAAAGCTAATTGGAGTACCAAGATTTCGAAAATTGTTTGAACATATTTTCGACAAGAAAATGGCATTAAAGCAGGTGAAATGAAATTTAAGAACTGCTGCTTCGAATTTTGAAAAATGTATAACAATTGATTTACAGAAAACTAACACAGCTTACGCCAACCCATGAGATGCATTTTTATAGAAGTTAATTTTGCAATTTTCGTTAGATCTTATTGACGAGTAGGAGATAATTTCGTTTGATTGAAAGATGCATAATGAATTCAACCGACAACCATTTTTTGTAATATTCTTTGAAAATAAGATTTTTTTAAACCTTTTTTCGACATTTTGGACCATTTTCGGTGCACGGAAATCAAAAATTTGAATTTTTTTTTCATTAAAACAAAGTTCCTCAATAAGGAAGGAAAAGTGGCTGAACTGATGGAGAATGGTTTCGAGGTACAGACATAGGTTGCACTATAGTTATATCCATACTAATAACATTCGAGGACTTGGCACACAAGTTATACCGTCTGAAACGAGCAAAGTCGATTACCTTGGACCTTACATGGGCCCTGCTGCTCCCGCCGGAAGCCCTTCGGACATCAAAGCGTTTCGCAAGGTTTCCTAGGTAATTAATTCTCCCCTCCTCTCCTCCCTCACAGTCTAACCGTATAAACCCCTTACCCACCTTTGCTCAGTCTTCGCTTCACCACCGCTATTCACCAACGGGATAACACCCTGTACTTTCCCTGCGCTCAGAAACAACCCCTCTGCGCATTTTCTCTTATTCGTCGTATTTGACCAACACCGATCAATCCGCCCAACCACCTTGAAGACCTTATAGCGTCGTGGACGACTTTTTGACATGCGAGAAGAAAAATTATGTGTCGCGGAGCGTTATTTTATCGTTCTTGTAAACAGACCTGTCACGCTTATCTGGTGCATAGATCGCTTAAACCGTGAGCAAGCAATTTTGATATCAGTACATTTTCAAGCCTCGCACGAGGCATAATTATACTTTTGGCTTTGTAGCAAAGAGATTAATAGAACTTGATATACGCGCAATTAGGTCTGACCACATTCCGGATCGGTGTCTACGTTGCATCTGAATATTTTTAAAAATCAGATTTAATGAGACAGACTAATGTTGATTTAATACTGAATTTCAATGACGTCAAATACTTGAGGAGGTTTCTAGGCTCTGCAAACGTTATATTCATCCTAAATTTAATTATTATTAAATAATTATTATTATATATTTTAATCTATGAATCCGTAACTAGTAACTTTTGCTTGCAAAGATTTTATTTATTAGAGTTCCCGTTTTCTAACATTATTTGATATACCATATTTACGGTTAGTTATTAAAATAAATAATCTATGTCTTTCAAATAATTCTAATGTTTCATGGCTTGATTTGATTTTTTCAAATCGATTTTCACAAATCCGTGTAATATCGAATAGCACTGAAATATTTTGATAGCCTGAATATTTTGAAACCTCCTAAAAATATTTTTCAAATGTAATACATGAATATTGGAAAAAAACTTTTTAAACAAAGTATTGAAATAGAATCATTCATACGAAACCTGACATAGGTAAAAGTATTGCTTTTCTACTGTACCATTTTTTTTTAAATTAATCTACGGTCATTTAATTGTCGTAGTTTTCAACAATGTTCCCCAAAATTGAATTCGTAACTTTCCAATTAAATGTTTTCCAGAAATCGACTATAAAATCGTGACTACAAATTTCAATTGTGATGAAATATTAAAAGCAGTACTATAATATTTTTGGCATATTCTATGTAGATTAATTTTAGTGTTATTATCAAAATTCGATTCACCATGGAATTGCAGTAGATTAGACCAAGAAGTGATCAGACCATCGCGAAAATCTTGATATCGAGAGTACATTTTTGCGTCCTTCAATTAGTCAATAAAATAATTAGCCAAATAAATGTATCTATGTATCTTTCGCTTCTGCGGAAATGCGAATAAAGAACATTTTTAAAAGCTGTAATTTTTTAAGGCGACTTCAGCAGTAAAGTCAGATCAATCGAGTACCAACATTTCGAAAAATTTTTGTACACATTTTCAAAAGAAAACTGGCATTAAAGCAGGTGAAACTGAATGTATGGATTTCTGGTTAAATTTAAAAAAATGCATAATAATAAATTTAGAGAAAAATAATTCAATTTACGCCGAGAACTCATGAGACATATTTTTACGCAGTTTATTGGTCTTAAAATTTATAATATTAATTCGATCTTGATAAATGACAGCTCATTTCATTTGTTAAATGATGTTTTACAAATTCACCGAGTTATTTGTTTCGTTTTAGTTCTCGATTAGGAAAAAAGTTTTGTCATTTTCGTAGCTCAAGACTTTTCAACATAAAAAAACGGCTACAATTTATAAACAGTAATTGGTATCAAAAACTTTTATCGGTGAATCAGTAGTACATTTTTCAACAAACAAAATAAGCTCTCACACATGAAAATCTAACTAAAATTCAAAATTTGCCTTCTACAAAACTGCGCAAAAATACGTCCCATGCCTTTTCGGCGTACGCTGAGTTACATTTTTTTTTTTGTAAATTGATTTTCATGCATTTTTCAAGACTTTAAGCAGGAAACCATAAAACTGTTTTCACCTGCTTGAATATCAGTTTCCTTTCGTAAATGTATACGGACAATTAACGAAATTTTAGTACTCCGATATGACCCGGACTGTAAACCCGCTGAAGCCCTCCTTAAAGTATTGCCACGATTGAGATCTCGATAATCGGCAACAGCTGACAAACTCTACAGTACACGTACGGATAGAGTAAAAGAAGAGGACTGCTGCGATGCGCAAAGGGCGTTATGTCAGGAGGGGTGTTGTAAGTCAGGGATAGGCGATTACTTCCAAGAAGCCGATGTGCAGGTGCATTAATAGGTTGGTGCGCGACTTCCCGAGTGGGCAGAGCGTTGGAGGTGGCAAAGAGCGTACAGGTGAACGTACGGTCTCCAATCCACGATGACTTTCCGACTGTTCACAACGTGGCTCCTCCTCCGACGAGCTTTTAAGGGAGTGGTCTTTTCATGCGCCTGCGTCACTTGCTCCGCCTTCTGCACCTGCTGATTTCCCGCGCTTTTACTGCGCACGGTATTTTCCCAGAGTGGGGTGAAGTGAAAAGCTTTTCCATCGACGTGTTCAGAGGAGGGATGAAAAGCTTGCGGCACAAGCTTGCAATCTCCAATAATCTTCATGTAATTTAAGTTATCTTTCTTCACTTGGGAACTGAAACAAAAAACAGCAATGAAAACAAAACAATGAGAATTAGTTTTACTTATTTAAATCTTAATTCACAATCAGAGGTTTTTGAAAAACCATGAATCATGAGAGGCTTTACTAATCACAAGAGAGTCTTACTTTATTTAGGAAAATTGTAGAGTAGTAGATTGTCTTGTATTTATCTATTTTCGTTCTCCACTCTCACCACTTTCGACCTTGGAGCCGACATTCGAGATATCTACGCTAGATGTCGCGAGAATTTCCTTCAGCGAGATTTCGCTGATATTGGGATAGTCGAGTCGAGAGGGTAAAGCTTTGGTCAGGACCTCGATGAAAACCTTCTGGCTCTTCTGATATCCTATGTGTTGCTGTTGCCTGGAGATCACTGCAGCTAAAAAAAAACAGATGGAGTTTATTGTGTTGTAAAATACATCTCTACTTCAGATCCTTATAGCTGACCTTAATTTTATGCAATATACTTTTTATAATTCTTTTATTACTTAGAAAATGTTGATATATTTGTTTAATGTAGCGAAAAAATATTTGGATAAGCTTGATTAGGCAAAGCAGCCCGTTTATTTATCTATTATCGTTTAAATATTTATATTCATTCCAAAAATATCTATGTCTGTATATTCAGTGACAAAAAAGTGCTAATAAAATGACCCGATTTTTGTGAACAAAAATAAAATTACAGTCATTTTTTCAGGTTGTGACCATTTTTATAGTAATTATTCAAGCAGTGACAATTTTTACGGTCATTTTTCAAGTAGTGACCATTTTTACGGTCATTTTTCAACTAAATAAATCTTGTGACCATATTTACGGTCATTTTTCAACTAAATAGGTCTTGTGACCATATTTGTGACACCTTAAATATTTGTCTTACCTCAAATACGGAAAAAATGATTGAAAACTTACACTTGTTGTCAGGTGGCGCCACTAGCAACCAATACCATAATTAACCAGCTGACTTGTAGGAACGGAGGGAAATAAGGCTTCCGTGTTCTTACCGATTTTTCTCAGCTTCTCAGTGTCCATTTGCAAATGCCATATAGTGGGGGGTAAAAAGCAACTGAGGACATGCATCTGCAAAAAAATACATAAACGAAAAATTGAGAAAAAAAACATAACAAAAGAAACCAGCTGACGGCGTAGTTTTCTTATTTCAGATTATATATTATTCACTACATAATCCCCTCTCTGTGTACTCTTCTATCCAAGATCTTCAGGAGTTGTACGTTGTTAGTGTTAGAAAAAAAAAGTATTTGTTATAAAATTGTATTTCAATATTACACCAACAAAAATTACGTCACTTTTAATTTTGGTTTAACAGAAAAACATTTTAGACTCGACAAATTTAAAATTTTTTTTTGTCACTTTACGGATTTAACTTTATTTTTTTCTAATTTTTTTTTATATTCTATAAGACATAAAATAATATACAGGGTAATTAAAAAAAAGGATCCAAAGTAGAACTTTGCACATTTCTTCATTATTTTTTAATTGTTATAAAATTTAAAAATGCAATAAATTTCAAAAATGCAAATCAGTATAAAACCCCCAAATTTAAGTTTTATGCCAAATTTACGATCAATTATTTGAACCGTTCGGGAATCATAGCTTTCTCAACAAAAAAAAAATTACGCTTTTCCGATTTCTGCCATATATTCAATACACAAACAACATTAAATGTACCTGCACTTCCATTCAGTACTACATCGCAAAATATAGTAAATTTTACGAAAGATAAAGATCACACCCTCTATTGAAAAAGCTCAAACATACAGTAAAATCTAAATTTCTGCATACATATTGTTAAAAATTGCAACACTAAATGCCGGGCTGCTGCTTCATCTGTGTGCCAAATTTCAGTTCAATCGGTCGAACGGTTTTCGAGTTATAGGTGATTCAAATTTCGACCCCCCCCCCCCCCCCCCCCCTCTACACACAACATACGGACATTTTTTGTCAACACCACTTTTCTCGATGTTTTGCACCATTTTGAGTGTCCTGACATAAAAACCTCGAAAAAAAAAAATTCATGAAACCAAAACTTCCTCTATGAGAAAGCAAAAAAAAACAATCAGATAACCGCGCCATTTTTTTTTCAGATTATATGATATTATTTACTAAATAACACACGCATACGAATATTTTTTCCAAAACCACTTTTCTCGATGATTTGCACCATTTTGAGTGTCCTGACATAAAAACCTCGAAAAAAAAAAAATTCATGAAACCAAAACTTCCTCTGTGAGAAAGCAAAAAAAAAACAACGGAATGACCGCGCCATTTTTTTTTCAGATAATGATATTATTTACTAAATAACACACACATACGAATATTCTTTCCAAAACCACTTTTCTCGATGATTTGCACCATTTTGAGTGTCCTGACATGAAAATCTCGAAAAAAAAAAAAAAATCATGAAACCAAAACTTCCTCTATGAGAAAGCAAAAAGAAACAACGAGATGACGGCGCCATTTTTTTTTCTTCAGTTTATACGATATTATTTACTAAATAACCTTCTCTTTTGTGTACTCGTCTATCCATGACCTCCACGACACTACGAAAACATTATCAGCTATCGACTAAACATTCAACGATACAAATCCCTTGATACGATCTCACCGTTTATCCGATCCTATAAGTGTTTTGCTATACAACACAAAAGTTCCACCGTTGAATCCGGTGTATATGTACCGCATACGCTTTTCACGTATCTCCCGTTGTTCGTGTTACACTCTTGCTCGACTTCCTCGCTAGCTCGAGCATTTCCCCAGACGTGGAGGCAACACACAAAAGTAGGTGGGTGGTTGGGTGGCCTGGTGCAGCAGGCAAGCAAGCAAGCAAGCAAGCAAGCAAGCAAGCAAGCGACGTGATCCGCGCCGCCACGAACCACGAAACCCACCCTCACCGTCGTGTGCGCCGTCGTTGCCTCGACGGGCCAGTAACCCTCTCCCCCAAAGCGCGGCGCATACTCGGCTTCACGGCTCTCAGTCGGCCGCGGGCAAGCGTCGCGCGTGTCACGTCGCGTTTAACCCCCTCGTTTGTCTCGTGACAATTGGCAATAATCGTGCGTCTAAAACAGGCCGCGCGTGTTAGTTGGTGTTTTTGCCTTCTCTGCCAGTCACAAAAACAAACTAAAAAAAACGCTTTACCGACTTGACTAATCGGCACACCGATATATTTGGCTCGTCGCGATAAAAAGCTTCGACTATCGGCTCGCCTAAAAAAAAATCTATCCCTAAGTTTTTTTTTCTAGACAAAACCTTCCAAATACCCATCATCGTGATGAAATAAAAGAAAAGAAAAATGAAATAACGTCCAAGTCCACGAGAATGTATATTTGTGATGAAAAAATGGCAGATTAAGGATAAACTCTTAATATTAGGACACGTAAAAATGACATTAATGCAGATATGTTAACACAAAGTGTGAAGAACAATGTGTCGAACATGATGATCAAAGCCTTTGGCTGACTTCTCTACTTTTTCTTTCTGTTTCTTTTTTTGTGAGAATACACGAATTTTTCTTTAACCATTTTTCTTTTTTCTTTATACTTTAGTTTTCTTCTTGATCGAAGTTGCTCGAGAGTCACGCGGGACTTGTGACTGCCACGTGGCGTGCGGGTAGCGTGGAGAAGAATCGAAAGCTTGTCTCAGCTTCTCTGTTCAGATCTCTTTCGACCGGCTCTCTGCATACTACAATTGAAAATAAAATAGCAAAAGAAATTTGCTCGATTCAGCACGGTAAGTAATAATGCGAAAATCGATTATATGTTATGTATTTGGTACAGCAGAACGAACGAGGCAAAATTATATTTACTGAATAGACAAATTTTGGTACAATTCTTTTGTAAAGTATACTTTTTCTGTTAGGTTAGTTTTTTAAAATTTCTAACGAATAGAGTAATTAGTGAAGAGTATCATTATATTATATTGTGTCGTTGACAATTCGAACTTTTCGCTTTAAAGCCTATCGAAACTACCTGTGTGAATTTTCAGGGTTAATTATTTTCTTGCAATATGTAATATGCGAAAATCTATTCTATGTTATGAATTTAATACAGCTGAGTGAATGAAACAAATTATGTTTATTGAATAATGAAATTTTGATACAAATCAAATGTAAAGTATGCTTTTTTCGTGTATTAGTTTTTTTTTAAATCCTATCGAACAGAATAATAATAATACAAAATACCAATTTTTATTCCAATTTAGTGATTGATTTTAAATTTAGATTGTATTAACCATATTATTCTTGTATTTTTTCGTGAGCATAGACAAATTTCGTTTTTACATTAGACTCGCTTATATTAAATAATAAAATCCTTAATATGTATTTTATCAATACATCTATAAAGTATTTATAAAATATTTCTCAACCCCTTCACTGTCAGTGACGTCTATATGGTAAAAAAGAAAGTCGTGCCACTTTTGCTTCACGACCCCTATAGGAGCATTTTGAAAAAAAAAAAAAAAAAAAAACATTTATCCTATTACGATCTAATTGTCCTTGGGTACCTTAAGTTTTTTAAGGCTGTCACGAAATAAAAAAAAAAGTGTTCAATTTCATCCAACACATTTTTGGCATGAAATGAACCTTTTTGACTCTTTTTTTCTTATATGAGATACTATAAGGAAAATATATGAAATATGTGGCATATATATTTGATACACCAATTTTTTTTTCTACACGATATATATATTCTATAGTTTACCACATGAATCTTTGAGTGCGTAGATAGAGCTTAATTCGGTATTGATTCGAAAATTCGGTCTTATGGTGGGCAAACTGTAAAATTGCTGAGAAGCAGTAAAAGTCCTTCGGCTGATAGCTATTTCGTTGGATGGGTCGGGTTTGGCTCAGGAGTTTAAACGACTCGTCGGACAATTTGCCCATTAACGCGAATAGAGGTACACACAGAGAGTGAGAGAGAGAGACAGAGAGCGAGCGAGAGAGACACATACACACAGACACTGGCAAAGAGCAGAGCGGCTTCTCTGCCCTCCCTGGCGTAATGGAAGCCATTGTTCAAGCTATCTTGTCCGCGAAACAGGGGCAGGACGGTGGTGCACACGTTAGTGCGTGGTGCCCGGTGTGCAGCGCTTTGCTCGTGTATAGTTGGCAGGCAACACACCACACATGTATTTATACGCACTGTATACATATATCGGTCTGGGCACGCACACTCGTGTAACGCTGTGCGCGAATGGCAAAGGCAATCGCTGGTTGCCACTTGCGTTGCCGATAGTCAGGGCTAACGCGCTTTTGCTCTGTGAAACCCTCTCTGCTCTCTCTCTCTCTCTCTCTCTCTCTCTCTCTCCCTCTCTCTCTCGCCATATCGAGCAGCCTACATTGTGCGTCAAGATGAGATCCTATTAGGATTACGTTAATTAATCTAATAAGTCGTGACCGAGCTATATAGCCAAGGGTAAAACTCCTCGGCGAAGTTGCTCAGCCGAGACGAAGCGAAAAGCGCCTCTCTTATAGAGCTAAAAAGAAACGATACTGTTTTTATTCAGTTCTCTTTAGAAATTCGTTAAAAGAATGTTGGGATTACAATTTTTGAAAGATAATAGTGTACTTACAGTTAAACACGTGATGGACCAGGTTAAAAATGCTCGTGGTGAAAAGAATGTTTGAAGATATATTTTCACGTATATTAGGTAATAGCTTTCACGAAATATTGTGTACATGTATTTAATGCTTTTAGATGCGGCTTTATTGTCAATCTTATAATACATTTTTGGTTTATTATAATAAATAGAAATATACAAATATAGTATATATTATCAATCTTATCATAATAATTTATTTATTTATTTATTAAGATTGATTATATATTTTTTATATGAGATTATATGTAGTACATATACAGGGAACAAAATGGCCCTTTTCGAAGAAAATTTCTTATTGTTTAAATAGCTCATAAAAATAAGAAAAAATGCAAATTATGTATTGGATCAATTTTTATTTTTAATAAAAATGTTACATAATTTATATACAAAAGTAGGAGAAAGGTGCTTGATAAAATATATTTACATATGTAATATTATGGACTTAATGGAAATCTAAAAAAAAATTTGGAATTTGGGAAAGAATAAATATTTAGAGAATCAGTTGCAGCTCACAGAGAAGAAAATAAAAAATTTTCAAATTGAAAAAAAAATTCCTATCTGTTTTATAAGTGGTAAAAATTTGCGAGATCCTCGAAAATATATATATTTTTAGTATATATATAATTATGTATATAAATTATGTATCAAAAACATAGTCTTCGACAAACCAATTGTAGATTTCTAAATCTTACGAAAAGATTTTTCCGAAAATACTTTTTTTCCTTCAGAGAAAAGTCTGTAAATTGAAATACATTATTTCTGCCACCACCATTGTATAAAATATATTTCCATATACAATATTAATTGAAATAAAACCGTTATTATTTCTATTTTCGGAATTTGGAAATTCGTAAATATTTGGAGAATCAATTGAAACTCGTTAAGAAACAAAAAAAAGTTGTTCAATCACATTGTTTTTTTTTTATTTACATAGCCTACTTCAAAAGTGGTAAAAATTTTGCGCGATACATGTTCACTTTGCACACCGTGTGTGTATATCTCATGGTTGTATTTGCTTCATGCGACTTTCTCTCTTCGCATATACCAACTCCCACTTATCTTGTTCGAGCAGTGGTCAGTGCTGCCGAACCACAATACTCACTCTCTCACTCTTTCTCATTCTCTCTCTCCCTCTCTCTCTCTCTCTCTCTCTCTCTCTCACTCTTGTTCCCAAGAGCGCGCGTCCTTCAGCGCGCGAATTTTTCGCCAAGGTTAACCGAGTCTCTGGGAGCTCGGCAAAGAAAAGAGAAGGGGGTGAGAGAAGTAGCGTATATACGATAGAACACATCTCGGGTCCTACCTTTTGCCTTGCGTATTCGTTCGTTTCGTAGCCAACGACGCCACGGACGAATTCGTGAGGCGCGAAAAACGTCCTGTCGCGATTAGGAGAGTAGCTCGAGTCGAGAGGTGGCACAGGACTCTCTCTCTATATACTCTACAAGCTAGGAGCTGGTTGCGAGGCTCTGTCCGCCGCGCAGGAGTTCTAAGAGGTGGAGGAAAAGGACGCGGAGAAGGAGAGGACGATATACACTGTAGAGTGAAATCATGTGTGTGTGTGTTGTGTATCTTTGTGTGTCTGTGTGGTAACTATGTCGGAGAGCACGAGAGCTCTCCGCGTCTCTTGCGAATCCGTTCAACTACGATGCTGGGATTTGCAACACGTTGGACATCGGTTAGCTGAAAAATTCCCAAACGGAGAGTTTGTTTTGATAAATTAAAAAAAAAAAAATAATAGAAATTAATTGTTATTTCATCTGAATATTTTGATATTTACATTAATTTTTTTGTACTATTCTTGCTTACTAATTAATGAGGCTTAATCGTCTGAAAATAATGAAACTAAATAGTGTTTTATAATAGATTCTTCTGAGATTTTAAAATTTTTATTTTTTTTTTATATAATTTTCTTGTAAACTGCTTTGACTGAAAATTGGAACAATTTGATTTCCTAATTTTCAGTGTGATTATAAAAATATCGGGTTATCAGAGAGTACGACTGTTTTCTAACGTTGTTCACTCTGAACTCGATTAAATACTTTACTTCTCATTAAATTAATCCTCTCGTTTTATTCGATTTTTTCCAATTTTTTAAAATTATTCCCCTATTATGAAATTGCATTAACTTCTACTATATTTATGAATATTACCAAATGATTAAGGCGGATGAATCATCTTCAAATAAAAATGCAACTGTATTGCAATTGCACATGTGTAATATTTTCATTTTATTAAAGCTACCACTTGACAAAGAAAAAAAAAATTAAACAAAAACGTTGTTAAAAATAGTCTACCGAAAATTAATCCACAAAATAGTAAACAATAATTTTAGTCTGTAAAAGTCTGTAAAATTATTTTACTTTTTTTTTTTCTACATTAACAAATTTTTTTAGCCAGGATTTTTTTTACAAAAATTTTTTATTTCGTTTTTTTTCGTATTTTTTCTCATACAGACGTAACACTAAATAAAAAAATAATAACCATCATGTAAATAATAAATGTGTCTTATTACATTTTATCAGATCCCCGAGGATTTCTCAAAGTGTAATAGTTGTGTAACGTGTTGTTCGCTCACGAGTTTGATTAAATACTTTATTTCCCATTAAATTCATCCTCTTGTTTTATCCGATTTATTCCAATTTTTCGTTTTTTTTTTTTTTTTTAAATTCATTATTCCGCTATTATTGTAAATCGGAATTTATTCATTAATTTCGCGTTGATTTCATTTTACTTTTCTCGATCGCGAGTGGAATGTTGATATTAATTTATTAGTTAATACCAGCAGCAGCAGCAGCAGCAGCAGCAGCAGAATGGTTATAATACATGACGTTAGCGTGAGAGTAAGAGAGAAGGAAAAAAAAGCATGCCAACGGATAAAGCGAGACTCGTTATAGGCTCGCTTGAGCGGCTCTACCCCACCTTCCCACTCACTCTCATATTACATCCAGGATTAATATTAAATTTCACACGATGAGTGCAATTTCATTACCCCCACCTCTCAGCGCCGCTTGATCGTCGTCGCCGTCGTCGTCTACCTCGCTCACTCACTCACGTTCGCCCATCTACCCAGCAGGAGTAATAAATTGCACCCTCTCTGACAAAAATCACCATTCAAACTGCTCCTCCGCGTATCTCCCACCTCTCTTTGCCCTCCATTTTTCATATAATACTGTTATGAATTTCGAAACTCTCGGCGAGAATCAAACGGATTAAAGTTTACGAACAATTCCATTACAAGCATCTTCATTAAATCTGCATTCTTCGTGATAATCGTAATATTAACTTATAACTAATTACATAACTGTGTAAGTATGTAACAGTTCGATTATATATAGCCATATATAATCGAACTGTTACTACATATTTATAGGAGGGGAAAAGACGTGTGAACAGCCAACAAGAATTTTTTAATTTATGTTTAGGGACACTTAATTTGTAGATTTAAGAAAATTAATATAATAAATTATATGAAAGTTGTAAAAAATAAGATTTTCCATTTGTCTTGCGCAGAAATATTTAATTGAAAAATCAACTGTAGTAGAATTTATTATGATGATGGGTTACCGACGGTGGGTTGATGCATCACTAAAAGGATTTAAAAAAAAAAAAAAAAAAAAAAAAAAAATTGATTGTTAATTCACGCAAAAGATAATATGACTAACGTAGATGTATATAAAAATAATTAATCTGGTAATTTATGTAATTGTGTATATATTAATAAGTAATTCAGTATTTTGTACAATTTCATACAGAAAATAAAATATTTCTGAAGAGGCCCCGACCATAGGGCGAAACGTAAAAACGAGAAGGATTTATTACGTGAGGCCGATCGTCGCCGAAGCTGCAACATCATTACAATTAACGGCCACAGCCACAACAACAGAGGGTAGAATTTATTAGGCATCAGGCATTGATTAGTCAACAATTTTTCGGTCACCATTCGATACGGTACTTATTTTATAAATTAGTGATATAAAGCATCAACGTACCTGACATTTTATTACTTGAGTATTAAGTGATAAACTATACATACTGAAAATAAAAAAATATCGTCACCATTTTCGTTGAAAAATCGCCAATGTCTTATATTTCGTAATAAAACTAGGATTTTTACTGGAGGGTCAAAGAGCCACGAGCTTAGGACGAGAGTGTATTTTATAAATTATAAAACAATATTTCTGAAGCTTGCTTTACGAAGGCTCAACGAAAATCCTGTAAAAATCGTTGCATTTATTCCATTTGCGAAGCTTTACTCGGATAAATAGCTTTCGATTTCTTTTAGAGGCTTCATTGAATAACAAATCACCTACATTTGAGCGACATTGAACGAAGGACCAAGAACCTGGGTTTACGTTATCCTCTTCGTTCGCCAATTTATTTATCCCTTTAGCATCCAACTCGTTCCGAAGCATATACACTTATCCATTTATCCAAGAAAATCACTTAGCCATAATGGTCCTGGGTCGTATTACGTCGATTCCTTTCACGAGTGTTCGTAAAGCGAGGCAAGAAGTCTCGAGATGGAAGGCAGTGGGGTAGAGGGGAGACTTTTGGGTCGTTATCTCTCGAAACGGGGCCAAAAGTTTGACGCCAATGTTCCCGTTGAATCCCCTTCTTCTCGTCCCTGCTGCAGCCTCTTCCTCTATCCAAATGGGTACTCATAAACCAAATGTGGGTACCACGTAGCTAGAACCTACTGAGTCGTATGTGTATACATAGGTGGAAATTCGTTGCACTGTGGACGACAGACACAGAGAGAGAGAGAGAGGGAGAGAGAGAGAGATAGATAGCGAGAGACAGGGACAGGAAAGTCTACATGTGCACCAGCACCCGTTTTACATACACGGGTTACGTGTGTGCCAGCAGAGAGGGTAGGTACACGTAGGGCCGAGAGGGTTGACTGGCTCTCTCCAGTCGATCAATAGCAGCCCCCCCTAAAACCCCCGCCTTCACGTTACCGCGCTTCCCAGGGTGAATGCATGCGATAGGCAGCCCATTGCTATGCCACCCCGAAAGCCACTTTATATTTTAGTGGCAATGTTCTACAACCCTTCGTAAGACACTTCCTCTCAGTCTCCCTTTTTCCCTGAGCGTTGAGCCACCAAGGAGACACAAGACGAAGACGACCAAGGACCAAACGCTCAGTTGACTCTTTCCTCACATCTCTATAGTACGCATATCTTATGAAGAAAGTGCGTCCACGAATGTCCACGTCCAGTCTTGTCCATTTAGTTTTCTATAGAGAGCTGCGTTGATCCACCAAGAAGACACACGAAGACGACCAAAGAGCAAATGGTCAGTTGACTCTTTTGTTATCAAAAGAGTGTGTCCATGTCTGTCTAGTCTTGCTATTTCGTTTTCTACGCTTGTGCTGAGCCACTGAGAAAGAAGACACACGTAGACTACGAAGGACTAAACGCTCTGTCGACTGTTTCGTCACATCTGTATAGTACGCATGTCTCATTAATACTGTGTATTCACGGCTGATGTCCAGTTTAGTATTGTAATTTCGTTATCTGTGCCTGGCAGACTCCGATGATCCAATTTGTCTATCTTCGAATGACCAAGTTCTTCTAACCGTTCATCATGTCCAATTTGTCTTAGTGAATTTCAGGGATCGATGAAACGCACAAATCGTCGCTGGCGTCGTGAATGATTCATGCCGTCCTATTTAGATTGTGCCTCATCCTCATAAATATAACAGAAACGGCAATTCCACAAGGAGGGAATTCGTATTCTCTGTCTCAGTTACCCGCGAAAAGTCGAAGAAGTGAGGGGGCCTCGGCTCAAAGACCTCCAGCCCGAAAGCACGACATCGCGGAATGTAATAAATAAGAGAACTCAGGCTTTTCGTCTGGGCTTTTGTGAGCTAGTGATGTCGTTTTGTTGGTATCTCGCACACACACAGTATATGCCATCACGGATTGGGGAATTAATTGCGTCGTGCTAGTTGGTACCAGCTTTGTCCATAGGGCAGGTGAACGGGTAGGTGAATCTTTGACGTATGTCACTTGTTTGTGTATTTTACATTTTTTTTTTCATTCATTTCACTGGTTTCAGAGGACAGTTGAAAGACAAGGAGACAGAAAATGTTGCTAAAAGTTGGCACACAACGTCTTCGGTGCGCATAAGGAACGGAATAGGAAGGATGGAATGGATAGCGAGCACCGCGGTGAGTAGAGTGGAGCAGAGGGTGGCCAGGCTGGTCGCTGGAAGCAGTAAACCTAGCTAAAGGGAAGGGGACGAACGCGAGGCAAACACATAAACAGGATGGTAAAAAAAGTTATTGTCTCTCCCCGGCAGAGGCTAACGGTGCAATGCAGTTTTCTTTGGTACCTCTGCCACGTACCTAGGTGAGCCGAACGACGTGTTGGTGGGATGATACTGCATCCCTACTACACCCTCCTTACCTTACCCTGTCGTTCGTCACTGTGCAATGGTATATATGTGTACCTGTATAGTTATTATACTGGGTCACGTTTTCATCAAGACGCGGGGTAGCCAGCAGCATCCCAGTCCGGCTCACCATTGTTTTTCAATGACACACTTTCTCCTCTTACACCGCCATCCTAGACTCTCCTGCCTCCTTGTCGCTCCTTTCTCCCTCTGCAAGTTACGACTACAATGTATGAGCGATTCACAAATCTTTCATCAAGTTCTTCGAGCTTTTAGTTCTGAAATGAATCTATTTTTAATCAATTTTCTTTTTTTTTTTTACAAAGTCAGGCATTTTTCATCAACGTGTTGCGAGAGCAATTTTTAAATAGGAAAGGAATAGAATAAACTTTGACTTTTATCGTAGCGCAACGTGTCTTGTATTTATGGTTATGGAGTTACTTGAGGTTTTATTTTGATGACAATTTTTTCTTAAATCTAAGATTTTTATATTTTCTATAAGCAAATCAAAAAATTGAGCTTCGCCGCACCTTGTAAAGAAGTCGTGTAATAACGAAAATTTTCCCATAATGAACAAAATTCGATTTTCTGATGGAAAGCATCACTGTAGTATCCATAACTATGCAAATAATACTTATCAATAAAATCGTTAAGTGCTTCCACATAGTTACACCTTTTTGAATTACATTATATTTTCCGAAAGTGCGTCATCATTTTCGCGGCTTGTTTCGCCTCTATATGCATGTTCGCATAGTTCAGCAGAGCTCGTGTTGTCCTCTCTCCTTTTCAATCTCCAAGTGCAGCCACGAACATAGTAACACCACTATCTTTTCTACCACTTGACACCACCAACACCCGTAGACCCCGGTATTCGTGTCCTCCTTTATCTCACCTCTCCTGAGGATTTGATTGAATTTTTTCCCCGAGGAAGAAATGTTTCCACCAAATGAATCCGTCGGAATATTGCATTCCGACAAGCGATTCGATTTTTTGTTCGTTTTTAATAAAAGGCTGCCATATCCCTCTCCCCCTTTGGATTTCATCTCTTCCCACCCCGGTTTCCCACAATCTTTCTGCCTTTCTCCCTTCTCGTGATTTGACTCTTGACGCGTTACGTATATATATATATATAGTATATCCGCGAAACTCGCATGATTCCGTAGTCAGGCAGTCCGGTTGCACTACTTTCTCGTAAGTCTTACGTAGAACTTTCATCGTAATGCCGTCGTCCAGTATTTCATTAAAAAACTTCTGACTCGCTGTTATAGCCACAGTGCTGTTTGCTGGGGCGAGAGAGAAAGAGAGAGAGAGAGAGAGAGAAAGGGAAAGGGATAAAGTAAGTGGTTAGCAAAAGGAGCGAAACAAAGAGAGAAGGAGCTCTAAAAATCGCGTCTTGCCGGGTGAATCGGATTAAAATTTTTCACAATCACCCGTTACACACTAGCCTCACACTGGTGCAGTAGGTCGACGTATACGACACACGCGGTATCAGCCAAGTTTTCTAATCCCTAAGTTAGAAGTCGGAAATCAGTCGGCCGAGAGGTTGGTTTGTGCTTTCGCACACACGATATACCGCGAGTGAAAACTCGGCTTTCAAAATTAAATGATTTTTCCGGTGGCTCCCTCAACATTCCTCTTCCTCTTTCCCCTTGCGCATACACGTAATTTCCAATTTTAATCTGGCCAGAATTTTAATAACGTACATCGGTGCTTTGTGACTATGTAAACAGAGACCTTCACCGATGCTGCGGGTATTGCACACTCCCCTTGCCTGCCTTTGGCCATCCCTATACAGGGTTGGTACGTCACCGTGTACCTGTGCATATACCTATACATATACACCGTATAAATGAGCGACAGCATCAAAAACCCGGCGAGAGAGGCGCAAATATAAACGATATTCAATAATTTCTGTAAAATTATTAATAATAATGATGATCATGATATGCGGTACTCGGTGATGCGAAACAGCCCCATCCTACCCTCAACTTTGTTCCCGTTAGCCCTTCACCAGCAGTGCGTCCACGTTTATCATTCGTCCGGCAATGTCGACCCTTTTGGCATGTCAACATTTTATTCCCCTCTTTCTGCTCGCCTCCTTGTCAGCCAACTGCATATAGCTTTTCCCTATAAAACCGACATATTCGTTTCGTTCGGCAATCGAGCGAATTTTCGAAATTAAAAAAGTGAATTGAAATACGTGTAACATGGCCGAGGGGTGCGCGCACATAGCTCGTGTAAATAATGTCATATTCAAGTGAAAAGTGATGAAAAGTGTAGCGTGTCCAGCGCTTGCGAGAGTCAGGGATGACTTTGAAGAACGTCGGCAAAAAGGGCACGTCCATTGGACAATAAAGTACCGGCGGTCGTTAAGATAGGTTTCGATCTTCGTATAATTTATCATGTTTTTTTTACTTCGAAAACAGCGCTGCGATTGGTTGTAGGAACCAAATCGTTGGTCTTATTTACTATTTTTTCGTGATCAATCGCCAATCGATCAGAACACGTTTTCGATTTAGTTTCTGCAACTAAATCCGCGGTACTGCGTATGATGAAAATCGTTCTCGCAACAATTCGTACATTTCGTGTACATTTTGTTGTCAGCGGTGAATGGCGCATAAGACGATCATAACGTTATGAAAAAAAATAAATCATAGCTTAAGGATCGTCCCAGTGAGAGAGAGAAAGAGAGAGAGAGAGTGAAAGAGAAAAGAATTGATGTTAACGTTGGAAAGGAAGTTGGAGGTTTTCCGTCGGCGCAACTACCGGGACGTCCCGTATCAGAAATTAGGTACCATCCGGATGTTCCTCCGTCCCGCTATCCCATCTTGTCTTCATCCGTTCGCTCCTTCCCTGCCCTCTCCTTTAGCTCTCGTCGTTTCTCTTACTTCCCTCGCTTGTTACTCTCTTTCTCTCTCCCTCTCTCTCTCTCTCTCTTCTTCCCTTTTCTATCCTCCTCTTTCTCTCATTTAGCAGAGTTGCAATAAGAGGGTAGTGCCACAGGCAGCTCTGTCCAGTTTCCAATCCTCTCTCGCTTTCTGTTCCTGGCGTGGCATGTCTTCGTCACTCCCGCTCGTTTCTCTTCGAAACCCACGGTCAGAGAACCTGACTCCCTTCCTACGCCCTTCGAAATCGCCAGGAGCGAGCGAGATAAACGAGAGCGCGGGGATGCTGGGAGGGGGGTTGATAGAAGGGAAGAGGATGAGGGCAAGGAAGTCCAGGAGGGCACGGAGAGGGATCCTGGGAGCTCGGATTCAATTATCCGATATTAAACTGCCCCTAACCACGTCCATGTCGGCTCCTCTGTGCTCGTGTGCGAGTTCAAATGGTTGTTGCTACTAGCCAGTAGCACCCACCAGTTCCAGGATCAACGGTACCACCGCCAGATCCAGTACAGTACCATAGCCAACCCCTAGAAGTATTAGATTGAATGAACTCGGTGTTGTACTTGTGCGAGAGAGTTTTCTATCTATATCTCTACTTTCTACCTCTCTCACTCCTCTTTTCTCTGTGATACACGCGACGGAATCGCGCGTCTGTTCTTTTGCCTCGAGATAACACGAAGATCTATAAGAGACTTTGGGAAAGTGTGCTCGTTATGGACTCCGAAAACTACCTTTACTCGTCTGTGTATGTTTATCATTTTTCGCTCTGTGTTTGAGATTAAAATAATCATATTTAGAGAAGTTTGAGTTCTTGCTAAGTTTATTTCAGTGATCAGTGAAGATTTCTGGTGTGTGCATCAGAATACCAGCGAACAGGATTAATCACTGCAGCTTGGTAATTTGGAATAATAAATGGAAACACCTACTTCTAATCAAACACTCAGATAACTATATGTTTTAAGTTTAATTTCCGACCAAGTTCTTACAAAATTTCCATACGAAATTCACCGCGTTCGGACGAATTTTAAAAGTCGCGCTGCGTTTGGCCAGCTCCGTATTGTCGACTGTAACAATTTTCTTAAAACAGAGACCATCGAATCTTAATGATTTTGACGCTATTTCACAAGTGACTGCTTAATAGAAACCTTCAATCACCCGGATAGATAATGAAATTCAAAAGTTATGAAATTAAGTATTGAAAACAAGAGTGCAGAGTCGAAGCTTGCATATAGATTCCTCATTATTTCTCACCTTGCGCAAAGATCCCTCTATGAGAAAGCAAAAATTGATAGACACGTTTTCTCATAGAAGGCAGTTTGTCCAAGGTGAAAAATAATGAGGCTATCTGCAAGTTTGCAGCATTTTTTCAAATTGTATCAATGCATAATATTCGAACATGAATTGTGGCTAGCGGAGTACTTAACAATTTGGCCTCTTATTACAGTTCTGTTATTCGAGTATTGTCCTTCCTCTATATGTCAGTCTGTCGTTTGGTTAGTCGAGTGAAAGCACGGACTAATCGCAAGTGGAGCAGCATAAGCAGCAGCGTTAACATAGGAGTAATGCGTGATTTCGAGCGTGCGGGGTTTTCACACAATGCGAGAGTAAGAGACAGAGAAACACACACACACACACACATAGATTCACAGAGCGAGAGAGAGCAAGAGAGAGAGAGAGAGAGACACGAAGTCGATTCGGCATCGAGATATTCAGCTCGTTAGGCCGCGCTTAGCGCGCCGTTAGCTCATTGCGCTCTCGCCACAGCAGCGACGCCGCGGCGGCTTGATGATAATTAAATTGCTCCGCGGAGCGAGCAGTGACTAAACAGTCATTATAACGACTAGGTCATAATTGCGAGACTACTCACCGCTTCTGCCCTCTCACTCCTCCTCCTCCTCATCCCTCTCTCTCTCTCTCTACTGGTGTATAACGAACGGCTCTAGGTACGCTCGTTGCAAGGATTATCGGCACGCGGAACTCACCCGGATACTATATATACATTTGCTCCCCTTTCCTCAAACTTCCACCACTACTCAGCCCTTTCCGCCGTTAATTTAGTATTATAATTGATTTGCATATAGATTGAATCAGATAAATCCAAGTCGAGGTACTGAGATTGTGTAGCGCACAGAGAGCTATAACGCTGCGGAAAAAGAAAAATAGACGATGCTCCGGAAAGTTGAGAGATACAAGCTTTCTTATTAATCGAGTTATTCTACCACCGCGTAATACACATTATTATTTATTATACTCTTGGCCGAGGTCAAGTTCATCTAAAAATGCTTAATTGAAGTTGCAAATTATAGGCGTTTAGAGTTCTGAGAAGAAAAGAAAATTAGATAAAATCTGTTGGAGGAAAATTTGAAGTTCTCTTAAGGGGATGCTGGAGTCAATTTTGTTATCGACTTTCCGGTTGGTAAGAATAATTATATACTTGACACTTGCTTCAATTTTTCAAGGACTACAATGTCATCATAGACGCATTCATGCCAGTATAATATAAAAGAAATTTTAGGTTTTTGTAATTATTTTTCAACTTGCAATATTTATATTTCTTAGATATACATTGCATGACTAAGCTACGATTTGTTCGGTTGTTATTTTGTTTAACTCTGCACACTTTTGTTACAAGTTTAATCTTCTGAATTATCTATCGCGACGAGTACGTAATCTGAAAGCAGAACTTCTGACTAATCATAATACTTATTTAGTCGTCATATTTGTTGTTAATCTTGTGTTAGTTATTTTAATTATTTAACTCTAGTTACTTAAATTTTCAGATTACAAAGCCAAGCTCCAATGACTACTAATATTCGCCAGGGAATGTCTCGCGCAATTTACCGCTATCGCTCATTGGCTGCAGAGGAGAGCAGTGGCGAAAGACATCGGGCGACGCATTAACTAATTGGTCGGTTGACCGGATGTCAGACAAGCAAATCTTATTCATTCGAGGATTGGAGAGTCGTGAGTACTCTTCGCTGCCGGGATGCATACACCATGCATGCATGTATGTAGCAAAAGCGTATTAGTATTATTTATCAGGCTGCCTTCGCTCGGCCGACACCGCCGGCTTTTAATCGTACCCGGTAATAGCTACAGTACGAATGATCGAGTTAAGAAGACTTCAGCGGTACAGTCAGGTCATTCGAGTAACAAGAGCTCGAAAATTTGTTGTATACATTTTCAAAATTAAATTGATATTAAAGCAAGTGAAGCATGTCGATGAATTCATCAACATACATTTTTTATAATACTCATTCTTTCAAAATTATCAGCCATTTGTTTATTTTATTTTATCTGAAGCCAAAAAAGAAAACTAATATTTTCTCCCGATTTTTTTTTTTTTTTAGATTCTTTTTTCGTCTTCATTTAGATCTATTGAACTTTTAAAACTATGTATATTAAATTTCGTTAAGACTTTCGTCTTATTATGTAATTTTTAATTTAAAAAATTTCACATCGCACATGTAACTGAATCTGTGAATGAAAACAAATGCTATTAAAAAGTATATAAAAAGTTCAACATCTTAATAAAATTTAATATACATATTTAAAAAAAAAAAATCCAAACAAATATTACAGCTTTAAAAAAAAATTAATAAAATCAATAGGATTTCAGACAAAAAAAAGATAGACTTTAGATAAGATCTTCTGACGACTCACCTCATTCAATACCAATTTCATTTTAAAAATGTGACGAAATATTTTTCGAAATCTTTGGCACTCAATTGATCTGACTGTACCGCTGAAGCGTCCTTAATATCGCAGCAGGTTAGCTTATTACGTATCAGTGCGACGAGTAGGAAAGCCTGGTTAGCCCCTTGCCAGGCAATTTACTCACTATGCGCTCTCCTTCCACAGTAAAATATATAGTGAACCAATGTATATTTTAAGTCGTCGCGATTGCTCAAACGGGACCGCGAGCTAGAAGTCGCTTTATCCGCGTGCGCGCACGCGTGCTTGCCACGGAACTCTCGCGCGCGCGGCGTGATTGATTTCACGATAGTGCGCGGTTAATGAGACACCACGTGCGGTATGCTGCTTATTGCTGTGCTCCGCGTTTCGATTTGAATTTCAACGTGTGTCCCTTTCGCTATGCGCTCTCTCGCTAAGCTTGTGAGCCATTCTTTTCTCATTGTCGAGCAAGATTTTTATGCAGCGTTAGAATGAGATATTTCTAGTGATAAAAATATAATTCACGTTTGATTTACATTAATCAAAACATTTGACTCGAGTCATTAAGATTGAGAATTTTATTGTTGGGGACCTTAAAAAATTAGAATTACTTATCTGATATTCGAAAGTAAAAATGTGCCACTTTTTATCATACTTGAGAGGGTTTTCCATATAAAAATTTGTTCACCTTTTTCGGGCAAAGAGAACGTGTGTTTTCTTTATCGGTAAATAAAAAGTATTAAAAATTCCATGCGATTGATGAGATTTTTTTCCCCGACGCAAAAATATTCGAATATTCGTTGAAATATCAACAAATCTAGCATCTTTCAATCTTCGGAGTGTCAAAAACGTATATTTGAAAAATGGAAACTTCTTTTACGGTTTGTTGTATTTGGGAGCTAGGGATGTTTTAGCATCGAAAAAAAATCTCATCAAATGCTCGACTTTTTTTTGATATTTTTTATTTACCGATAAATAAAACACACAGTTTTGTCCGAAATAGCTGAACATTTTTTTTTTAATATACACAGGACTCTTTGAAGTATGATAACAAATGAAAACATGAATTCTCGAATATAAAAAATGTATAGAATACTTAAATTGTTATCGTTATCTACGTATTCATCTTGTTCAGGATTAATTATATAAATTTGAATTTTTCTTTCGTCTCCCAACTCAGTTGACGACATATACTTAAAATAAAATTCTACTCAAACACGACAACAGGCAAAAAAGGTTGCTAGCGAATTTCAAAGAAACTACAGAAAAATAATTGTCTTAATTTAGGTGGGAGTCAAAAAATAAATCCAAATTTCAACAAACCACTGTGAACAAGACAAATAAATAATTATCTTAACTTATTGTTCATTAAAATATCGCAGTTACCTCTAAATATATATATTTTTTACACAATAATTACGAGGATTATTTTTTTCAGTGGAACTGTTTTTTTGAGTTGGGACATAAAAATAAAAATTAAGTTCAAAATGAACCACCCAAAGTATACATTTTTTTTTCCAGCAGATGATTTTGATAATAACATTTCTAACCGTATTTTTTTTCCAAGCGTGTCCTCACGACGTATTACGCATCCGTTTTACAACATTATTACATCGGGGCTCAAGGATGCAATAATCTTGAAGAATGTAATTACAACGTACATGTACAACGTGGCTCGTTGTAACACTGACTCGACGATAAAATTCAGTCAATCCATCTTCGTTATACTTTGTTTCCCCGACGCAGAAACAGCTGTTGCAGCTTGAAATGGTGAGGGTAGCTAGTAGGGGAGAACGAGAAAACTTTAAATCTTAACATTTAATTATTTTTCTTATCTGCTTCGTCTAACCCCGGGAGAGAGCACGGGGGGGGGGGGGGCGAAGAACGTGACGTGTATATAGCACTACAAACACTCTAGTCGTGTATATTCGAAAGAGAGTTGGCGCTATCGGACCTTGATCCTCGAACGCTTTACGAACTCTTTTCTTACGTCACTTCCTCTTTACTTCACTTTGGCTCTATCACGCCCTTCCTTTCTGCCCCCCCCCCCCCCCCTCCTTTCTTTCTCCTCGCTACCTGCACACTTTCCTTCGCTCTGTTCACAATGTTTAGCGTTGCCTGGTGCGCGCGATTAGGATCACGCTTAACAGCCGATCGCGCGGCTTTCGTGCGCTCGGCAACCCACGTGATACAACTTCCCTATTCGTACCAAAATATATAACGCATTCACCGTCATTTTTTTTTCCAGTATTTTTAATCCACTACTTTGGAACAGGTGTTTACATTTTTTTTTTTTAATTTAAAACGTATCTTAAAAATTATAATTTCAGAAAAAAATATGTCTAGCCGTGAAAGTAAAACTTTGATATTAGCTTTGTAATTAAATTTTTTAAATAATTGTATCGATAATATTGATGATTTACTAACAATTAATTGTTTACAATTATTTTCAATAAAAGTTCTGTTTGTGTGCATTTTAATAGAAAAATTCACGAGAAGTCGGCGTTCCAGAATTAAAAAAATGAAAACCTCGCGAAATCTTATGAATATAAAATGATTATATCAGTGAAAATATTTTAATCAACGGAAACTGTAATCTAATTAGCGTTTGCTCCACAAAACAGATGATAAAAATATTTTAATCATAAAAATATGTTCAGTTTCGTAGAATTGGATTATTTACTCTAGAAGTTCAATTTGATTTAGCATATCTCTGGCTATTTTTATTATTAAATCCAGAAATACACGTAAATATTCTGCAAATCTCGGAACTGAATAAACGTGACATCCCTTGAAAAATAAAAAATTAAAAATATTGATAAAAATAAATGTTATAAAAATATTGACTCGTGTACCTAAAGTACATAAAAATATTTCCATTAATAATTACAGCCAAAAAGTGTATTTTTTTATCGATCAAAGAAGTTCGATAATTCAAAAATATCCCTAAGTTCAAGTATTACCAAACTCAACACCTCATTTTTTTTTTTTGAGAGGATATAGAAAAATGAAACCACTTTTACAATTTTTTATATTCGTATCAAATCATTTTTCCACCAAAAAAAATAATAATACATGCTTGTTTCCTCGAAATCGATGGAACATTAATAAAAATATTTTTTTCAATCGCATCCCATAGCAATGACGAATAAAAATAAAAACTTGCATACCTACAATAAAATACCATTCTGAAATGTATTTGGAAAGAAAAAAAAAAAGAAATTGCTAGAAAGTACGTTCACGTAAAATCAAGCTAATTATGAGAAACATCTGACAGTGTCAGAAGAAGAAAAAAAAATTGTATTGACAGGGAATGCCGCGTACACCAATGCCACACTATATATGCCGAGTCGCTGAGAGTGTTGTGGCGACGTGAAAGTTCATTAAAGGAGGCCTGACGGACACGTGCATTAATCAAGATTTTAATTACCAGCACGGCTGCTCCCGCTGTAACTCTGTGGGTTGATGCTAGTCTCTACTAATACTTGGTCTGAAAAACTCGAGATGCAGGGATCAGTGGAAGCCGCGTGTGCGTGTGTATATATATATATATATATACATAGTGGATGCATACGCACTGCGTATATAGTATACATAATGCTAATAGTACTTCAGTCCTACTCACTAATATAAACTCAAAACACACGTGTATAAAACACTAAAAGCGCCCCCCCCCCCCCCCCCCCCTCCCGTTCCGTATCCACAACTAGAGTTAGAACTAGAGTCATGGATATAGAGTCGTGTTGGTGTAGTGCGCGAGCGCCAACTCTAATTAGAGCTCTTCTCGAGGCTCGAAGATTAAAAGCCAGGCCTAAGTGCCGGTGCGCGATGTGCGCCTCCTCTCTCACTCCATTTTCCTCTTCCCGCTTCCTCGTTGGTACGAGTCTCTCTCGTCATTCCTCTCCCTGGCACCACGAGCAAGAGAGCTACTCGTCCCTGTGTTTCGTTCTCGTTTAATAGCGATCGACCGCCCGGGCATTCGCGAAACACGGCGGGAAAGAGCGAAAAAAAGAGGAGCGAACAAAAAAAAGAAGGAAGAAAGAAAAAAAAAAAAAAAAGAAATAAGAGGAAAGATGATGCAAAGAGAGCTAGCCAGGTTGATGTTGCTGCTGTGAGATTCGTGGCCGATTCACTGCCAATGAGAAAGTCGAAGGAAAACGCGAGGATGGAGTATGTGCATCGTTGAGAGCTTTCTGATAATCGCGTGTTCGTAAACGCGAACGTTTGTATTTTCGGAATGGGATCCTCTGTGCGGCTCTCTCGACCATTACTTACCGCAGAGGCATCCCCTTGGTACTTACTCTTCTTTTCTGATAGCTGAAGGTATATATACTTTCGACTTCAATAATCACACAGACACGGGATGCACACGAGGTATATATATATATATATATATATATATGTATATATTCAACCCTTTCGCGGAATTCTCGCCAACCAGCTTTGGTGCCCTCTTCCTCTTGCATTATACACTTTTTCCTCTTTGAGGTACCGATGCATCCGCTTACATTTTCTGATGAGAAACTGCAACGATTCGCGAATCTATGAATGGGCCAGGAATCGGGTAAATTTTATTTTTATATTCGTAACCCTCGTCTGGGTCATCTGGATGCATGTTTTGTTTTTTTTTTTTTTTTTTCTCAATCGTAACTTATATTTGCTTCTTTGAACTGAGAAATATTCATTTAAGGCAAGCCGAGAATGCTACAAAATTTAGATCATTGGTGTGATGTTTCTTTTCCCTAGTAGGTGATAAATAAGATTAAAAGTTTGTAAATTGAAAATAAAAACGAAAACTGGGTTATGAGAGAAATCTGGTTGACAAAGTCACCGACAGAAAAATGTTCATGACAGTCTTGATTTGATAAAATTTCAGTCATACTTATCAGTTAATTAGGGGAAAAATATATAGCATACTGAAAATTTTAGTCTTTTTTAGCTGACTCGGCCTTTTTAAGCGGATTAAAAGTGGAAAAACTGTGTTACCCGCTCATCTATGAAATTTCAGATTTTTTACTGCGGATAAACGTCATTTGAGCGGGATAATAGTAAAGAAATCCTTATGAACGACTATTGCATGTCTATAATCTTGCTCGTTAGCACTCAAGTATAAAACCAGTATATTTCTATGTACAACTAAATTGTTTTTCCTTTTTGTTTTTAACTATCGCACAAGTGACAATATAAAATAGTCCATAATTACAAAACACTGTTAGCAAATCCAAGCCAATAGTGGCGATGAAAAGTGCGTAAACATATGCATTTGCCTATTAGCCACTATTAGCTGTACCGATAATAAACGGATTTCGTGATATCGATAATTTGCGGCTCGTTACTCGAGTGCTAGCAGCTCTGGCGTGTGCTGGCACGGTTTCTCCCTATACTTATGTACATATTATATGCATCAGTACATCTAAGTACACACTGTACTGCATCGAGTTATATATACATATTCGCGGGCGAACGCTCGCGAAACTCAGACCAGGCATCCATATCCCTTGACTTTCACTCGGCGAGACGCTAAAAGGTTTCGAGGTGTATCGAGGAGATTTTGCTTTTAGCACATTCACGATAAAACCCCGCTCGTGCCCGTTCCACTTCCCTTTCTCTCGCTCTCTCTTTCTCTCTCTCTCTCTCTCTCTTTGGTTACCTCCTCGCGTTCTCGTCCTCGTCCTCCGCCACGGACTCACGGCGTTGACGTTAATGCCGATAAACGTCGTTTCGTATAACTAACGAGTGTGCGTGTGTCTACAGGGCGTTTTCGTCCACGCCACATTCTCTATATAGCCTTTACCCCCTTCTCCCGCTCCACAAACCACTCTCGCTCTCATCACTTTGCTCGACGGATAACTCCAGAATCGAAAATAACGATGCTCACGTAAATATATATCGTTTGGTATATTATCGTCACTCCTGAACGAAGATTTGTCTTATTTGTTCGCTTGGTCTCCGGTACGCAGGTTCATCTGCGGGAGAGACGAGCGTGCGAATTCGCCACCTAGCGGAGTAGTCGATAAGCTAGTGTCGCGGGACTCTCGTGGTTGCGTGGAACGTTTCGTTTGATACATCTTGTGGAACAGTTGCATACTCGCACATAATAAAGTAATCCGTGTATTCTGTCTAAAATTGGACTGCAGATCCATTTTATTTAGCAATTTCTGTTGTAAAATTTTTATAATCTTGTTATCTTTTTTTTTAGGAATTCTGATAACCACCATTAAATTCTCTGGGTTTTGGAGAAACAGTTCTAGCAATAGAGACCATCTTATTATTTTACTAATAAGATGGTCTGAAGGTACAGCATTGTCTTCCAACGTGGCGGAATTTTAAATATCTGAGGACAATAAAAAAAAAATGTTGGACCCTTTAATTGAAACGAAATTGGTTCAAAGGAACCTGCCAAATGATTCCACCCGAACGTCTAAAAGTCGTTATGACAATATCGGTAAGCTCTTCTATATATAGTGTGCCTCTAAAATGTGTGCACAAATGTTGCCGATCCTCCGGAGGAAAATGTCTTTAACAGAGCTGTAATGTACAGCGGAAAAAGGAATATATTACAGGAGGATATATCACTGCTTGAATTTTGCATTCGCGAACGAGTTGAAAAGTGAAAACAGGCAAAACACGGAGTGCGAGCAGCGTGCCCAGAGTAAAGCATCAGGATAGCTCGCCGTTGTAGTAGCTCACATACCAACCGTATACACACTATATTTACAAGCCTTGCATATATCTATATACGTATGTGTGTATTATTCCTACGTGTGGCTCGCGTCGAGCAGGCATCATTAAATCACAGAAACAGCCTCTGTTATTGACTCTGCCGACAAATTTATTGTCGGCCAGTGCTGCTGGCCTGTACGGGCTTTCGGGGTGTGTATGCGACTGGCTCTCGACCCTCTGCTCTCGTTGCGACGATGCTTCTGCTGCTGGTCGGCCAGCCCTCTCGACCCGCACCCCGCAACAGCAAGAGCAAGCGCGCAAAGCAACCCCGAGAGCATGCACCCTTCGGCCCCTGCCACCTCACCTCCTCATCTCGGCCTCCCTCCCTCCCTTGCCGCGCAGAACCGCGTCCCGTCATTGTTCTGGTTTATACGGTGATTTGTGGATTTTACTACCTCCTCATTCGTCGTCGTCGCCACCACCACCAACGCCTCCTGGAGTTCTCCACTCGGTGAAGCCAAAGCATTCGCACCCTCGCTGTCTGCTGATCGTTTCATCCCCATCCCCATCGAGCTTCGTGGCTCTGCGTTTTATGAACGGCTGTCTCGTGGCCTGCTGCTGGGACGGTAAACACTTCTTCATCGTTTCAATTTTTTTTTTCTTCTTTTCTCTTGTTCACTTCGATTGATCCTCGATGGGTTCTTGAATTGATGATTCAATTCTTTGTCGCTGCATTTTGGATTTAGTGCTTTTGTGAACTTCTTCTTTTTTTTTTGTCCATTGCACAGAATTATGAGTTCATTGAGCTTTTAGGTAATTAATAAATTTTAGTTAATCAGGTGTAAGATGTAGGTGAATATGATTACCAGCACGCTAAGATTGGTCAGGTTGTACTGATTTTCAAGGGGGCCAAGTCACTTAAAAATCATGAAAATTATATGATGTAGCTGTTGGACATATATTTTTTACCTCTAATAAAATACTGCTAGACAGGAACAAAGAATGACATTTTTTATAAGTCGCTGTTTTTTTAAGCTAGTTTCATCGATGCAAATATTTTTTTTAAATATTTTGCACTTGTCGTAGATTTTAGGTTGCACTGATCGACCAAATTAGTTTTGCAAGGACATTTTTCTTGGCAGGAAGACTGGCTGGTCCGAGTATAGGAATTCCCATTTGAAGACCGTTCGTAAAAGATACGTTCTCTTTTATACTAAAATTGCGGAATAATTTTTTTACTAACTATATATCCTTGGAACGTCTGTGGAAGAGCTTTGAACGAAAATTCCTATAGACGGACCGCACAGAGTCTGTCTATGAAGAGAATTATTCTTGGAGAACCAATTTGGTCCATTAATGCAACCTCAAATCTACAATGTTAAAAACACAAAAAAAATTATTGTAGGTGATCTCCATTGTCCGCATTCATTTCAAACCTGGAAAAAAGTTCTTTAATTCATAGCTAATACATTTAAACAATAATAATACCAGTAAATTTGTCTTGACTCCCTCCCCTAAATACAGCATAAATAGCAATAGATAAAAGGTCAATGTAAGTAGAAATATTTTTTTTACAGTCACAAAATCAAACTTTTCCCTTATTCATAGGGCCATTCACGTCGCATAAAGATTGTCGTCTCCACTGCTCTGTTATCTCATAGCCTGGGTACGTCGTTTGTGGGATGAAGGAAAAAATAACTCATGAATCGAACTAATCGACGTGAAACGAGACCTTTCGACTCGACGCGACCCTCGGGTGTACTTCTTCTTCGTCCCTTAATCCTTTCACTGGTATACAGTATAGCGAGCGTCTTGTATAAACGGAGTCAACGCTTTTACGGGACCCTTAGAGTCGTGCCTTAGTCACCCTTCCCTCGTGTCCTTTGCCCTCGTCCTCGTCGACGTCGTGGAGCGTTCGTTAGAGGCGGATTCATCCCCCAAATTGAATTCATTATCATACTAAGGCAGATTCTCGTAGAAGCCTCGATCTTGCGGAGCCCTTACTACGTACTCCGGATTTATCCTTGTGACTCTGGCTCAGCCATCGATTTTTCACCTTTGCTCCTTGTCGCGGTCTCCAAAACTCATTTCGACTCTTCTGTGCACACAAATATATCTATGTACGTAAATAAGATTGTCATTCTTGGTGTATTTTCCATTCAACAGACAAATTTGTGTCATTACAAATGAAAAAAAAAAACAAAACGCGTTATTTTTTTTCACACCGAGAGAAAAGATCCGTTAACATGAATGGAATTTAATTGAAATGTCGGTCTATGAGATTTTTATTTTTGTCAGAAATCAAATATTTATATTCAAATCAATGGTATCGTTTATTCCATCGATTTCGAATTCTATGAAATATATTAGAATTGAATAAATATTCTCATTACGAATTAATAAATATTAAGTTGATTAAAAAATAAATATATATATATATATATTTATTTGTATATAATAAATATGATTGCAAATTCATTGAAACAACTAAACATTTTTTCTTTGGTGTACCTCATATTGAATTGATTGCATTTTGGTTTTATGAAATTTAGCGTGAACTTAATTGTCATATTTATTTTTTCTCTAGAGCATTTTTAAGTTCTAGTATAACTTGATATATTTCATGGTCAGAATTTACGAGTTCCTGTTTGTAACTTCTAAAAATTAAGTCGCACGATCGACTCGCAATACTTCTTTTATTTCAAATTCACTGCCCGACATTTTTTTTGTAATTCTGTAATTTATAGCTGGGAAATATAAATATTAGAATTATTTTATACTCCTCAATTAAATTTTCAATGACTTCTGAGCCATATTTGTCACGATTACTTTAGACGGCTTTTTTAATATAATGTTTCAAACAGTAGAGAAGAAATACCTATTTTGTTATGTACCTTTTTAAAAATTTCAATGTACAAACCCCAGTTTTTGTTACATACCGAATTACTTTGTATAAATGCTCTCGACACTGTAGATATAAAAACTCTACGTTTTTTTTATTCCTCAACAATTTCACGAATAACGATCATCATCGTTATCTCGAAAACCGTCATGAACTGTAGTACCATTTTTTTGTATATATCAATTTTTTCTTTCAAAATCGTAATCGTGATGACAATGTAAAAATGATTTTTATGCGTAAAAAAATAGTCGTAATTAAAAAGAAAAACAAATTTTCCATAACTACATCATTTGTATTTTACAGACACTTAAAAAAAAAAATCGTTCACCTATTGAGTGCTCATAACGTACATCACGTTTTATCCCAAATTACTTTGTGTAAATGCTTTCGTTATTGCAGATATTAAAATCATACAATTTTTTTTTATTCCTCAACGATTCTACGACTAACGATCATCATTGTTATTTTTTTTTTTACAAACATCACTTTTCTCAAAATCGTAATTAAAATGTAACAAAGAGTATTTATTTTAACGCGGAAAAAGTAATGGCCGTAATAAAAAAAAATGTAATCATTACATCTTTGTATTTTACACAGTTGAAAAAAAAAAAAAAAATTCGTTCACCTATTGAGTGCCCATAACGTACATCACATTTTATCCCGAATCACTTTGTATAATGCTCTCGTTATTGTAGATATAAAAAAATCTACGATTTTTCTTTTTATTCCCCAACGATTCCACGAATAACGATCATCATCATTATCTTTAAAACCGGCGTGCAGTGTAGTACCAGTGATTCGAGTGTCTTCTGGTGTCGCGCAGTCGTTATTGCTCGCAGCACCGCCCCTATTCGCATAAATTCGATATTACACTGTACGCTTGAGCTTCCCCGATTATGATTACGAGACATAGCCATCGTCCGCGAGTTATATCGACACAAGAGATCTTACAACTACGATACTAAAATAATACGAATCGTGTTATACGATCAGTATTATCCCTCGTTTTGTGACTGCCATAGTCATACGTACTGCTACATTGTGAATATATATGGGGCATTTCATACCGATTTCAACGGGTTCTAATGACGTTTCTACCTTCCGGATTTGACCTTTTTTTTTAATGTTCTTGCTCCAAATCTGAGGATCAATTAGAATTTTTATCACATTTCTTTTTTTTAACATTTTATGTACTTATGATTATTTAAAACGAATATATCGTTCGACGCTATTTAAAAAATTCTCAAAAATCCTGTATCAGATATCAATATTTATAAACTTTTTAAAAAGAAAATTGAATAAGATTAGATACCTTAGTCAGGTCCTCTGCGGGCTGTAGCTGGAACATTTCTATATAAGATCTAAGTAAGATCGATCTTAAGTTTGGTTTTAAGTATTATCTTAAGTTTGATCTTAAGATGGATTTTATTACTGAAAATTCGAATCTTACAGTTGAGGCTGTAACGTAAAAAAATTGACAATTACATTGTGATAGTGCTTTCTCTGTTTTATTTAGCACAGTCTACACTGCTCCGTTTGTGTGGAAGTACGTTTTATCACATTTCGCTTCCTCAAGAAGCTTTACTCTGTGATTGGTTAATTTTTAAATATTAGTTTTTACGTAAACATGACATCAGACATTTTTGAGAAAAAATTGAAAATCGCATAAAATCCGAACGACTGAAGCAATTTTATCTAAATTCAATACCGATCATAGCTCTATAATAGTTCATTCTTGTTCCAATATTCAGCCTGATATCTCAAAATTTGTGATAGCTAGAGCGTATAGAGAAATTTTTTGTAAAATTAGAAAATCCCGTAAAATCTGGACGATTGAACCGTTTTGGCCCAAATTCAATACCAATAATCACTCCAAAATAATCCAACATTGTACCAAATTTTACCCCGATATCTCAAAATTTGTGACAGCAGCTAGAGCGCACATGGACATTTTTGAAAGAATTCAAAATCGTGTAAAAACAAAAGAACTGCATGGATTTGGTCCAAATTCAATACCGATCGTCAGTCTATAATAATCCAACATTGTACCAAATTTTAGACCGATATCTCAAAAATTGTGGAAATCAGAGAGCATGCAGATATTCTCGAAAATATTCCAAGTCATCTAAAAACAAAAGCACTGCGTTCGAAAAAAGGAAATTCACGAAAAGAAAGCTTCTTGAGGAAGCAAAAATTGTGGATGAAACTGGAGAGAACGAGGATCGGACCCTGGTCCAGTCAGTATGAAATGCCCCATATATATATGTACAGAGAGCAGTTATCATTACATATAACATTTACGGCGGTATATTAAATTTACGAGTGTTGTTGGGACGAGGTGGGAGAAATCCGGGTGTGCATTTACGACGATTCCCGAGTAATTAGGGTACGGAGCTGCGTCGAAAATCCTACATATATATATATATATATAGTTTGGTATGCCCACTCCAGGACTGGAAAGCAGGAAGGGTTTGCCGTTGCAATGTAGTTAGCGTCCGTTATCGAAACGCGACGGAGCTATCAGAGGAAGGGAGATGTTCTCCTTTGCTCGCGCCGGATTATGCGCGGCTTTAGTCCTCCGTCCTTATCTCGGAGATAAGGACCTGCCAACCCTTATGAATGCTTCGCGTTATATGGTCGGCACGTTGTATCTCCTGGTGTCGGTTAAATCGCGGAGTCCCTTCCGAAACCGGCACCGCGGCTCCGCCTATATATCGAGAACGATCGAGTTCCAGCTGATAACGCGTTGAAATTAATGCCGCGTTTCCCTTAATAACCTCGATAATGAAGCGGAGGGTAACTGGATCTCCGAATCTCCGGCAAAAGACGTCGTAATGTCGGTGGCGTGCTCGAGTCGTAATTTTTTAATCGATTATATTGCTATTCGCGCTAAGAAGTCGGAGACATGTTGCTTCACTTCGAGAAACCGATTAATTTACATTTTAAGATGCTTGCGGTATTATTTTGCTTTACTTTGAGGAACGGTAGATTTAGAATTTAGGCACGTTAAGTAAATCGAGTATTGAGATTTCGAAAATTCTTTATTCAGATTTTTAGTTTAAAAATCAGAGTGAGACTAGGGTGGATCTGTATGAAGTGTTCGTTGTCATAGATAAAAATTCATGAAACATACTTTGAACATTGGACAATGTGTCGTAATAGCCTGTTTGTAAAGAATTCAACAGACATGTTAAAAAAAAAAATGATGGTAATAACTTATGTTTATTAAAAAAAATGTTTTTTTAATCAATTTTTTTTCGTTCCCATTTTGTCGTCATAAACGAGAACTCCTTTTTTTAGGTCAAAAACTAAAGTGTCAAGAGAGGAAGAATAAAAAAAAAAAAGAGTTCATTTTGGACACATCCTAGTATACGTGTTGCATATCGTTGATGCTTTTTCGACATTTCAATCGTGTAATTGGTTGGTAAATAACTGGCGTTTCCTCTCGTGTATAGAAATTACAGTGCGGCTTGTGGAGAATTCCATTGAGTACATTTATAATTCGGGTGGATTCCATTATGATGCATATTGCCGAGTTATTCACAGGTCGTGTTACATTCCTAGTAATCTATACAGAGTGGTATATATCTATAATAATACAGCCGCTTATGCTACAACGTAAACCGAGCCAAACAGGAACTTCCGAATCGGGATATTGAATTTACGCCATTTCTGTTTCGATTCGATGTTATACCGGCCGATACGATCCACCGAGTAGCATAGTCTATGTTTACGCGACCAGGATGTCACTTTTTACACTAACAAATAGCCTATTGTGATTTATCGGATTTTCGAAATGTATTTTGGCTTTGTTGGGCTTCTCCATAAATTCAATATAAGAAATCTCTCTGATACGTATGTATAAAAATTCTTCACTTAAATCCACATGAAATATTTTCCCTTCCACGTCCACAGTGTTTAAAACATTTTTTTTTGTTTTTTTTTGTTTTTTTTTTCTTCACAAATGATTCAACAACTCCATCCAGCCACACGGATGATTATTGAGTACTTGTGAGTCGGGTAAAATTCTCCACCTCTGGCGTCACCCAATTTTCGTGCGATATCCGTTCCGTCCGCAGCGCACTTCCGTTTGCGCTGCATCGTGTCCGTTTCGATACGTAGGAAATTGCAGGGGAAATTCGAAAGTTCGTCGCGTGGCAGCTTCATACGAATATACCCCGGATCCACACGTGGATTGCAAACGTCGAGTGTATACCAGAGAGTGCCGGAGGAGAGCTCTGGCAAAACGGCTTGTGACTCTTGACGCGTGTGAATTTACGTATAGAGAGCAAATCGACTGGATAGGAGAGAATCTAGTGAATGCCCACTGCACCGACCGCTCTCAAATCAGCATATCTTGATTATCCCGACCTTCGCGTAATACTCTATTACAAACATTGTGGTTGAAAAATCCTCGAGATTCGACAACATTATGCAATGATACATTGGATACAATTATCTGTTTTTCTGTTTACTGTTGGGTGTTTCACAAATTTTTGATAATTCAACAAAATATGTCGTTAAAAACAAATAAAAAAGGGAATTTTCTTTTCCATCCCAAAAAGTATAATTACTAATAATCGATCACTAATTTCTGTAAATTGGATACTGGGAGAAAAAATGAGGTCACGGTGAAAAATCATGAATTGCTAGATCTTAGTTGTAAGAATCAAAAAAATTCTAGGGCGATATAAATAAATTGGTTGGCTCAACAAATACATTATTTGTCATTGTATTTGGGGGCAAACAAAACTTATTTTTTTAATTTGTTATTAATCATAATTTTTGTTGGATCCTTAAAAATTTCTGAAACATCCTAATTGAATGTTTATGTCAACTCGTCTGGAACATTCTTTTTCTTTTTTTGACTAATTTATCTGATGTCTTATTTTAGTTTCGTAATTTTAGGCACGTTCGGTCGATTTGGGCAAAAGGTACTGAACTATTTATAATCAGGTTATAATAAATAAAAATGTTTTAAGTTTTATGACAACAAATTCTTGAAAAAATCTTTAAAAAAAAAAACTATAATGGAAATTCGTGTTGAATATAGAATGATTTTCTTTCACGTATTCAAAGTATAAATATGTTTATTCCAGCTTACACAGCTTATTAAATTAAAAATAAAAATCGTAGTTTTTATAGAAAAATGATGTTCATAAACATCCACAAAATCTTCATGTCGATTGGACACTATTTTATTTTCAAGTTCTAATTTTACAAAGAAGTAGAAAAATAATTTGACTAAAATTTTGTAGTTTTTTTTTACGGAATATATTTTGTTTTTACAGAAATTTTTTGATGTATTTACATTTACAATATTTTTTCTATAATTTTAACAAACAATTTTTTATATTTAACTTTTACAATATTTTTTCTGTCATTTGAAATGAAAAAATATTTATTATTTTCTGTTGCGAAATTATGTAAATTCATAAAATTCACAAAAAAAAGTGTCACTTTTGTATAACATAACAATTATTTTTTTCAAATTTAACAGGAACATCCGTGAAATACAAAAAAAAAAAATGCTGTCAAAATTACCAAAACGGAGTTTTTGTTATTTCCGGCATACACTTATTTTACACTTTTTCTACTGTGTAAGATCGAAGTGAAGAATCGTAGAAACAATCTAGTGGATCTTCGAGATCAATGATCCGTATTGGAAAAGAATATATAGGACTTTGATCGTAGCTTTCGGATCGATGGTATCGATCTCGATCGGCTCCGCGTCGACCGGCACGTGGGCGACTCGGGAGAGTTGTTCGTAATTCTTGCATCACTAACGCCGCTCGGACCGCGTCCTCAATCCATATAGAATACAAAGTATATAGTAGGTTCAAAAGACATTGGTATGGGTGGACCAGTTAACCGTCGTGTATATACGTACAGTACCGAGGATCGGTGTACTTTATAGGGGGCTTGGAAAGGTGTGTGCGGGATAAAAGAGGCATCGAACGTTCGTTCGCCCACGTGGTCCAAGAGGGTTATACGAGGCAGGCTCTCGTGTATCGTTGTAAAACAGCATCCAGCTGATAGGGAATACGTGTTACGTGCTCTCCTCGCCATGAAAGGCACACGCGAAACGCGCAACACACAGACACATTTAAAGAAACGTACATGTCTGAAAATTACATATCAATTTAACGTCAATCTTGAGTGGAAATTTAAGTTTAACTCTAAGTACAAAATTTAAGTTCGAATTTAAATATTTAAAAGATAATTGAACTTAATTTTCTTTATTTGAAATAAAGTATAAAGTTAAGTTTAATCTCAAGTAGAAATTTAAGTTCTATCTTAAGTAAATATTTTAGTTTCAATATTTTACTTTCACGTATGAATTAAACGCCCAACTTAAATATTTTAATGTCAGTTTGAAAATGAACTTAAATTTTTGAACTTTTTCAAGCTGAACTTCGATTTGAAGTTCCAACTTGAATTGTCAAAATGCATGTTGGAGTCCTACTTGACGTTCTTTAAGACAGTTTGAAGTCCAATTTAAATCTCAAGTCCCAATTTACGTTCTCAAATACAGTTTGAAGTCCAACTTAAATTTGAAGTATCAGTTTAAGTTCTTAAATACAGTTTGAAGTCCAACTTAAATATGAAATCCCAATTTAAGTTCTTAAATACAGTTTGAAGTGCAACTTAAATTTGAAGTACCAGTTTAAGTTCTCAAATACAGTTTGAAGTCCAACTTAAAACTGAAATCCCAATTTAAGTTCTTAAATACAGTTTGAAGTCCAACTTAGATTCAAAGTCCCAATTTAACTTCTCAAATAGTTTGAAGTCCAACTTAGATTTAAAGTCCCAATTTAACTTCTTAAATTTGAAGTCCAATTTAAGTTTAAAGTTTCAACTAAAGGTATTCTTTTTTTTTTTTTTTCTGTATTCAACGGTTACGATGTTTATGCTGATCGCGTCTGTAACAGTATTATTATATGGCTTGTGTACGCCTATTACCGCAGCGTGTCGCGAATTGCATTGCAGCGAACGTGGGCGTCGAGGCACAGGTAAGTCGCGTCGCTGAGCCTCGCTAGATTCTCCCTTTGTATATGGGTATACCGTATGCACACGTAGCTTGTAACCCCCTTGAACGATCGAGGATTAAGTGGTCAGGATAATGGAGGGATATAGTGGCATAAGTCAGTGGACACTATCGCCAAACTCGGTATCTCTCTCGAGCGTGCTGTGCCGCTAATTCGATAAGGATACGCACTCTATACGTCTCCACGAATCACAACATCACTGAAGGTCCTTACAGCTCCTGATTTTTAATCTAAGTACATTTTTAAAAATCGTTTCTTCTTTCAGTAATATTGTGCTTTGTAATTTGTACTGTTTTAATTTATATTTATTGCACTATTTGTTATTAAGAATTAACAAAAAAAAAAACATTTAAGCCAATTTCTGATGTTTTATATTTTTATACAAAAAAGGAAAATTCATAATATTTATTGGATATTATATCGAGCTATAATACTCTTTTTGCAATTATTGTAAAAATTGTATCCAAAATCCACATTTTTGAAAACTGGCGTAAAACAAATTTCGTTTTTATCATTAAAGTTATATTTTAATTTTATGTAATTAAGTATTACATTATTCATTAAATTACTATTCAATTTAAAGAATATACAAAAATGTCGTACAATTTAAACTCGGTGTAATTCGTTAAGTCAGCTTAATTCTAAGCACAGCAGACCTTCGGCATCCCAAACTTTAACCAAATATTAAACTTTTGTTTCAGTTTGGCGCTCGCGTTGATAGCCCTCTCAAGCCTGAAAGGAAAATCGGGGTCAGTTGCTGACAAAGAGGTAGGTGACGAGTTTTCTGTTTTATATTATTCCGTCATTCTGGTATCACGCGACTCAACAATAGGTTAAAATAGAAAACAATTAGGCGGAACATCGTGTTCCGATATGTCTATATAGCCAAAAAACAACAGAGAGAGAGAGAGAGAGAGAATGATATTGGAGAGGAATGAAGCGAGGATTATACAGAGAGTGTGCGAGGGAGTAACAACGATGGTGCTAGAGGGTGCGATGATAAACGAGGAAGCTAGAAGCGTGCAAGAGAGAGAGACAGAGAGAGAGAGAACTAAAGTGGCTGAGTGAGATGCGAAATAGTAGTGGTGCTGTTGTATCGGCCGAGCCGAAAGGGTTTTGAAGCCAGAGGGAGGCTTGCTGGTCTACCAGCACGCTAATGGAAAGTGCTGGCGATACACACGCACCTTTGCGCGTACGTAGACCCTCGAGGACTGCGTGTATATATAGATATATATATATATATATATATATATATAAATGTATATATATATTGTATATATATTTAGTATACATAGGTGCTTGTATCGATCGGTTTATCGATAGATACTCAGGGCGATGAGAGGGAAGTGGGGTGATGCTGGCAAGTGGGAAGTAAAGGGAGTGTGGGAGAGGGGGGGGGGGGGCGAAGGCGGCTACATACAAGGGGCAGGTAATTACGTTTAATACCCTCGGTTATGTGTTTGCATCGTACACATTTACCGGCCTCGATCCAGCAGCAGAAGCACCAGAACCCTTCCTTCTCCCTCCAATTTGGCACTCTCTCCAGTTACTCTCCCTTGCTTCCGTCTCTCCTTCACTCCTCAGGTTCTATCGCCTCTGTGACTTGTGCCTTCGTGCACTCGACGACCCCCCCCCCCCCCCCCCCCCGCCGTTCTCATCCCCCGGGTCCAATGTTACATTTTACTCACTTGCTTCTGGTCACTTTGTTGATGTCAACGTGAAACTCGATACAGGCACTAAAAGTCTTCTGGAGTGGCTAAAAGGCGCTGCAGTTGAGGCGAAAATATGATTGTAGAGCTCGAAACTTTAGGTTGATTCATTTGTTGATTGAGATTTATTTGAGAAGGTTTCGGATTCTTTTTTGTTGTTGTCAAATTAACGATGTAGTTTTCATGCTGGTTTTTCTATATTCAATTGTCTATGAAGATCAGGATTTGGTGTTCGTTCAATGAATATGTATTTAAAATACTTAAATAACTGAATGATTGTGGATTATTATGCTTATTAAATAGCAGAATTCATTGTAGAAGAATAATTCATCAAAATTATTTGCAATTATTACATTTCTGTAATAAATTTTTTTATAAATTATTTTATTACTTGAAAGTTAGAAAAACACAAAAAATCATATGAAAATGAAGAAAATAATTTTAAATCGACGATTCTTCAGGCTTCCTCCGGCAAAACTTCAAATTGACGAAAAAACAAACCATTCGTCAGAAAAAAAATTGCAGCAGCTTAGAAATTAGGAAAAAACGCTCTATTATAAATAATCACCTAAATACAATTTATCACAGATCTCTAAAAAACGAGAAATCAATTTGGAAATAAATCGCAATTTAATTTTGTACAAATCAACGATTCATTCTGACTTATTACTTCACTAGTACAATTAACAAAGTACAAAATGCAGAAGCCTTCCGAAAGACATATTTTAATTTGTTCGCATTCGCGTGCGGCTTCCTTCCATCAGTTTAATCTATAGTAACGGTTTACTATAGCCGAGGGAACGAAACGAGCGCGCGGTGGGGCGAAGGAGGAGGAGGAGGAGGAGGAGGAGGAGGCAAGGGACTATAGCTGAAGAGAAATGAGAATGAATGTAATAATATATTTAATATTCGTCGGGTCCCTGCCTCCTCCACTCTCGGTATTACAAGCCAACCAATATTCTCGCCCCCGTTACGGGGTCCTCTTGGCCTTACTCACTTTCCTCGCTTTACTCTCCGTCTCTATCTCTCTCTCTCTCTCTGACATTGTCCCTTTCTCTCTTCATGGTGCCTTCATATAGATATACTCGTGGCGTCTTTCTCCGCAGCCTCGTGACCCACCGTTTGCCTCGACCCTTCACCTTCCCTCTCGTCTTTTTTCCCTCTACGCTCCCTCATTCTTCGACGTAGAGGATCCTTCTACTGTTGATGTCCAAGTGCATCGAAACGTTACTACTGTCGTAAACACTGTTAATAACTTTTTTTTTTTATTCAAGCTTCACGACATGTTCGCATTATTTGATTATATTAAAGCACACGCTTGTAAATAGTGTAAAGAAAAAAAAAAAATGCTAGCAAAAATATAAGAATTGAATATTGTGCGTGAATATTAGAAGGAGAATATTTTGGCTGGTATTTTTTGTTTTTAGTTAATCAAGAATTCCACATTTGGTGTCGTGACGTTGATAATAAAAGTATAAAAGTTTCCATCATTCGGTGAAGTTGATTTTTAAAAAAGTGCATCGCACCTCTGACAATGAATTTTTTTTTTACGATATTTCATGGATACTAAAAGGGATTAAATATTTAATGTTTCGCGAAAAATGAAATACTTTGTACACTTTTTTTTTTAGAGTCCAATCAAGTCAATATTTATATTTTGGCTTTTAGGAAAATCTGACTATATTTTTACTGCTTGGATTTACCTGAGATTGGTATTTTTTCGATAAAGAATGATTTTTATTATTTTTTAAAATGGAGATCAAAATATTTATTACATTCTAGAAAAGCAACCGGCGTAGATCTACACGAATACAAAAAATATGAAGCTCTAAAACTGTTTGTAATCTGCAAGAAGAGTATATTTCATTTTTCAAACGAAAAAAAAAAAAAAATTTTTTAAAAGAGGGATCAAAATATTTGCTATATTCTTGGAAAGCAAACTGCGTAGATTTACGCAAACCCAAAAAAAAATCGTAAACATTATGCCAGTTAATTTCTTTTGACAAATTAAAACCAGTTTCAGTGTATTCTTTTTATTTTCGCAAATATTTGCAAATATTTTTCCCTATATTCGTCGAGTTTTTCAAAAAAGTATTTCATTCGTAATTTCGATAGATGACGAAGTTTACTTTTTTTTTTTAACCAAGAGCCAAAAATCTTTGTGAATTAATTTTTTTCTCCCCTCCCCCAAGAGAATCTCTCTCCATACGAGCCACAAATTCATAAGATTCAATACGCTCCGGGGTGTGTAGCGCGAGACAAGCAGCGAAGGGTGGATGCGAGGAGGTGGAAAAGCATCGCCGAGTATGAAGCTGGGCGAGCAGGGTGAACTGGCTTCCGTAGTTTACATCAAATACGTGCCTTTCTCGTGCGGGACCTCGAGCGCCAGACTTTTACACTCACCTCGAGCGAGCACCCCCGTCCAGACCCGCGAGCCCCTCAGCATGTTTACTCGCGATATATGAACTAATATCGGACGAGGCACGTGAGCCTTTCCATCTCACTCTCGTTTCTTCCTTGCTTTTTCTCGCGTTCTCGCGGTCCTCCTACCACTGTTCTCTCGCCCTCAACTGATTCGCGAGAGCCACGCGCCTCCCTCTTTTCCTCGCCACCCCCTCCATCGCCAATAATGCCAATATCGGTTGCACTACTACCAATCCCTTTCGAAATATTGCCAATAGACCCTCGCTGTATTCGTATACCATACCTTATTCCTCTTTATTTTATTATTATTTTTTTTTTTCTTCCTTTTATTATCTTCTATCTTGACAAACGAGAAGTGGCTATAAAAATATACTTTCAGCTGTATCAATCGAGAGCCAGAAAAGGAAGATTTTTAATATAGACGAATGGCGACTATAAATTGTAAGAGGCCTTTTTAGAAAATTATTTTTCAACCGAGTGATAATTTCCTGTGAATCATGTTATCGATTGTTATTGAAATTACCAAAAAAAAACTATCAGAATTTTTGGATTTTCTTGATAAACAAGTTCACACTGCCAAATTATTAATTTCAAATCAACATTGAACAGATTCGTATATGTAAAATAGACAATTTAAATCATGCGTTTTAAAATAAATATATAAATTGTTTGTTCACATAAAATATAATAATTCAAATCGTTTGAATAATTTATCGGTCAATATCATGTGAAACTTCGCTCTTCGAATTAAATAGAATAATGTAATTGTTCTTTCCCAAATATATTAATTGCCATTCTACAACCTTATTATTATTATTCATCAGATCAATGAATCAGCGTTAATAGTGGCGAAAGTTTAGGCAAAACTAAAAATTGTGCACATGTGTTCCATTTTCAATTTTTTAAAAATATATATACTAGATTTTGTTGAGATCTTGGATTCACTACAAAGCACATGTAAAGTCGAATGTATTCAAGAAAATGAATACAAATAAAAATGGAAAAAGAAAATCTGATAAAATATTCAGAACGTAAAAATAAGATTTCAATTTTTTTTTAAAGGCAGTGTAGAGTCAGTAATATGTAGAGTCAGTAACGTGTAGAGTCGGTAATGTGTAGAGTCAGTAACATGTAGAGTCAGTAAACGTGTAGAGTCAGTAAAGTGTAGAGTCAGTAACGTGTACAGTCGGTAATGTGTAGAGTCGGTAATGTGTAGAATCGGTAATGTGTAGAGTCGGTAACGTGTAGAGTCGGTAATGTGTAGAGTCGGTAACGTGTAGAGTCAGTAACGTGTAGAGTCAGTAACGTGTAGAGTCAGTAACGTGTAGAGTCAGCAACGTGTAGAGTCAGCAACGTGTAGAGTCAGTAACGTGTAGAGTCTGTAATGTGTAGAGTCAGTCGAGTATCGTGATCTACAAATTCATGCTTCCTCGGAAATAGCCGAAAAAGTACGAACCTGCCAGCGGTCGTGTTACGCTCTCTATATTTTGGCGGGCTAATCATTCAAATATGAAATGTAAAATTGTATAGCTGAACTTTTTTTTGTACAAAATTTAACTTATTCCATACTAAAATTTGGAAAATAGACAAGACATTCCATCCCGACAATAACGCCGTTGATAAATGAGATAACGTCGTATCACGTGCTGCGACGATTTCTTCCCGTGAGTGAAGAACGCGTTAGACAGAGCGAGGCGAGACACATACACACACACACACACACACACACACACACACACACACACAGGGTGAGAAGGACAAACACGTATATATCGACAGAAGCTACCGGATCTCGTCTCTGGTTTGTTGCCTCCTGCTTCTGCTTGCACCTCGGCATAGCTTGTGTATATCTCTCGTCTGCCTGTACTACGTATTACGGTATCTACTGGCAGAGCGCACCGCGCGGCGCGGCATCTCACGTCTTGATTTACGCGATATGGGCGTGTCCACACGGGAGCCGCAATTAGTTTATTAATAATTAGTAAACGAGGCCCGAGAGCGCTCGCGCGCGCGCGCGTTCCCTTCTCGCTCTTCTCATCGTCTCAACCACCAAGAGAATGAGAGAGAGAGAGAGAGAGAGAGAGAGAGAGAGAAAGAGAGTTCCTTGGTTCGTGCGTGATCGAAGAGGGAGTTGCTTGCTGTTGCTGCTGCTGCTGCTCTTCTTGCTCTTCCTCGCTTAGGTGGTTTGCCATGATGCTCCAACCGGGGTTATACCTCTAACCGATCGAGAACGAGAGCTCTCGCCGAGATCGAAGCTAAAGGGGGCGAGAGCGCGCGCTCTCTCTCTCTCGAGATCCGCCGTTATAACCCATCGTCGAGTTACCGTCCGATCTGCTGTCGGCGACGAGGGCCGTGACGATAAATCTTCGAGATTCGACCTATAAGATTATTTTATAGCCGTTGAACGCGCCTGCGAGAGTATAGAGTGGGAGTGCGACGGGTTAGCTACTAGAGGAAACGTGCGTCTTGGGTTATTCTCGAGATCTCGTTTCTACCCTTTTATACTAACACTTCCACTCATCGTTTGCACACACGCTTACATACTTTTGAACACATACGTTTGATTTTTATCGTGTACTTATTTTCTTGCCCTTTCTCCACACACACTACATCGTTCTTCTCAATTTTCATCACTTATTTGTCTTCGCTATAAAATTCCGCAAAGACCCCTTTGATCTATTTTTACGTCACATTAGAATTTTTAAGTTTTTTGGTGTATACTTTAATAAGTATTTTTTTTTGTGGTGGAATTAGTGTTTTTTATCTTTTTTGTTCATGAAGATTTTAATGTAATTAAATTGACATTTATCTTTGGATGTACTTTTTTTTTATTTGATAACATTTTTTTTTTCTATGGAAATTAATACAGACATGTGATGTAAAGTGTAGAACCAAATGAAATAACAACGTGTCAAAAAAAATATATATACAGGGTGTCTCGCAACTATGTGATGATATTTATATATTCGAATAGGGGAGATCGCGCTGAACAAAAAAGTCTTCGGTCAAAATTTTCTACGACCAAAATTGCCCGAGTTAATTAGCAATTACAGTTAGCCTGTCACAGACCGTTAGTGTCCGCCCGGAAACTTGAATTCCGCGCGGACACTGACGGCCGCCGAAAAAAGAAATCGTCGAAAAAGGCGTTTTCAACCGTTAGTGTCCGCCCGGAAACCCGAATTCCGCGCGGACACTGACGGTTTAAAACGGGGAAAACGGCGTGATCGTCAGTGTCCGCCCGGAAACTCGAATTCCGCGTGGACGCTAACGGTCGAAAAAGGCGTTTTCAACTATTAGTGTCCGCCCGGCAGCAGGAATTCTGCGCGGACACTGACGGTGAAATATGCGTTTTCAACCGAAAGTGTCCGCTCGGAAACTCGAATTCGGCGAAGCACTGACGATCGAAAACATCGAAAATCGGCGGTTGGAAACGGCGGAAAAGGCATTTTCGACTGTGAGTGTCCGCGCGGAATTCGAGTTTCCGGGCGGACACTAACGGTCTGTGATTGGCTAACTTTAATTGCTAATAACTTGGTCAATTTTGGTCGTAGAAAATTTTCACCGGAGACTTTTTTCTTCAGCTCAATATGCCCTATTCGAATATATAAATATCGTCACATAGTTGCGAGACACTCGTAATAACATTTAAAAAATCACCTTTTCAAAAAAGAAAAATGGTTCAATTAAACCCAAGCTTGACAATCAACCGGTTAAGTGTAAAACTTCTATATACACGTCTCTTGCTACTATCACGACAGGCAATATTTTACACCTATATTATTTTGCATTATAATTCATATTATTCCAACCCCAACAATGAAAAGAAGTGCGCGATGTAAAAGACAGACACGCAGCGATTCCACGTTAGTGCAACGCTCTCCGCAACTCGAAGTCTTATTCATAGCGTCGCCTCGCTAATAAAAAAGTGCGCATAGCGACATTAAAATCCTCGGTGGTTGTTGGCGAAGCTGGGCGTATGATAGCTACACCAACTCCTGGAGTTCAGAGGCCACTGACTTTCCATCTCTCTCTCTCATCTCACCCCCTCTTTCATCACCTCCGCTTACATTTTTCCAGTCTCTTGTATATGAGGCATTCCGCACGAAGTGATTTTTTGAGAGCGGTGCAGAGCGTCTATAATATGTACGAAATATTTCATATTTTTTTATCTCATATCTCACCTAGAATTAAGTATCGATTTTATATTTTTGAGTGATTTTTTTTTCTGTGTCTAAAAAACGATTCATTGTAGAAACAAAATATCAACATAAAATGTAGATCATTGAATTTAGTTTTCACTGAAATTTTTTCACAGATTCGCAGGATAAATTACATACATTTTTGAGAGGAATGAAGTGAACATTTTTTTGTTGTGAGTGGGACGATCTTGACTTTGCTTCAAATTTGGCACGCTGGCAAATTTATATTATCAACAGCTTTAATTGGGTTAATCACTAAAAAAATTAAGTCCATCTAGTAATAATGACAATAAAAATAGCACTCTGCATTTAACGTGTTTGAGATTGTCAGAATATCTTATCTAAATTTTTTCCTTTATTCTATTTTCTACAGCCCCATCAACCTTATTTAATTTTTGTATCTTTTATTTTTGCATTCTAAATATTTTATGTCTTTTTATTTTTCGTCTTCATTGAGATTAATTAAATTTTGTTGAACATGTATATTAGATGTTGTTAAGATTTTCGTCTTCTCGTGTACTTTTGAATAAAAAAAATTTCAAATCGTACATCTAACTGATTCTGATCGTGTATGAAAAAAATGTTATCAACAAGCACATAAAAAGTCCAACATCTTAAAAATAATAATGTAAAGAAAAATCGAAAAAATATCTAAAATAAAATCTAAAAAAAATATTTGGAATGCAAAAATAAAAGTTAAACAAAATTTAAATAAGAGCAATGGAGCTTCCGAAAAATCAAAGAAAGGCTTCAGACAAGACTTTCTGACTGTCTCAACCACGTGAAATGCAGACAGTTATTTTTATAACAATTATTATTATTTCGATTTAATTTTTGAACGATTAAATCGATTAAATTCCAATTCGAATAAAAAACAAGACGGGTCCCTCCCAACAAATTTTTTTTGTAACCATCATTCTTCTCAAAAATGCATGAAACTCAGTCTTCGCAATAATCAAAAATTTATTACTAGAAACTCCATTCAAATATCTACATTTTATGTCTCAACATTCCGTTTGTATGAATCGTTTTTCATGCACAGTCGATCTAAAAGACACTAAAATAAAAAATCGCTATTTAATATTGGTTGAAATATAAGATTTAAAAAAAAAAAAATCTAAAATAATTTGTACATACTCCAGATATTCTACACCACTCTCGAAAAAATTATGAACATTTTTTTTGGGGCAATCTGAAAATAGGGGTGGCTGGCTTCGCGCGGAATGCCTCGTGTATACCATATGTATGTATTACCAACGCAGCGACCATCACGCAAACACTCTTCTCGCGCGTAAGGTGGAGCGCGAGCCATTAACGAGGTGTGCATTATATTGTAAAAACATAGAGACAGAGATACGTGACCCGGTGCGACGATCGTAAAAGTGCGATATTTTTCTCTCGCTCTCGCTTCCTCCTTTTTTTTCTCGTTCTTCTTCTTTTTTTTTATATTTCTTACTCCAGCAGCAGCACCAGCAGCAGCAGCATGGCGAAGCTCATCGTCACGGCGACGCACGTACCCTATGGGCTCTCCTACTTCACTTCCGCACTCTTTCTCCAACTCTGCACATATATATACATATATATATATATATCTATATAGATATGTATATATAGGTGCGTACGTAACGCTCGTACGAAAGTACTCGACGTTATCCACCTACGTACAAACTCGAATCGAGTACGGTTTACGATCGGTTTATATACGCGGGAAGGTATAGGGTGCACGAAGGGAGAGGAGAAAGGGTGGGCTTTGACCGGGTAGAGAGAGGCTCCGCACTGACGCGACTATTCTGCAATAGTTGGCTCTTCGCGCACACACACACACACACACACACACACACGTCTTTCATATGTCCCTTAGTGTGATACACGTTGTGCTGCTATATGTTACTCGTTAACCGGAAGTTATGACGATGATATAAAACTACGTAATTTTCCTCGATCTCCGAAATACATATACGTTTCATTCTTACTCTCGAATTTCCGTTTTAGTTGGCACGTGATAGTTATAATGAAAACGAATTTTTGTTGTTTTTTTTTTTTTTTTTTTAATTTTCTCGGAGATGTGTTTAAGCGGAGTGACTATTGTCAGATAGTACGTAATTGGTTGCAATGTCTCAAACAATTACCAATTTCAGGCGCCATTTTTTTCTGGACGATAAAAAAAGGTCGTATAAAAAATACTAACACGGCGTAGACTGTTCGTTATGCTGTTTTGATTATGTAGAACATTTCTCGTTTGTTAATAATTGTTGAAAGTTTTGAAAAAGAAAAATAGGAATATTGTTTGAATAATTGAAAATCATGATTTTTTACTATTCAGATCTAGGGTTTATTTTATTAGCGGAGTACGAAAAGATATTCGTTTGGGATTTTTTATACAATTTAGTTTTGTCGATTAAAATCAATATATGTTTACTCATAATCGATCTATAAATAATAAGATTTCCAAATATTCAATTACAAATTTCGAACATTTTTTTCAAATTTTTATATTTCACGGAGCAAGATTTTTTTTTTCAAGTCAAAGAAGGAAAGCGCCAAGATGTTTAAACTGGGAAAAGCCTACATTATGTTTTTTTTTAATTTAATTTTTTCTTTCTAAAATTTTTTTTTGTTCAATCGTAAAAAAAAAATCAATATCGTAGTTTTTAGTGACTAAAATTTTTGGCGATTATGACCAATATTAAAAAGCCGAAATTAAATATAAATTAAAAAAAGAAAAATCCATGACGTAATGGCCAATATTTTTGGTAATTACGACCAAAGTAATTTTCAAGAAAAAAAATCGGCCTAATCGAAAAAAAAAAACAGTTTAAGAAAAAAATATGTATTTAACGATCTAAAAATGACCTAAAAAAACGCCTCTTTTTTTCTCGCGTTTACACTTTTTATTCCTATTCACCGTTACAAAAAACCAGGTGATACAATTATCATGCTCCATATTTTGCGATAATTATCAGATAATGAATATAATTAATTTTTTTCAACGAAATTAATTTCAATGAAAGAGGTACTAGTTGCGATAGCGCACGGTATTATATTTTCCAATACATATATATATATATATCACGATACTCCAAGCGTTAGTATAGTTCTCTTAGTGCACCGTCACTCTACGTTCATATAATACGAATTGATTTTGTTGTGCCTGAACGAATAAATCGATCAATCGCGAGCCCGACGACGACGAGACGAAGGTAGGGGAAATATAAACGTTGTACTATATACTATATATATATATATATGTATGGCTAAACCGGCACCTGGTGCACAGAACGTTGGGGCGCGCGTGCTTTCGATGAGGGAGAAAATTTGGGTGCGGCCGCGCGCCGCCCCACCGAGAACCCACGACGAAATGACATCTTGTTTATTATAATTGGATATTGAAAATGAATTATCCGCTCGGCGTCCTCGATAATAACTCGACAGTATCATGAACGCACGTGTTTCATGCCTCTAGGTATATTTTCGACCTGGACGTTGACTAATAATCGTTGTTATTATTATTATTATTATTATTAAGATCTTGATAAAGCGTGCTGAGAAGATCTTCAAATGAATTTGATAATTGTTCGCTGTAAATTTATGATCCTTTTAGTGGAATATATCTTGTTAATTTTTTTCTCTCTCTCTCTTTTTTTTTTTACTTTGTACAGGAGAAGGCAACGTTAATTTTCCAGCTTAATAACGAGCGTGGCGTTTATGAAGGTGTGCGCGGGACGCTGACTCGGTCGGTATATATATATATATATATGTAGCCCTCCCCCGAAACCGGGCCAACACCAACACTGGTCTCGTATATCCGTGTGAACTCCGGTTATTTGTTTCTTAATTAGAAAGAAAACTTTGACTGGAGTCGTTCTCGCTGGCTGCTGAGGTGACGATTATCGTTTCCAACTCCCATTAGAACTCGTTAAGAACGCGGTATTGGAACTATACGTTTGGTTGCACGTCCTCGTGGATATAATGTACTATAGCGATCTACACGTTTAATAACGTTGCGTTGATAAAAAAAAAAAAAACAAAAAACAAAAAACAGATTACGAATTTGGGAAATTCAAATTTAAATAACACATTTTTTTGTATATTATTTTTATACGATTATTTAAAAAATAATTTGGTAATTTTTAGACAATGAGTAGATTATTTTTACACAATTATTGTATCATTTCTGATGAATCAACAGAAAAAAATGTCATATTTAAATTACAAATAATACTTTTTTTATGATGGCTCAAATTTAGTGATAACATTAATGTAAAAAAAATGTAACAAATATTTATTATTAACTGTGTTGTGCAATTTTTACGACAACAATTGTTTCTGTGGCACATTACAGATAGCGATGATGCAAGTGCGATATAGAAGCAGGGGTGCCAAGGCTCGTCATTGGGAACGCATCAAACTATGATTCGGTATTTAGTCACCATTAGTGGCGCATTAGCTATGATTACTCGTGCATAGTCAGTTACGTGTGTACTACACGAACGTGCGGTACGTACGCACGTGCGATCACACGTATATTGTCGCCTGGTCTGTCGGTTTGCGACACGCATCCCTGGACTGCGTACAAACGTTTGTACTCCGATGTTCACCGTCCCCCTCTGCGTTCACTGACCACTGAATTTCTACTATGTGAATTAATAGCGACAGACAGATTTGAACAGCAAATGATTTACTAATTATGCGCTCACCTATTTACTTTCAATTTTATTACAGCGTTGCGAAAAATCACCTCTGCGAACAGTTATACTAATCAATTTTGCATTTCTCATAGATGAAGGTTTTTTTGCAAGGTTTCTACTTTGTATTTTTTTTTTCAGCTGAGATTTAATTCATTTTTATAATGGTAAAGACATTTTTTTTAAATTAATGTGCTCAAAAATGACTTTAGGTGATTTGTTCAAAAATTAGTATTTTTATTTTACGAAATATTTTATTTTATTTTGAAAAAGGGTAGTGATATATTTTTCTTTTGTACATATAAGGTTGACTACACTGAGCAGAAACTGAAATCAGTGCATCTATTTTAGTTTCACAATATATTTTTGTCAATAGTACAGAAAAATATTCGTTATTTCCTATTTGAAAATAATATAAAATCGACAGATTCACCAAAAAATTGTGTCACTTCCGATTCAGCATTATTATTTTTAATTAAACATTTTTTGTCACCATTAAAAAGAAAATAAAAAAAATTGTAAAATTCACTAAATTTACATAACTTTTGTGTTACTTTTCAAACTTAACAGAGAAGTCAGCAAACAAATCTTAAATTAACACAAAATTACTTTGAACAAAAAAAAATGAATGCAAAAATTCCAATAAATCTCAACAATAAAAATCTTAAAAAATGCTTGCGATTGCCCATTACACGCGTCTCAAAAACGTCCATCCAAAAGAAAATCCGCCAAACCGAAAATGTATTCCTCAATCCCATAACCCCCCCCCCCCCCCCCCGCCCCTTCCCCCCAAAGAATTAGTGGACGATTTTTTTTACGTAATTCGTGGCCCCCATAATTCTCATTCATTCCCAAACACACCGTGATCGTTGCTGCTATTTTTCACGAGATCGTAAATACATTCCGGTGGCGGTACCGCTAGCACCGATGACGTCACGCCACCGGAAGTCGTAAAGAGTTTTATCAAATTGGTGGCGCGTGCGGGGCGAGAGTCGCGCTACCGAGCGGGGGTTTTGCGCTGGTTCTCCACTGCGGTGAATGGGGATGCGAGGAGTGGTATGAATCCGGGGAGCCTGCGCCGGTTTCATGAACGAGGGAGTGGGAAGTGGTGGCAGAGAGGTCTCGAATTTCCATATACACACGAATTCGCACCGAGACACGCGAGGCTAACGGACAAAAACACTAACACAGATATATAGTGAGTGAGCTAGACGTCGGGCGTTTCACGGGGATATACCTACTTCCGGCAATAGATTTCCTCTTCGTCCCTTCGTACAGCCCCCCCCCCCCGGCCCCTTCCACCCTACCCCAAAACCCCGGCGACGTCACGGCGCCGTTTTCACTCTCTCGCTTTCACGTAGTTAGCTCGCTGCTGGGTAGAGAAGGCGAGATATCAGCAACGTCGGAGGGTCAGGGCCTTGTTGCACGGGCAATGCCGCTGCTTGCTTGCTGCTGCTGCTGCTCGGTTGGTTGGATAGTGGCGGAGCAAGGCACGCGGGGTCGACCGGGGGCTCGTGTACACAATCGAGCCATTGTGCGTCGTGATTTGTGGGGACGATTTTTTGACTTCCGGACGCCGCTTCGCTTCGCAGTTGTTCGTAGAAGGAAATATATATATATATATGTGCTATATCGTACGCGGCGTACGCCGATGGAGAGGAGAGCCTACGAGGGTTGATGATTCTGATTCTACGTAGGAGGCGAAGGGTCACCGAATACCACAGCAGTTTTAGTTTCTCTCTTGCTTCCTTTCCTATCCTTTCTCCCCCACAACGGAGGGATTAAAAATCGGGTCAAAGCGACGTATAGACATTGTATAACATGGTATATCATGAGGAAAACCATATAACCATTTTGTGGAGAAATCGATGATTTTTTGGTACATTAAAAAATTAGATAGGGATTTATTATTGTTATTAAAAATACAATATATATATTTTTTAGAAGATCTGTCGTTCACTTGTCCAAAGAAAATCTATTGAAATTACGATTTTTAACAATTAATCATAAAAGTAGTATTGCTATCGATGTAAGAATATTATTTGTATGTTTTGATAAAAATTCTTTACAACTTCTTTTTAGTTTCATGAGAACAGTAATTTAATTTGAGTAGTTGTCCATCCCCATGGCTCGACGTATAATTATTATCGTATGCTTGACATATCCGCGTGTGCACAAGCACCAACAAAGTTGCGAGCTATTTCACGAAGGGGGTTATTAATTTCTTTTTTTTTTCTTTTTTTTTTTTTTTTTTTTTTTCGCCTCTATCACGCGCTGCGCGGCCTAACGATCGGCGAAGCTGCGAGGGGTCGCGCGGGCGTTACTGGCGTTGCGACTAATCGCCAATTACTAAGCTATACAACGGTGCTGCTATATATACGTACTCGAAGATCCGAGGAATTCAGGCATTCGTTACGCACTTCTCGTACATAGCCCGTGTATATTGGAACGTCATAAAATAGCTGCATTCGCTCGACTGCTCACTTATATCCGTCTGACGATAAAATCGTTAATTAATGTACGCTCATCGGGCGAACAAAACTTCTCGTTCTTCGCCACGGCACAACTTGTCCATTATATCGGACACTTGTATCGCGATGAAGGATTAACGAGCAAGTTTCTTAGACAAACTGAACCATCAACTCATTCCGACAAGTGTATACATTGAGACGAGGATGAAATTTAATTTCGTACAATGTTTGAGACTAAAATTTAAAGAGCTTTTGGACAATAATTTCGAAATTGGTTTTGTTTCAGGAGCGATTACGATCGTGGACTATTTTATTGGCAACGGCGAAAAACAGAATCGTAAAACTGTAGAACTCTTTATGAGAACACTTCTGTCAATCTTTGTGTAAGCACCCACTAACGCATTCTAGAGCACCGCTTCGAAGCTTTCTGCCTTGAAGAACACTGCTAACTGTTGTTTTTACTTTTTCATTACACACGGAGTATGTAAAAGAGTACTGCAATCCAAAAAAAATGTCGACTTCCAGATTTTTATGGAAATGTACACTTTGAATGTCCTAGATTCCAAAAAATACATTCACCCATTTCTGTCTGTCTGTCTGGAAGCACAATAACTTTTGAAGGGAACTGCAGATGGTAATAAAAAATAACTGTGTGTCTTCTATGAATTGAATGTAATTTGGGTATTCAAATTGAAAACAAACCACCCATCGCTTTTAGTACTTTACCTTAAAAGAGAAAAAGAAAAGTTGTCTCGTTTTAAGCTTCAATACCAAAGCTACATAACGATAGAAAATTCTAGCGAGAAATGCTGTTTGCAATTATTCTACGAGATTTGAAAACTTCTGCCTACATCACTCTCGTAACTTATCCCTATTAATTTCCCGACAAAAAAACATCACAGCCAGTTACAATATGACGAAAAAGTCACGTGTCGCGATTACGCAATTAGCAACATTTTTATCATTCCTTTTTTCGACTATGATTTATTGAGATTTCCACAAAATTTTCCACTCGACATTGTAATCAGTAAAGAATTTCGTCAGAGGTCTAAAAAGTCATGCTAAATTCTCTCGTTAACTAGTTTAACAACAAAAATCGCTACAATCTTTATAACAAAAATATTGCAACGTCCATATTCGCGATTTCGATAAAAGACTTCGTGCAAATAATATCTTAATTACGGATAATAAATTTACAATCATATCTCGACACTTGTGACGGTTGCGCTAAAATTTATTATTTATTTTCGTTCGTTATTTGTTAAAGTTTCAACGTAATAGCGAAAAAACACAGATTTTTTTTCTTTTTCTTTTTACGTCGACAAAAATGATTCGGTCCATACACTCACTCACGTATGATATGTTCGTGTGTACGCCCCAATGGGATCAGACAGCCCGGTCACCCAACACACGGTCGAACGCGCTCTTGGTATATGACGCGCATCTCTTCCCCTCTTTTCTACCGCGCTCGCGATGTTTTGTAATTTAAATTAATTGAAAAATATGCACTGTGTGTTGTCCGATCGTGCGAGTGGGATGCGCGAAACCACCGAAACGCTATTGGTGTGTAGTGGACCGGTAGTTGCACGTGGACGACTGTGGAAAAAGGGCGCAGGAGGGAGGGGGGGAGGGTATACGTGCCATCGCGCAGATAGTCGAAACGCGACGTTCTGCGTTTGCCGTCCAATCATTCGCCACCCGCGTACGCAATAACTTATTGGTTTTTCACGCGCACGATTTGATTCATTATCATTCCGTTATTTATATTTGCCAGTCAGCCGACTCTGATCACCTTGCCGCAACGCTCTCGCCAAATCCTTTTAAATCACAGAAAAAAAAAAAAAAAAAAAACAAAAATATTCGCTCGGCCATTAAGGGGATTTCGGGTTAGCCCTTTTTTTTTTTTACTTGCTGAAACATTTATACAATTTGTTCTGAAATTGCCAATGTATTTGATACCATTTTGTTTAATAATACAACAAAAATCACAACTCTAACCACAGACACATTTATAACTCTATCATTAATACAATAACACTTCTAGATTACGACTTTTCGTTGTGCTGCTAATGGTAAAGAAGAATTTGTAGAAAAATGGCAGTTAATTTTATGTTATTTTATTTTATGACTTTTGAAATTTCGGTCATTCGGGCATTATTTTTTTTACCAATCATGCATATTATTTAAAAATGATTTTCAATTAAAATCTTTGGAAATTTGAATGCATTTTATGTATGTTTTTTTTTTTAAATGAGATATTCAAATATAATATAAAAAATGGCAGCTTTTCGAAGCCATACACACATACACGGACACTTTTTCCAAAACCACTTTTCTCGACACTTTGGATCATCCAGGAAAGCAAAGCTTTCTCCACGAGGAAGGAAAAATGAATGCTTATGTCAAAATTCACGACTTCTCATTTCAATAACAAAAAAAAAATAATAAAATCATAGCTCTACTCGTGAAGACTCGTGTTCTATGTTCGTAAAACAACAGTAAATTTGTTATCACACTGAAGGTATAGAATTATCCATCTAGTCCAGATTTTCTCAAGTACGAAACTCGACTCGATTCCCCAACTCGTTGGATGAAACATTATCTTTTAACGCCCGACTGTTATTTCTCTAATCCCTCGCGAGCAAGTCGAGAGGTTGAGCCTTCCATGAAAGCAGCACCGAGGCGCAGGGTTGTTATTATTGCGTCTACACCTTTTCCTTACAAAAAAAAGAAAAAAAAAAAAAAAAAAAGAAAAGGAGCGCGAACAAGGAGGGTCCAAGCATCGCGCATAGCCAGTCGAGCCACGCAGAGCTTTTAAGAAGCTGCAAGAATAAGGAGGCACAGAACCCTTCTCAGGCTGCTTCTGGAGTTTCGCTCAAGCGTTATTGTTTCTGTTAGCGCGAGATTCGAGAGAGGGGCCCGTACTTTCGTAATTTGTCGAGGGAGTCGAATTTCTGAAAGGGGACCATTGTGCTAACGGGCCCTCCTCGCGCTTATACCGATAATGGTCCCCATTCACGTTTCATGACTGAGGTCCTCTTTGGTAGTGTTGCAAAAGGCCCTTGGATCATAATACCGAGTTAAGTTTCACTTCTCCCACCAACTTTCTCGGCTTCTCTGTCTCTTGACTTTACGTTCCCCTTTAGTTGCCACTTTCTTCTCATCTTTCTTCAATTATTATTTGAAGAATCATACATTTTTTATATTTTCCATAGATATTTATTTGGATATCGTCGATCGAAAATTCTTTTGACAAAAATCAGCACACATTTTTGAAAGAATATCATTTTTGCAAAGTATATATTATTTTTCTGATCAATATTACTTGAATTTAGAGTTTTTACAAAGAAAGGCAGAGAGACAGAGATTTTAAAGACCGAATATAAATAAATAATTATAAATTATTTTTGTCAGTGGTTACAAAAATCTAACATTTGAAAAAATGTGAGTGTATTCCTATGTAAAAAAATCTTAGCTTCAAAAAAACATGTCATTTTCGACAACGAGACGCGAGGAAGTACTTAAAATTAATATTAATGTTTAAAAATGGAGTCCAATTATTAATTTACACAGATATTATTTGGAGTTGATTTTTTTAAAAACAATTGATTTAGTACGAATAATCAATGTTTCATAGATTGGCTTTTATTTGAACAGCCACTAAAGAATTTCCACTTGTATTTATTATTTATCTTTGATGCCTAAAATCCTAAATATTTGAATTATTATTATTATCAATTTGTTAATAATATCAATTTTTCAATTTGTTTTACAATTTAAACATTATTTAAATAAGTGAATTTAAAAATGAAAATTTATAATATCTGAGTGAGGAAAATACTAAAAATTTACTTAAATTATCTCACTCAGTCTCACTTGGAATGCAAAAATTGGGAGAAGCTTCGAGAAACCAACAAAAATAATTACTGTGTCCGTTAAAAAGTTTAGCAAACATCTTTTTCTTATCCCTACCACCGGAAACGGGCGTAGCATATGCACATCCTTTATTTCTCTTTACTGTATAGCTGTCAATGCTTCTTTTCATTCCATTTCTCTCCAGTTAGGTATGATTTAATTTTAGCATTCATTTACTTCGGGGACTCTCTGGCAAAGCCCAGTGCTGAGCTTGGCAGACACAGAGCCAGACCTTGCGAATAAGAATGAGGCGAGACACGAGGACAACGAGCAGTCATACTCTTGGCTATTAAATCAACGCCAGATGTTGTGTGTACCACATTTTGTCGATTCATCGTACACGTACACATACACACACACACGCACATACACAGACATCTTCCTTGAAATGATGCTGATTAATAATTTTTCAGCGCCAATTAGCGAAGACGTACTATTTTTAAATATGATCATTAAAAACAATGACTGTATCGTTTGATATTTCATTCACTATACACTGTTACAAATACTTGCAAATCTATATTACCGAGAATTTTATTCAACACGTTTTGTTTTTAAAGAATCAGCTGGTGTATTAAATTTTATACAAAAGTGAAGTAAAATTATAAAATACTTTAAATTTTACTGCGTGAAGTGGGCCTGTTTGGCGATGTCTCAAAAAATGTTAACAATTTTTTTGAGAGCGGTTAGTGTGTCTGCAATATGTACAAATTATTTCAGATTTTTAAATATTATTTTTCATACAGTTTTTTTTATTTTTCTATTTTTTTTCGATTCAAAAATGTTGCAACATAAAATGTAGTCCTTTGAATGTAGTTTCCACTGAAAATTTGTCATAGCTGCGCAGAATTTTTTTTCACAATAAATAAAACATATATTTTTTAAACTGTATAATTAATTCTCGATTCACCGGATCTTTTTTTGTCTTTTTTTCTTTTTCAATCCAACACGTTTTTCTCTCGGTGTTTACGAGGGATCGACACTCCTTCTGGCGAATTTACAAGACCTTTAGACGCGTCTGCGAACGTTTCTCGACCGATAAGTTTTCGCGCGAGGAACTTTTAGGCTTGAAAAGGTCACAGACAAGTTGCGAGACTGCGATGGAAAGCCGGTGGAGCCTCTGCAGAAGCTCGTATACATGCTCTTTCGACGGGAACAGCGACGCCTGACGGTGGAACCATCGTTAATCATTCAGAGGTATCTGTCGGCGCGGATGTACCTTTAAACGGTAGCAGTTGGAAAATTCGTGTGGACGTTCCTCGCCAACGGTGCTAGGTGGAGAACCGGTTCGAAATTTAAATTCTCTCAAATATTGAGGCGACTCGTGGGACAGAGTGTAGACGACTAGACGTACAACATTCGCATCTACCCAAGTTTCATCTAATTTTTACTTCTATTCGCATAGAGTAGACATTTTCAGATTGAAACTAAATTTAATTTTACACAAAAATACAATGTTCACTTGCATTTTTTTCCCTTTACATTCGGTTCATTTGACTTTTATACACATCGGAATAATTATCGATCATTAATTTGATCTACTTGTTCGTGAAATAATTGAAAATGTGTTCAAACTTGTGATTCGAGTTAGGGAAAGATTCTGTTATTGAAACATAATCACAAATTCATTTTTTTTTCAAGTATAATGTAAATGCTTTTTATTAATTTAAATATCAATTTCACCATTTTTTAAATACAGGACACAGCAATTGATTTAGCAAACGCTTTCTCTGGGTGCTAATTTCTTGGTTCACAATACTCGAGATAACCGATTCTCGAAGTCGCATTTTTTATTATTACTGTAAAAATTAATAGTATCGTCATTTAAACTGAGAACAACCTCTGTTCACGGTACAATTTTTGCAAATCTTATTTTTCTCTTCAATGTTATTTAAATTAAAAGCTTGTGCAAAATATGGAAGAGAGAGCGAGCGAGAGTATTTTTTTATAATTTCAATGATCGATTATAAATTAATGATCATAAATAATCTTACAACTGTTACAAAAATCTCGTATTTTAAAAAATAAAAATATATTCCCACGTGAAAAATCTCACCTTTTTTTTTTTTATCACTGTGAAAATGAATGGCTGTCATTTAATTATTATCCGCAGCGATATTTTCCGAGCGCGTTATATGTAAGACTAAATATCACGCAGCGAAATCGCGTTGCTGTTTCGCGTATACATATATAATTAATGGTATAACAACTTCTTAGCTCATATATTTGATATATTTGTATAAATCCGGACGAGAGAACACAGAGTCTCTGTATACCAGCGGTATAATGCTTGGTCGCGAAGACAAGCCACGAGAGAACGTTACTATAACGAGGTTTATAATACGGCCGGGACGAGGCGGTGTGCACGATCCTGGTAGCGCGCGGGGGCAACGGTGCAATAACTCCGCCCGGCCGGTAATTACTTTAATTAATTAGGAAACGCGCGGCTTCGTGAAAGTCCGATCTTGTGACGCGCAACATGTATCTCTCGTGAGCACAGCTGTGCTGTTGGTGCTCCCTGCTCTTCCTTCTCGGTGGTGGTAATATCAGTGCGGCGTGCTTGCCTCCGTGTCTCGGCCGTTGAGTCATGTTTTAATATGTTATAGATGTGGTAAAAGGAGACTTGGGTCTTTGGCCAGCAAGACCAATTAACCCTAGTCGTTCAGGCTCGACCTTAAAATATTTACCTTGTTTAACATATTATTTATTTATTTATTTTTTAAATTATAAATCCTAAGTCGAGAAAACAAAAGTAATGCTTTTAATGAAATGGCATTAAGAAAATATTAAATGCTGTTGGGGAGCTTTAAGAGCATTTATTCAATGTGAAGATTATTGTTTTTCCAATCAATTTTAGAAAAAAAAGTACAGATATAATTTTTTTTTTTTAAGCGTAGGTTATCATTTTATTGTATGGTTTTTTTTAGTTTTTTTTTACATTATTTACCTTGTTTGTAATATAAAAATATATATTTTTAATTACAAATGCTTAGCCGAGAAAAAAAAAAAGTTTAATGAAATGCATTTAATAAAGATTAAGGGCTGTTGGGGAGCTTTCAGAGCACTAAATCAATGTAAATATTATTATTTTTGTAGTCAGTTTAAAAAAAAATAAAAGTACAAATATAATTTATTTAAAAATGTAGATTTTCATTGTGTCGTATATTTTTCTTTGGTCAAAGTTTTCACTTTCTTTAAGATATAGAAATATTATTTTTTAAATCATAAGAACTGAGTATGGTCGTCGTCATAATTAAACGATTTTCTTTTCTGACATTATAATTGACAATATTCTTGTTTTTTTTAAATGAAAAAAAAAATGACAAAATATGAATGCTCTTTTCAACAAATTATTTTTCTACTTTTTTTTACAACTTAATTGTAAAATAATAATTTTTACATTGAATTCTCTCAAAGTTTCCCAACAGACATTAATCGTTCTTAAAGCCATTTACTTCAAAGTATTATTTTTTCGTAGCATATTTTATTAATAATGTTTATTGAAATTAAAAAAAAAAAAATGGTGAAACCCCCTTGAAGTGTTTTACTTTTTGAAGTTGTTTCGTGAAACTTTTATTGCCCTGAGTATAAATCGTATTAATTTATGTGTTTAGAGATAGAATTTTCAGAGTTTTAACCACAAACCGAGAGAGAGCTCTCTATTTCTCTCTCTTTCTCACTTAGGTATATAAAGATCGATTCGATGCGTCTGCGGGACTACAAGGCGCCCGCGAGAGGAGGTCGAATGATCGATTCGCCGCAGAGACTCGTCGAGAGAGACAAGAGTGGTCGACACGGTGCGCAAAGGGGACGGAAGCAGGGGATCTGTGTGCACTCTCTACTCACTGTTGCTGCTGCTGCTGCTGGTGGTGCTGCTGTTGCTTCTCGGGCTCTTAAAAGAATTCCCCACCCTGCTGGTGATCGGAGTGCCGTCGGCAACGAATTATGACTTTAATTATTAATCCGACTGCGAGCGGCTCGTGTCTCCCCTTGCGTAGGCATACGGCTTCACGTGGGCGAACCTGCTGAGATTCCGCGCGGGAGATCGAGAGTGGCATGTACCACTCTCTGGAGTCCGCTCTCGCCGGACTGTACCTTGTCTCTTCTACCAAAAGATCAAGCTCTCTCTCTCTCTCACTCTCTGTCACAACCCGCGATGTTCTATCCAAAAAGATAGTCATTACGATGAATATTAATGTACCTATTCACATGAACGTCGAGGGTATTCCAATTTTTAATTTTCTCAGGGGAGAATAATCTGTCTTGGACCGATGCTTTTAACCCTTTGCGTTACAGCAGGTCACTGAGTGACCAACCTGTTTTCACTCAGATTTCAATGTTTTTTAATCTAATTTCTGTAAATAATTAATGAGATTTTTCATTTCCGTAGTGTACCTGGAACATGAGCAAGTGTAAAAAAAAGCATGAGGTTATTTATTTGCCAAAGTACTGCAAGTGAACGAATCGTCAAAATTGACGTTTTTTTTTGTCTTATTAAATCGTTTTTGACTGAACTATTAACGATATCGAAGTGATGATTTAGGTACTTATTTAGAACAACAAAAATCATTCCTCAGAATTTTTTCAGATTTTTTTTTAGGTATGTTGGACTTTTATTAGAAATTAGGAGTAACAATTTTCAATTCAATTGTACGAAACAAAAATGTATGGTTCAAAGGGACAAATTGAACGAGGGTATTTTTTTGTTTCGTAAGTAATGGAAATAATTTTTTAAATCAACATCAAAGAACGTGGTTAAAAATAACTAAAAAAAATAAAATATGTTCTCCGATCCTGAAGAATAATTACAAATAATTAACCATTACTTTCAACAAAAAGGGTTCTGTCGACCAATTTTAAGGGCTGCCTAAATTAAATAAAAATCGTCGTAATATTAATTTAGTGGTATAATTATTTGTAATTATATTTGGAAGTGGGGGATGAAATTTATATATTTTATTTGTTCTTAACTAAGCAACATTTTTTGTTGAGTTTTAACAAATTTTTTTAGATAAAATCTCGATATTTTCATATTCATTATTAAGCCAATGATTGTATGCGTTTAAGTTTGATGTGCAATTAGAGCGAACGACATCTGAATCGAAATGGGTGCGGGTTTTATTATCGTATACAGCAAGAGCACTGCAAGCATCGGGCAGACTGACTTGCGAAGAGTCACAGAGCGAGAAGAAAGAGGAAAAAAACAACAAAAAAAGCTGTAGTCTTGTGAATTCAAAGCAGGTGGAAGAAGGACGGAGCGAAGCGTGGGCGAAGAAGGAGGCAAGGAGGAGAGGGGAAAAAAGAGCGGGATAGAAGGCAGGAGAAGACTCGATGGAATTCCAACAAGAGTAAAATCACTTCGGAACATAATACCACAGCACTGTTGGCACTGTAACCATCTTAAAAGAAGACTATATGTACAGGCTTTTATACTTTCCATGATCTTTATACAGTTTTCACCAATGATGCAATATATTTTCTATTTTTTAAGATGAAAAAGCCTTAAGACAATTTTATATTCGATGAATTAATCAATCAATTAATCAGAAAAATTATAAAAAATTAACCATATTTAACGAAGCTTCTGGGGTACCAATATTTCGAAAATTCTTTTTACACAATTTTCTAAAAAAATAGTGTAGAAATAAAACATAATATAACGTAATATTTATGTATTTGTCTCTCGGTCTGCAAGAATGATGACATAAGAAGGCCAGTGTTGCTTTGATGTAATCAAATAATGCTATTTTGTGCACAATTTTTTAGCCTTTGACATAACAAATTTTTTTTTCAGTGTATTAATCAATACGCAAGTTGTGCAATAAGTGACTGCTTATTACGTAGTCAATAAGCGATGGGAGGAAACGATGTATCCACGAGAAATATTGTCAAAATAGCCGTAGCACGTTTCGCGAGATGACATAGACGAAGCTTTAAAGATATAGTGAAGTATACCCGCGGGCTTATCCAGACCGTCGTTATTCTAGTGGTTTAATACCGTTATGGTACGACATGAACGTTATTAGCATCAACCCACTTACCTCTCTCACTCGGTTACCCCCTCTCTTTTACTTTCTCTCTCTCTCTCTCTCTCTTTGTCCTTTGTATATATATTTATATATATATATATATATATATATATATACCGTCGACCATCCCCCGTCTTTCGCTGTCTCTTTCCTCCTCAATCTGCAGGCCTGCGCGACAGACAAAGCAAGAGACCGGTTGTCCAAGTGAGAGAGCAACAGTGGAGCCGCACGTTCGCCCGTCGACGCCGCACGGTCCTCTTTCACTTTCGCGGTCCTAAATTTAATTAAATTTCACGGTTTTTCGCGATTAAGGGACAGAGGCGCCGTTGCGAAATTAGTTTTAGCAGGATAATGAATTTTGTTAATTACGCCCGGAGCAGCATGGATCTCGGAGTAAATACTTCTATGACACGAGGGGGACATGAGATGACAGCGGATTCGCGGATCACCTTTCGGCCGATAAACAGCTGTTCGATACATCACCCTCTTAGTCTCTGTACAAAATAAAAATTCAATTGAAAATCGTGTGATTTTAAAAGAATGATTTTCCTCACAAACTTTCATAGGAATTTGGTAATACGACACAATTTTTATTTTTATTTTTCAGCTTCCAATTTTACAGAAAATAGCAGAAAAATAATGTGATATAAAAGTGCTGTCAATTTTCAATATATTTTACTACGTTTTTACAGCAACAAAAAAGTTTTATCTTCTTTTACAAAATAATGTAAATGCGATACATTTTTTTTTAACTTTATACCTCTGATTCAACATAATTGTTTTTTTTTTTTGTTAGTTTAAGATATTTTTTTATCGCTTGTTATTTAACAAATAAATATTGTAAAAATCTAATTGAACTGTTACTTAACTCGATGGGTATCAATTTAAAAAAAAATGAGATTCCAACTATGATACTTTCTCCGAGAAATGCATTTTTCTTTTTCTAGGTTCTTAAATAAATTATTATTTTTTATGTCCTTGTATAAAAAGTAATTTCAGTCTAATTAGGATAGAAATGCATTTTTTCTTAAATCTTAATTTCATAGTAAGTGGAGATAATCTTCAAGAAATAGAATATACCTCATTGTGGCTTCTCTGTATTGTATATTTGTACGTATATGCGCTATTTTTTTTTGCGCTTATTGATACGCGTCAGAATAATACTGATCACAGCCGATGAATTCTATAGAATCAGTCTATATATGAGATTGTACATCAATGAATATACGTGTCCGTTTTAGATGCGCACGTACACAGTTGCAATTTACGTCTCACAGCCTCATGAACTGGTAGGATTTGGCACGATGCGTTACGCCCTGGTTCTCTCGTAACACGTAGAGATTGACGTCTTGGTGCTGATTAGTCGACAGCACCGTGGGGGTTTCCACCTGACCCCGAGATCGAAGCGAAGCCAGCACGACACTGCCGGTTACTCTTCCACGATCAAGCGCGCGCGGTGTGTAACCTAGAGTGGAAACGAGACGGAGCATGAAAATATTATAGAGATGAAGTGAGACGAACATTGAGGGCTGCCTTAAAGGTCTGAATAACCCGCTCCGAACTCTCCCGCCAATGTCATAATCCCTTTGATAAGGCCATTCCATGATTATTACGTGCCTCCTTATTCGACGGCGTTTCTTGCACGGCCTCGCAAGCATCCTTCCCTCCGCCCCTTCATTCGACTGTACCAATACCAAAGTCCTTACCTCCTCCGCCTTTGAGCCTTTTGTCGAGCGCGCTCATAGGCGTCCTCGCAAATCGACTTTAATTATCGCTCTTCCCTCTCTCCCTCGTTCTGTCATCTCGTTTACGCAATATAATCGACTCTGTACAATGTAATCCTACACTTCATCGAAAAGTGATAGGAGCTCATATGTTCATGGCTGTTTTTACTCGCGAAGAAATGGTAATGACAATAGTAAGAATCTTATGTGCTCACAATGATCTCTGTGATGACAAGCTATAACAGTAGGTTTCTTAATAAACTAAACACAGCTTCGACTAATCTTCACTAACTCATTTACCAAGGCCGCCCATTGCCGGAGCACAATCCTTGTTGAACTCATACCCCCAGCTTTACTCATCATCTTATAGTAATTTCTTTGTTCTCTAGCTTGATCGACATGCCCTAATAAGAATCTAATCCGAAAAGTAAGACAGCTCTGTAGACACAGAATCTTCAAGTTATATTGAAAATGTACAGCGTAAGAGTATATATGAGTACCATCAGTGTACAGCAACCCTTAATAGTGATGCCTGGGCTCCGCTAGCTAACCCGTTCCTCCTCCCTCCGTTACCCTCGTTTCGTATCTGCTTCGTCTACGCTCTCAAAGACTTTGCCTTCAGACGATCGCAATTAAATCGCGACTGAAGGGCGGGCACCGGTGCGATGAGGTAGAGGGACGGAGTGGGGGGAGGGGTCGAAGGAAGAACGGGGAACGAAGCTAGGAAACCCAACGAAGGATGGGTTGAAGGGGGTCGGGGGGGGTTAATGGATTTCCATGCTGCCATCCGACGGTCGTTCGGGAAAGCTCGTCAGAGTTCCATAATACAGCACTGTGTGCAATTTTAAGCAACCCTTTATCCTTCGCGAGGCACCCTTCCCTTTCCTTCTTTCCTTGCCCCCTCATCGTCGCCCGCTTCCGCGTCTCCGCCAGGAAACCCGTCGGTTCCTTCCACCTTTCTCGCTCCAACCGTTAGATACGTTCAGCTTCGCATCGCTGAAACTCTTCGTCCTTCCCTTTCTCGTAGCCCCTACGAGCGTTTGCAGTGCACAACGAAGCCGAGAGCCACCGACCTACCCTTCACCACACCTCAACCCCTCGCTCTTTCTCTCTCTCTCACTCTCTCACCGGCACGTATAAGACTCCGGTCCAATTACCTCCTTGCTACGGCGGCTGCCGTTGCTGAGAAGGGGTTGCATGATAGTTAATTACACCCCCGTACCACCGCTCTCACCCTCACGGCCTGCTCTCCGCCTTCCATCGTAGTCGTCCTCTCCCCGCAAGCTGCACCTATACCTCCTCCAGCAGCAGGGCTACCACCACCTAACCAAATGCACTTTCTCACTCTGGCGCACAGGCAACCCGACTGGGACTCTGGTCGCTCTGTTCTCCATCGGGTGTTCCCTCTTTTCTCCCCCGCTCACCTTCCACCTTCATTCGCTCTCCTCATCCGCGTTCTCTCTTCCCGCCGCTGCTAATTACTATTTTTAAAACATTAAAAGTAAAGTTTGTTAAACGAGTGGGAGTTAATTATGAAGCTACCGGGTGAGGTGCGGCCGCGGTGGTGCTGGAGGGAGAGGAAAGAGAAAGAGAGAGAGAGAGAGGCCGGGCGAGGTAATTGGAGCGAACGACAAACAAAGGCTCTCTCGTACACGCCGACTTTCTCTGCAACGAAACCCCTCCGCCAAATCCCCTTGGTCTTCCTCTCGTTCACTTGCTCCGTGGCTCGGTCTCCCTTTTCACTGCCTCAACGATATCAACCTTCTTTTCCATCTCCGGTCTTCTGCATTGAGCTCTCTTATTTGGAACTGTGGTTAGAACTTGATGTGGATAGCCCAGGATTTTGCTTTATTTTCTAAAGAGCGGGGATGGCATTTCTGATCCATCGTCGCGATGTCGTTTCAACGTTCTTCACAATGTCCGAAACATCGTTAATTTCACTTCTGTGGGGCAAGCGCATGCTCCCTCTAATACATGGGCTGTATGTTGTCTCGTCTGAGCACTGAAATTCTTGGTTATTACTCACAAAACCAGAAATGTAGTACCGCATCCTAACAATATTATATTGTATCAATAACACGTAGTAGTGCTTCGTTATACCGGGTTATATCCATTCATGTTACAGTGTACCACAGCAGCCACGCGTGCTGTGTCCATCTCACGAGGAAATGAAGTGCCGACGCGAATCTCGTCCTACGGATACGTCACGTAGGACGCGCGGAAGCCCTCGAAACACCGAGAGTAACACCGTAGATACCTAGCGAGTTTTACGGTTACCAATTAACGGGATACTAGGATTCTGCATCAACGGACTACATGCCACGGGTGGATATGTGTCTGGTTATCATAGATATGTACGTTCCATCAAGCTTGTAGATGAAGGTCTTGGAGTTTCCACGTCCCTTGTGAATAACAACAAACCGCTGGAACTATTTGAAATATTTTCAACTTGAAAATATGTGATCCATCGTCGTTGGAGGAAAAATCTTGATCAAAATACATCACTCTTACTCTTAACTCGTGAGTCAATTGACAGTTGATTTCAACCATTTTTGGGGATAGACTGCTACTTTTTTTTTGTGCGGTGAATTAAGGATAGTTTGAGACAAAAACCAACAACTTGGTTAGTCCAAACAATCGTCTAACTCATATTCCACTAACCACTTAATTAGCCCAACGAAAACTCATTCTTCCGAGTCCTCTGGATAAACTTTTCCCTTTAGACTTCAGTTTCAGATTATCCATGACTCTGTCAAGATAATCTTTAAAGTATTCAACTTATCTGGCGATACCACCTCTTCACTATTTCGGTCGCCATTCGTCAGAGCCCCCGTTACGAAGACATCGTCCGCGACGCCCTCGGACATATAAGTCTTCCACGGGCTAGCACCGACGTGTTATGCCCCTAAAGAGGTTTCTATTTAAACTCGTGTGTGCTCCTAACTCTTGCATGCTTCCCTTTCGGAGTCTGAGAGAGCGGCTCTAGATCTCTCCGCGCGTGCTCTTTCGAAAGCGATCGAGGCATTCGGCACTGCTAAACAGAGGGAAACGAATAGGGAACCCCTTCTTCGAATCGTTTCTGGACTGTTGCGATTCACATGCACGAAAAAGACGTGTAGACGATGACTGGTTCTGGTGGCAAAGGGGAAAGGTGAACGTCGCGCAGTTCTCTTCAGCTTCGTGAGACTAAGACGACGCGGAGAAGGCGGTACCGCAAGCGACGACGCGCCACGTTGGCTTCCTGGAATCACTTGAAGACCAAGACCAAGAAGAAGAAGAAGAAGAAGAAGTGGCGCATGTTGATGTATTGGTCGACGCGCCTGTTCCGTGTCGCTGTGTTTAGTTAATAGCCTTCCGCTCGTACTTCTACTCCTCCTTCTCATCTACGTCTTCGTATTCTGTTCTGTAATTCTGTCTTAATAGACGAAACAATGATACCTCTGTTTTCTCTGAATAATCTCTCTGATTTCAACTCTTTTCGAAAAACTATCTTCAATCGAAATCTTCACAATATGTGCATTGCTGCAAACTTACAATAGATGTGGGTTCAACAAGGGCGTAAAAAGAAAAGTCTTGGCGAGTGTTAACTTAACAGGAAGAAAACACCGCACTTTTTAAGCCTCAGGTCTAAAAGTGTCCATGAAAAGTGGATGTGTGCATGCGTCGGGTCTTCTCACGTACAGCTGCTTCAAAAAGTATCTTCTTGAGGTTAGATTGAAGGCATGAAAAGTTGCGTTTTCCACCCAGGTATTAAATGAAAGATATATTCAAAACAAATGCCAAATTTATTGGAATCATATACGATTTTATTCGATATTCAACTAAAATTCAATTAATCCGATAATTGAATAATAATAATAATAATTTTATGGTCAGCCTAATACGTTTTTACTTGATTCAATAAACCTGCAATTAAACTGACATTAAAAAAAAAATAAATGATTAAACAGCCCAGTCCAATAAAATTTTAGTTGATTCATATTTGGTTTCAGTAAATGCATTATTTGATTTGAATAGATAATTTCTTTGAATGCAGAAATGCTGTCATTGCTGATGCTGATGCTCAGAGCACTGTTCATAAATCTTAACGTCTAACGATGCCTCTGAGTGACGTTACAAGCGATTATCGCTTTGACGCTACGACAAAAACCTGACTGTAAAACGTGATCTTTTTTTTACTCATCCCTTTTGAGCGCTGGAGCGGACATGGTCCAGTGAAAGATATCGTAAACTGTAGGATATGATGCGAACCACGTTGTGGTGGTGAGACGCGCGCGTCTCGCTGCGTTAAATCTCCTCGTGACGCTTGGTTAACAGCTATGAAATTAAATGAAAATCAGCTATTCTCATGATTTGCACACGCCAGGTCGATTGAAGTATAGCGTCATTGCAGTATTTAAAAGTTGGAAGAGCATAGTTATTCATTATAAAGTATTCAACATAGCAATACTATAAAATCAATTTCTAAATATTCATACTGAAGTCACTGACTGTAAGAGATTTATTCTCCAACACGATTTTTAAATATTTTCTATTAAAAAAAAAAAAATGAAACTCATATCTTTTTATGTTCGTATCTGGAAATCTAATTGTTACATTTTTTTCTACTGTTATGAACAACCAATCTTATTGAATTTTTACAGTGGTCGGAGGTTCTATGGTTAAGTGGTTTCAAGTTCAAGATTATATCTGAGCCGTAGTTTGTGTTGTTATTGGAACAATATATATTCACTATTCACACTTCACCTTTTTCACCGAAGAGTCCAGTCAACGTTTCACTAAACCCACTATGATGCTCTCATTAATGCTACGAAATTACAGCTTTCCAAATTTTGTGCTGCCCAGATTTTGTTCCATATGATGTAGAGAAGGTCGTATCGCAGGGAACCGGGAACCGCCGAGAAGGAAGGAATGAGCTAGGTAGGAAAAGTGGGAGGGGTTCCCGGTTTACTGCTAATTGCTGTTGTATTACAACGACCAAGCCAAAGCCCTCTGCTCGGTCGGGGAGCTCGACGAATCTTCCAGCAGTGCGACTTGGCTTCCAAGTTCCTATCTCTCTCTCTCTCACTCTCTCTCTCTCTCTCTCTTAGGCTCTCTCATCCTCATCTCAACAGCACCATCAGTGACTCCCACTGTGTATCTCCAACTTGGTTGATCGCCGGATTTGCCAAATTTCAGTTGCTCGACTCCTTCAATAGAATTTCAAACGAAATTAGGTTCATCCATTAAATAAATCCACAGTTGCAACAAGTATGTCATCCGGTATACTGCAATTAGCGTGATTTCACGTTCACGTTGAAAAATTTATATAAAACATCGGGTTAATGGAGCCCAGTGCGAATTGATTGACACTTGAATTTTTTAGAAGCCATTAAAAGCGAACGGTTACAAATCGGGGGAAGATCGTGTGCAATGAACACATACGAAAATCGTCGATTTAGGCCATTAGCAGATGGTAGAATACTTATGCAGTCAAAAGCTTTGGGACGAGTTCGAGATGATGCATAATATGGATGTGCGTGAATCAGCCGTGGGCGGACGAGAACGCGCGAGCGCGAACAGACACTCAGCATGAACAGTGCTGGATGCGCGAAGGCTAATAGCCCGGGATTATTATCCATTAGTCGCTCCAAATAATATCAATTATTATCTTCGAGAGCCGATCTGGATCACGGCCAGGGAGACAGCCCTGCGTAGATATATATACTGGTAATAGTAGTAAGTATTAGTGGTAGTTGTTGTAGCAGAGCTCAGGCCATCCTCTCGTTGGTCTAGTTCTCTGATGCATTAGCCTCTGACGATGCACATCTGACCGTCCAAGTTCACTTTGTGACTTATCTAGAGAAATCATGCTCCTCTACAAAATTAATAGTTACAATCTAAAGTCAATTAAATTTCTTACCGTTTTCATTATTTTATTTACGTACCAGATTGTAGCTGTATTGCTGAAGTGATTTTTAAAGTAGAAGTCTTTCATTTCTGGTCACAATAGCAATATTTGAAGATTTTTAACTTCGATGTAATATAATATTTCAACCGTTTTATTGATTTATTTTATTTTTTTAGATTTTTATTCCCAATTTTTATAGTTTTTGTCGAATTTTGAGAAATCGAAGACCTTATACGTTGCATGTAATTTAAAAAAGTATATTTTATTACGCGAAAAAGAATTAGGAAAAAGAAATATTCTTGTGTGAAAAGTTTCAGCTTTTAATAAATATATTAGAAATCTAATCAAAATTCAGGAAAACAATTAAAGTCTCAATAAAATACAGAGAAGAAAATAGTTTTTATGAATGTGCCTATGCATATACGGTGATACAAATATTTATATTCGTCTTGTTGAACTTTTCTACGTAATTTGTACATTTCTTTTTCGACTGGTGTCTCCTTAAGTTCAACTAAAAATTGGGTGCAGGATTCTCATTGAAAAATTTCATCACGAACAAAAAATGCATTTTTCGAAACACACAGATAAAAAATATTTTTCATTTCATTTACGCGGCGTCACCACCAATTTTCATATCTTCAAAAAAGCGTGTTTTATTTATTTTTTATCGGTAAAAACGTGTGTAAAAAAATTCCATACGTTAAATACTTTATACAATATTTTTTTACCGATAAAATAAAATTATGTTTTCTTTTTTTGGCCTGAACTCGAATCTTGTTAATGAAATAAAGGATTTACGATTATCAAACAAATATTTATTGCCTATAGATTTATTCACTTGTGAGATTCAAATTTTGCTAATTTATCAAGTAATCAAAAAAATACTCGATGCATCGATCGATAGATTTTTTTGTTGTGATTACAACGCCCTTTCAAAAAAAAAAAAATAAAGAACAAAAAAAAATAAAATAGAGCAACGTGGTAGAGGGACAATAAAAAATTTATATTCGTGCAGGAATTGGAGGCAAATTGGTGGTGCCCATGCTAGAAAGTTGAAAACGTGCTTTGCATGCACACTCTCGGTATGGAGAGCGCGTGGGGAGGACTCTAGAACGAGGAAGACTGGTTCGATCGGTCGATACCATGTCGATCGGCTCCGATACGTCGAAACCTGAAGGACATATTACAGTTGTACTGTGCCATTCTTCCAACCCTCTTCCATTACATTTTATTTGTTTGGACAGCTGTAACTCCCTGAATTTTGCATCTCTTCCTTCTTATACAAGAATGCAATCCAATCGATAAAGCAGAAACGAGAAAGTTTCTTGATAAAAATTCGAGAATCGATTAGCCTCACTTCGTGGAATCTCCATTCGTATCTTTCGATCAATAATCAAGAAAAACTAAAAACTTCCAATAAGAGCAGTGAAATTAAAATAGAAAATTACAACGTAAGGGATTCATATTTTCTATAATCTTTTGAATCAAATAAAAGTTCAATTTTTTACAGAAAAGTTGTAATAGTACCGAATTTATAAAAAAAAAAATTCTAGAATCAATTTGAATTTGCAATGGAATCTTTTAATCGATAATCAAGCAAATAAAAATTCGACCAAGATCCAGCAAAAACGAACATGAAAACTACAAAAGAATTTATATTTTTTTAATAAACTTTCGAATGAAAAAAAAACTTACATTTTTGAAGTAAAATAATTTTCTCGAATTTTCAAAGATTTATTTATAACCAACAAAAATTCGGCAGTGTTATAATCAAATGGAGCCGAACGGCTGTTGATAAAAATCAGACATTTCGATTTGCTTCGCACCGTCGAAATTCCAATCGAATCTTTTAATCAATATAATCGAGCATAAATAATCAAGCAAATTAAAATTCCAACAATACCCAATGAATTATACTGTAACATCGAATTAACGTCTGATGTATAGTGAATACCTTGAATTCGAAGAATCTCGGTACACTTTGCACCTATATAAACAAGTACATATACATGGGATTCAACGACGAACATCAGCGAGAGCGAGAGAGAGAGAGAGAGAGACAGAGAGAAAGATTGCTTACAGTACTTAAAGACGCGCGAGGAGTTATTTATTTTAATCGTATTCTCCGGTGAGATGGAATTCCCAAGTCGCGGCGATCCGCGGCTGTAGCTCAGCCTCCGAGGGCGATCGAATCCAAGTAAGAGAGACTGAAAGAGGCTCCGAGGGAGAGGCAGGTGCAAGTGAGCACAACGAAACGTGATCGAAGAAAGAGAGAGATAGAGAAGAGAGAAGAAATACGCTGTTGAAGAGAGAAAAGGGGCTGCGAAAAGAGGTTGAAAGAGTTTGTCAATCAGTTCGAGTGTCGCAGTTAAGTGGCTACATAGGTTTAAGATTAGAGAAGAACGAACGGCGATTTAAGAGCCTCGTCGTTGCTTTTTTTTTCTTCTTCTTCTTTTTCCTCACTCCTTCCTTTTCGTTCATCCCTCTCCTGGGTATATTTGAGGCATTCCGTACGAAGTGGGTCGTCCCTGTTTCGAAATTTCACAAAAAATGATCAAATTTTTTTTGAGACTCATGTAGAGTGTCCAGAATATGTACAAGTTATTTCTAATTTTTTTTTGGCCGAAATTTCACCCGGAAATAAATACCGATTTTTATTATTTTTGTGAGCTTTCGATTTGGTGGGTATAAAAATCGATTCATTATATAAACAAAACGTTTGATCAATTTTTTTTTAGCGACTAACCCGTCTATACACATCGAAGATAAGAATTTGCCATCGTGCCAATTGTTTTTTTTTTTTTCAAAATCCATAGAATTTATTTCGCACTGCTATGAACATTTTTTCAGTAAAAACTACATTGAAATATCTACGTTTTATATTTAAACATTTTGTGCAATCGATCGTTTTTTATAACACAGCAAATCGAAAAAAAAAACACTAAAATAAAAAATCATTTAACTTTGGGCGAAATATGGGATTAAAAAATCTCAAATAATTTGTACACATTCGAGATATTCTACACCACTCTCAAAGAAATTATATATATATTTTTTTAATTATAATTTTGCGTGGAATGCCTCATTTTTACTCCCTCGCACTCACACTTCTCACTGACAATTCTCTTCCTACTACTTTTTTTTTATTTTCTCTTAACGGAGTCTCAAGAATAGTTATTTACGTTCGTAAAGTCCTGATCGTGCGTGTAGTCGGTGGCAGCCGCGGCTCCTCAAGTATATCGATGTGTATTGTAAAATGTTGTCGCACACGTATCGCAAAAACCGTGAACAATACGAATGCAAATAAACGAGGACTGATGCCTCTTCCTGCAACGACTTATTAACCACACTGCAAGAAATCTGTGAACGTGTGTGTTTGTAAAATTGGCGCCTTCTCGTCTCTTTGCTCTCTCTATCTCTTTCTATCTCCCTCTGGTAATCCGACACCGCACTTTACTTTGGCGCAAATTAATTGGCAATACCCGGGCAAACCGGGGGTTAAGTGGCTTTTTATTTTCATCGGGCCGCCCACGTGCTCACGGTCTAAATTATTCGATGTTTCAGAAGGTATATAACCGTATACCAGTATATCGGGGAAAAAAAAGTGAGAGAAGAGGTCTCTGAGTGCCGGTAATGCACGAGACACGCGACTTCTTCGTTTTTTTTATTTTATTTTATATTCTCTCTTTTTACATTGACACAGTTTGGCTATATGTGGCGTTCTTTGTCAATTCAGCCACTTCTTTCTTCTCTGAACTGATCAGGTATATATATATATTTTTCAATAACTTGCAGAATTTTATATTAATACTTGAGAATACTTTCTGTTTTATCAGAAATAAAGTACCCTCAAGCTTTTTATTGATTAGTTAATATAAAACTGACAAAAAAATTTGACAATGTACAAAAAAAAAATAGTCTAATAAAATCAATAACAAAATTTGTCTAATTACGAGAAATATCTGAAAGGCTCGAAAAAATTGGCTGAATTGACGGAGAATGTCTCATATGCTACCTTCAGTTTATTTTTGCTGCACACCAAAAGAAAGGTTCCCTTGAATTAAATATGGAAATTTATTTGAATTGAACTTTATTTAAATCAAATAAAATTGATTTATATTTAATAATATATAGTCGAATTAAATAAATTTCATTAAACCGGTATTTTAATAAATAATTTTATTTAAATTCAATAAATACATTTATTTATTTATTAGCCGGCCCAATAGAATTTTCATTTTATGTCAAATAAATTTTCATTCATTTGAATAAATTCTTCAATATTGTTAAGACGTGGCTTAATTGTAGACTTTTAATGCAAGATAACGCATCGACGATGATTCGTCCGACGTCAGGTAGACCCGGGCTGCTCTCGGACGTAGACCTCGAGACCACTAGCCTCTGCTGCTGGTGGACCTCGATAAGCATTCAGATTAGCGTGACGCCTCGAATGTGTTTACGTTTAATTACGCTAAGAGTCTCCATTAGGCTGGACCGGTGCCAGGTCCCCGTTTCCAGCAGACTCCTCATTCTACCGTCGCTTCCTCCCTCGCCACCGATCTTCACTTTCCCACCAACTCGCTGCTGTTTTATGGAGAGTATAGGTGCACCCACTTAACGCTCTTCCCTTCTCTGCCTTCACTCTCTTCCTTCCTCGTCATTCGGAAAAGCCCTCTTTGCTACAAGCTCCATTCTGACCTGAAAAATGTTTGGATCTTTTTCTGTTTTTTTTTTTACTATAGTGTTACAACGGGGCTTGTACGGCTAATAAGAACTCTTATTACGGAGTTATAATTATACTCCTGAAAAATGATTACGATTTTACAAGTAATTATTGGGTGACTTCTGACGTAATTGATTCCATCATTACTCTCGGTGAAAAAAAATGATTGGGACGGTAAATTAACTTGTTACTGTAACAAGAAATAATACCATTTTTCTTCGTATTATAAATCAGAAACTGGTATAACAATTATGAGAAATTAATAAATTTAATTATTACTTTTTATATTACTATACAACGAAACACTAATTTTTTTTGTAGATTTTTTTTTTAAATCCTATTTTTTTAAATTAATTTTGAAATACTAACATTTTCGTCGATTTCAATTAAAAAATTAAACGTTCTCAATTCCTTTTTTCATAAATGCTTCAACAGCATTCACGGTAACACATTGTATATGAATAAGATTTTTTTAATTACAAAAAGCACGAGTTATGAAAAAAAAATCGACCGATCGATTTTTTATTCAAGTAATTTCTTTAATTATAAATAATGAAATAAAATAATAATGATTATTACTTAATATAATAGATAAATAATAAAATCAAACGCATTTAAATAAAAGAAATCGTGTTCCCAGTTATGTAATTTAATTGTTCATCCGATTATAAAGTCTAATCGAATCCTCGCTGTAAAAAAAAAAAAATAGAGAATGCAAAAAAAAAAAAAAAAGTATGTCGTGTATACCGCAGTCACGATTCGCATTACACGCGGTCGAGTAGCGATCGGTCGACGGCTCTAAACGCGTTCGCGAGAGTGCCCGAAAAATGTCGTCTGGAAAATAGCTTTCTGTTGCACTCTCACTCGCTCTTACAGCAAGTCGGTGTACGGTTTGCGCGCACTCGTTGCTTCCTCCTCCCGGCCTCCCGCCCTCGGACCCCGATTCGCTTTCCACCCCTGCAGCTCGCATCACCGCCGGCGCCGAACAACAGGCAGAGGGCGCGACTGAGAGGTGAGTACTACAAAATCCCGGCGAGGTGAGCGAGAGAGCAAGAGTCGGCAGAATTTAAAAGCGCTTTTAGCTTTTAGCCCCTATATATAGGCTATACCGCTAAGAAAACGTTTTAGCGGATTTCATTTGCCGCGACGCCGCGTCGGTCCGCGGGCGGACGCCCTATCCCCCTTCCCTTCCTCCTCGCGAGGTATATGGGGTATTCCAAACAAACTTCTATATTTCATCGTATGAAATATTTTGTCATTTTTAGAATTTTTTTTTTTGCTATTACAAAATAATGTAAATTTACAAAAAAAAGAAAGAAATTGAGTCGTCTGATGAAACTTGATTATTTTTGTATTTTTTGTCACTTGTAATTTAAAAAAAAAAAGCGCCTTTAGCTTTTAGTCCCGGCGAGCTAAGAAAACATTTTAGCGGATTTAATTTGATACCTTCCCTTGCTCCTCGCGAGGTATATGGGGTATTCCAAACAAACTTCTATATTTCATCGTATGAAATTATTTGTCATTTTTAGAAAAAAAAAATTTTTTTTTGCTTATACAAAATAAGGTAAATTCGTTAAATTTACAAAAAAAAAAAAAGAAATTGTGTCCTCTGATTAAACTTGATTATTTTTGTATTTTTTGTCACTTCTAATTTTCCAAAACAAAAAAAGGGCCTTTAGCTTTTAGTCCCGGCGAGCTAAGAAAACATTTTAGCGGATTTAATTTGATACCTTTCCTTGCTCCTCGCGAGGTATATGGGGTATTCCAAACAAACTTCTATATTTCATCTTATGAAATATTTTGTCATTTTTAGAAATTTTTTTTTTTTTGCTATTACAAAATAATGTAAATTCGTTAAATTTACAAAAAAATAGAAATTGTGTCGCCTGATTAAACTTGATTATTTTTGTATTTTTTGTCACTTCTAATTTCACAAAAAAAAAAACGCCTTTAGCTTTTAGTCCCGGCGAGCTAAGAAAACATTTTAGCGGATTTCATTTGATCCCTCCCCTTCCTCCTCGCGAGATATAAGGTGTATTCCAAAAAAACGTGAAAAAAATTGTGTCCCTGATTCAACATGACCATTTTTGGTAATTCTGACTTTTCGAGTCACTACTAAAATAAACAAAAAAAATTCATTATATTTACAGAATCTTTTCCATTTCAAAGAAAAAAAGAAATCCGTGTAGCAGAAAAAATGAATTCTGTTAAAGTAACACATTGGCTGTTGTTACTTGATGGTACTTTGATTTTGAACAAAAATCGTGTGATTGAAATGGCCCATATATCTATATAGTTTCTGGACTGTAAGCCGTTTTCCACGAGCTCTAACATTGGGACAGAAAACACGAAGGGGTTGGATTTCTTAGAGCGGTAGAAAGACGAAGAAATAAGGTATATCGTGGTTTGAAGATGCTGCTCCTGCTGCTGCTGCTGCTGCTCCGTAGTCAAGCAGAGTGCGGATGCTGTGGTGGTGGTGGTAGTGACGTCGGTGGTGCCGGCAACACCGGTTATTAAGTAGATGCTACATCGGTGGATGAATATTTAAGACGTTCAACAAGTTGCGGATTTTTCTTTAATCAGACCGGCCCAGAAGCCACCGTACTACGTCTCTCTCTCTCTCCCTCTCTCTCTATATATATATATATAAGTATGTATCTTGTTTCCTCGTTCCTCTGAATCCAAGCGTCCTGGTGCCACGCTTGCTCCGGTTCATCCCTGCGTCTCGTTGGAACTCAACCCCTCCGCCCTCGACACCTCGAGCTACTAGGAGAGGTAGATATACCCAGTCAGCCTCGAGATTTCTCTCACACCAGTGGGGCGCGAGCGCGCGCTCGGCTTACCCCGGCAGCTTAAAGACCGGAGAACTGTTTATGCGGGCGTTAGATCCACCACCAAGAAGAAGAAGCTATAGAACCCGAGTGCCCGGAGTATAAGAATTTCTTTAGTCGAGAGGGTAGAGTCTTCTTATACTCTCATTGTCGACGCGCCCTTATCCGTAGTCTTGATTCCACCGTTGTTCGAGAATCGAGTATCTCTTTAATACATCTTCATTTCCTTTTATATTAAATATTTTATTTTCTTTAGCGGCTTAAAACGCGGTGAAGTCGTCTGGTTCGTAGGAAATAATATATTTTAATACGTATGCACAAAGAAATGGGGTGAAGTGTGATGTTGAAGGGCTAGAAAGGGTGTGGAAGAGGATAAATATCGAAGAAATATGGGAAGAACTATAGGAAATAAAAATATAATTAGAAACCGGCGCAATTTGAATAGGAGCGAGGTTTTAAATGTAGCAAGAAAAAGTGATGAGTACTTTTTTTTTTTTCAAGCAATAAATTTGTTATTTCAATTTTAAAAAAATAGCTATTTTAATAAAATGTCTTTTAGGACTTTCTTATTTAAACTAATTAAGGGATAAAAAATATAATGTGCTGTTTTGTCAGATATACATATTTATTTCACAATTTCATGTGATTTATTGAGAAAAAAATTCTTTTTCTTACTCCACATCATTGTCTTGGTTTTCAATGTACAATGAGGGTGTGCATTTGATAAATTACACTATCATAACCAACTAGCAGCATAATCGAAGAAATTTATTTCGCGATTTCATGCAGTTTTGTGACAAGAACATCCGTTTTTATTGTTATAACATCATTGTGTTGGGTTTCAACGTACAATAAGGGTGTTACCATGCATTAGTGAGTACAGCATCAAAAGTAAGTAGGAGACGCTTGGCGTCGACTCTCGAGAGTACACGCCTCCTCGGCAAAACCCCTCTAAATCCCAGAGGCAAATAGTTTTTCTTCGATATCCGTCGGCCAGAAACAAACAAGGTTCTTTATAGACGGAGCAAACCACTCTTCCATAAGTACATCAGCCGAGTTGGCCTTCTACCTTACCCTCTTTCTTTCTTTCTTTCTTTCTCACATCCTCTTTGCAGAGCTTTTATTCTCTCTTCTTGTAGTAGTTGCCTCCTCTCTTTCTCTTTCTCTACACTCATTTCTGTCCCTCTCAGTTGCTTCTAGCACTCAGTTTCTTCTTGCCCTACACTCTACACCCCCCCCCCCCCACCCCCACCCCGCCGCTTCCACCACCCTCCTTCATTCTCTCTTTCACATCTCTTCTTCTCCCCACTCCGTCATGCGAAAGATACTCTCTCGCTCCTCGAACTCCGCGTCTCCTACACAAAACCCTCCAACGCACTGCAACACTCAAATGTGCTCGAGTCTGGGTGTTTTGTTTGCGCCTCCTCGCAAAAGCACCGCTCGCGCGGTAAAGTAAAGTAAGCTTTTAGCGGAGTGGCTGATTTATCAATGTATTTATTCCAAGATATTGAATTTATTTAGTTAAGTAACCCGGTGGAGGCTCTGCTAATACCACTCGCTGCTACACACTCTTCCTGAGGCTATTTTCACCTAACGCAGCGTTGCTTCGGCTCCTTCGTTTTGTCAAAAACATCTTTTTGCCGCTGCTCTTTGCTCGTATCTAAAATTTACTTAATTATTGTTATTGAATTACCTATATTATCATTTTCATTGAATTATTGTACACTACAAAGGTACGCGTTTTCTTCCTTCTCCAATGCAATTATAATTACAAGGTTGTTCCTTGCAGCGTATGTCACATTATCTGATTTCATATTTTGTGAGAGGAAGGAAACAAGAATAAGTCACAAGAGAATTTCATCGTTTCTTGGCTTAAGAAAATATGTGCAGGTTGCTCAAAGCCTTACTATTTATTTTTATTAATAAAAAGTCATGTCTTTTCTTACATCGTTGATTCTTCTCATCCTGCAAAATGGAAATTTTGCATTCTCAAATGCAAAATTTCAGTGAGATATATTAATATAAAATTTAATATATTTTAGTCAAATTTTTTTTTTGTATGATAAAAAAAAATATATACCTTAGTAATTTTCATTAAAAATTTACAATGATTTTTCCATTCAAATGAAGTATGTGCGAGAGAGTGTATTTTGTTTTTGATTTGAAGCGTCGTTCGTGAGAAATACAAAAATTCTTCCAGAAATAATTGACCGGGCTTCAACGGTTTTTATAATTGTTGATATAGTTGAGTTCTTAATCCTCTATTTTCCTCTAAAATTATATGAATTAGTAACTTTCACCAATTTTCAAGACTAATTTTTTTTTATCTCAACATCGTTTCCCTTCTCAAAGCCAAAATAGCAAGACATGTGTCTTAAAAGAAATAACTTTTTTTATTGGTAAAAAAGGCAAAAAGAAATATAAATTATTTTCTTTCAAAATTAGAAACTTTACGTTTTTTTTTGTACAATGTACTAAAAGTATTTATGGAGGATTATGCAGAAAACATTTTTGCTAGATATAGAAATAATTTCGCGAATTATTTCATTAATTTAACGAAACTATTGGAAATTGTTTCTTTATTCTCCTTTTCTATTATGCAATAACAATATTTTTTGTGGTAAAAATGACTGAAATATTGTAATATGTTTTTTTTTTGCAAAAATAGAAATTTACAATTTTTTGTTGATAAAATTTAAAAAAAAAAAAAGTATTCGAGGACGATTTTGAATAAAAATCTTTTCTGAAAATCTGCAAAAGTTTCAATTTGGTTTTTTTTTGTGTATCAATTATAACTTAACGATCTCAATTTATTAGACAATAATAATTTTTTTTTGTGGTATAAATAGCATATTGGGATACATTTTTTTTGTGAAAGTAGAAAGTTACATTTTTTTGTTGCTAAAATAAAAAAATAAAAGTATTCTAGGACGATTTTCAATAAAAACTTTCTCTGAAAATTTGCAAAAGTTTCAATTTGTTTTTTTTTGTGTATCGATTATAATTTAACAATCCTCATTTATAACATTCGGCATTGTTTCCTTTCGTCTTTTCTTTATTAGACAATAATAATTTTTTTTCTGATATCAATGACATAAGAGTATTGGGATACATTTTTTTTTTCGAAAGTAGAAAGTTAGAATATTTTGTTGCTAAAATTTAAAAAAACTGTCTGAGGACGATTTTAACAAAAACTTTTTCTGAAAATTTATAAAAGTTTGAATTTTTTTTTCTTTATATCGATTATAATTTAACGATCTTCATTTATATCATTCGGTATTGTTTTTCTTTTGTTCTCCAGAACAGGGCTTCCGCGCCTGGCATACCTGTCGTCTAGCGGTCGACAGCTGATGTCTAAAAGTGCATTCCGTCCCTCGGGCAAATGTTAGGCCCTTTATTTCAACGCCGAAACATGTGAAGTTACACCATAGTACCATGAAAGACATATAAAATCGTTCCACATCGTTCTCGCGCGGTGACAAGGCGTGGATTTATAAATTAATGACTCTCGCGAGTATTCGACTACGCGTTGAGTTTTCCCTGTGTGACCCCGGTGCCAGTGCGACAGTCTATTTTTAATACCTCTATGTTGAACGCGTGTAAATGTCTCACTCGAGAGTACCGGATGCCCAATGAAATATTATCGGTGAAATATCTTAACGTCGTGTAATACACGTCCTTTCGACAACGAATTCAATTAATACTGTTTTGCATTTAACGCCAATAATAATGAAATCAACGAAGCTCAAGGGCCATCGATCCTGGCCAATAGGCACTTTTTTTTTTAATGATAAAAAAAAGCCTTGTAAAAAATGTCATGTGATCAGTTTTTGGATATTTGGATCGTGTAGAAAAATTGTCATGTCCGAATATGAACAAAAAATATATTTAAAAAATCATATATTTTCGATTTCGGAATTTTTTTTTATGATCAGAATATTATTACGAACAATCAGTCAGATGAATTTTTAAATAAGATTTTTCTGTGACAAAGACACGCTTTTTTGGTGTGTAATCGTTAAAGCCCTTAATGCGCCTAATATTAATAATGGCTTTGACATTAAATATTGGAAAATATAATAAAAAAAATGTATCTATTCAACATTCTGATATTGATTAATACTCGATACCGTAGATAATGCAAAAGTCCCAAATTTTATTATATCCCGATAAATTTGAATTTGAAATATTTAAAAGTAAGATTTCTCTCGAGCACCTGCAACTGTCACAAAGGCTACCGTGAATAATTCGAAGATTACTGATAATACACGCAATGCCCACATAATAGCTATAATAAATGCAGCAGGGTTGAGAAAAGAAAGAAAAAAAAAATTAAAATTCACTTTGCAGAAGGCGGTAGCGTAAAAATTGTCAAAATTGTTCGTTGCACGAGCCCTTAATTGTAGACGCGGTGTGTCGTTTAAAATGTCGAAAACATCACCGAAGGGCACAGCGGGAACATATTTGACGCTCATACGTGTTGCCTGCTGCTCTCTTACATTTTTCTTTTATATCTTCCTTTGAGCTCGCTGCACAGCGTCTCACTATATATATTTTTCCTTTTCCTCCCAGACCGCAGGGCACTCGTAATTGTGGACGGTCGTGAGGTGCGATCTCGATCAGTACTTTAACACGCGAGGTGCTAAGAGACAAGCCGGCGAACGCCGAGTAGTAACGGGAGACGCATCGATGGCGAGGACGATGAGAGAAAGAGGCTCTCTCTCTCTGTTTTCTGCTCCAGCCCTCAGGGTGACTTGGAATAAATTTCGTCTTATGTCCCGTATAAATACAAGCACCTGCGCTCCAAGAGTCATCAGGCCCAACAACATATAGAATATCCATTCGATTTAGTACTCTGCGACGCGTCGATTTTTATTCAATGCGGTGCGAATGAAAATTAAAACCGCTTTAAACTAAATCACCGGTTATGAGTGGAGAAGAAAAATTAAAATGTGTTGATTGAACAAAAAATATTTATGAAACATAAAACAAACAAAAAATGCACCAATCTTACGAATCCTTCGTTTGATCAACGAAATTATTTCTTCGTCGTTAAAGATCGGAACGATTGACTAATCAATTTAAAAAAATAAAATAAAATAAAATAACACAAAGAAATTTAATCAGGCGCAGTTCCTGCAAAGTCGGTAAACAAAAAAGAAATCCAATGATTTTTTTATCTCGATTTTGCCGTCATTTTCACTAAAAACTCAGTTTTTTGCTATAAGATAATAATAATAATAATAATAGTAATAAAGCGAAATAATTTGCTTTGGAAAGAAGTGAACGAAGACTTTTTTTGCAGTATTTCTTTTTTGTTCACCAGCCTTAACTGCCAATTCAGTTGATTCGAGCGATTTATTTTATCGGCATATTCGTAAGGGTTGGAATAAAAAAAAAAAAAAAAACGTGAAAATCGCCAGAAACATATTTCGATTCGTGGAGGCTTAATTATATGCACTATGCGAAGTTTCCTGAGTTCTATAGCAACGTTTTGCTACCCCTGTACTCGTAGCGAGCTATATCCTCGCTCCCCGGCCCGCACGGTTTTGTCCCGCCAGACGCCACCCCATCGCTCTGTTTAATGCAGTCCATTAGAGTGCATTTAGATCGAGGGATAGTTAAAGAGCGGCGGGGCAACGGACGCGCGGCCCAGGTACCAGTATGTGGACGTACGCCTCTCATGGACGTGTGTGCGTTGTTGTCGTTCAACGTCGAGGAAAATTGTTTCTATGGTGCCTGGTATATACCCTCGCCATGGACAGCCGAGCATCGATTTAGCCTCTGGTGTCCCACGTAGGCAAATTTCAGTGTATAGTCTTTGTGTTTCCACTTAAGAGGATTGAGTTCAAAATATATCATTAAATCAAATATATAATGTCACGATAAATTTAATTATTATTTGTAAATTTCATATTAGTTGCGTTAAAATCATATGTGTGACTAAACTTTTTATGCCAAAGCAAAAAATAGTGGCAGGATTTGAAAAAAAATATTTATTCAGAAGCTTGTATTTTAATTTTCGATTCTTAATTATTAGTAATTTTAATGTTGGAATAGAAATCAAATTTTTTTTTTTTTAATCTGACGATAGGAAAATAAATCAACTTTTTTTTTGTAATTAAGAAGTGAACGATTTACTCGGTGAACTAATAAAACATCATTGAAGGAACTAAATGATCCGTCGTTTATCAAGATAGAATTAAAATTAAAAAAAAAATAATCATAAGGATTCTTAGCGATTTACTTTTCACATCGAAGAAGTTTTCTCTGAGTTCGAAATGATATATTTCTAACATAAAATATGTTCCTTTAATGTTTTCGTGTAAATTTCACAGCTGTAATGCTTTTGAACGTCAATCGATTCATCCGATATAAATGATGGTGCGTAAGAAAGGGGAAGGGTGAGTAGGATTGGAAAGTTTTTTTTTTCCCCTAGCGCAGAGTGTGTAAGAGGGCCCTGAGGGTTCGGGCACTCCGGGACCTTTAATTAGGAACCGAACGGCAGATCGAAAAGGGATCTGTGCCAGGCAAGTGAAAAATAAAAGGTAAAGAAAACGAGGAAGCGTCTGAGCGAGGAATTAAAAGAACGGAAAAAGAAAGAAGAAAAAAAGAAAGAAAAAAAAAAAAAAGAATGGAGAGAAGCGATGATCAACATCGACGTTGCTCCAGTAGGAAACGAGCAGCAGCAGGCAGCAGATGGATTCAGTTCGAAGACTCGCGATAGGGTTTGATTGCAGCACCAGCAGCATCACTGCTGCGCCGACAACTCCGGGGCATTAATTAGCGTGCATAATTGTTTACCGGCGCTTAGCTGAGCTGGATCAATATTTAATTGAATGCCTGCTAAATGCCAGGTGCATCGCTGGCTCTCAAATCGAGCTGGCTTCTCTGAATAACGGGCTTATGCTTCTCTCCCTCTTCTATACGCTTCAACTTCCCTCGCCCACTACGTTGAAACCAGAACAGCCTTCGCGATACAATGCGAAGCTGGTAGGTGCGACTGGCTTTATACTACTCGTCCTTCTCTCGATGCTTCATCGCTATAGGGCTCCGATATAAGAGCAGAGCAGAACTCGGGTATTTCATGTTGTACACGCTGTTCAACCTGGTGTGGTTCAACCGAGCGCCAGTTCAACTACCTTGTCATTGTCTTTATTCGCTTTTCACGCTCACATCGGTCGGGCCTTTCTTTCATTCTATCGTCCAACGGCCTTCTCTCGGCTCTCCAACCCAGGATTCGTATCGATACGAGAGGAGATTCACTCGCACCAAACGAGTCAGACGGATAAACGGATTCGTTCACGCTAATGAGTCAAAGAGCACGAATTGGTACGTAACTTTTAATGTCCATTCAAACGTATTGGGTCTTTTGGCATTCTTGCTGTTTTTATGGGAGACAAATGTGTAGTTAAACAAAAAAATTAGCTGTCATCATCGGATGATGGTTAAAGAAAAATAGTTTCTTTTTTTTTTTAAGTAGGTTTTATTTTTATTTTTTAAGTGATGCGGACACGAGATAGATAAGAAAGCCGAGATCGAGAGAGACGCAGTTCTTGAAACATGATAGCTTGGCAATCATTTGAATTCGGTGTTTTGTACATGGCGATATTGTTATCGGTAGAGTTTTGAATTTCGAGATTTTAGCTCGATATCGCGTACCTGCGAATCTGGATTTTCTGTTATTTAACCGGCATCGATGAAATAAATATTCGACAAAATAGAAAACGTTGAAATTTAAAAAGTTTTCAGGAAATTGTATTCAGTTCTAATATTACTTATGAATAATATAAAGTCCGTCACTGTCAACCGAAAATATAATTTATTCAACTATTATTTAAAAGGAGTATAAAAGAACAACATATTTATGCAAAAGGGTCAGTCTTTATTAACATGAATTCGTTACTTCCGCACGAATTTTAAAAATCTGGATGAAGCGCAGTTTTTTTTTTCAAGATCTAAAAATATTACAGAGTATTGCTTAAGATAAAAAAAATTCTTTTTATAAATCGTAAACGCTCATAGACCTTAATCTTGGTAAAATATTTATAACCCCTTAATTCTATCAATCATAATTATTTTTGGAGTACTGCAACACGATCACTTCTGTTTTTCTAGTTTCATTTCTTTTTTTACTAATTTCGGCACTTTTTATTTCGCTCTGAATGTTATATAAGCCAAATCGGTATATACACAGAAGCTACGGAAAAATTAGCAGAGTCGCTAAAAGATATTTACCGATGGAAAAGAATTATTTCAAAAGTTCCTAATGGCTGAATTAACAAATTCCATGTTTATACGTGATATTTTTTAGGGAACAAATTCTGAGTGAGAACGCGTCTTACTTTTCTCAAGCCATTTGCCGCTCTGTAATACGTACGTGCATAGTATTACTGGATGTGCGCGCTAGTCGGATTTAATCCTAGCAAATTAATTCCATTTTCTCGGAGCATCGCGCATTCTCTCTGTTTCGTCCTTCATCAGCTCAGCTATGTGCAAGAGACCAGCAGGTACTGGTACCGTTACGAGCTCCACCACCAGCACTATTGCTATCGCTAGCACCACTATATATGTATATATATATATATATATATATATATATATATATATATATATATATATATATTTATATATACCCCTTTCTCCAATGCCCTGCTATCTCCCTTCACCTCGCACCTAACTCCATACTCTAGACTAGGGTCTCGCCTTACCATTTCCCCCGGATTCTCCCACCACCCTTTTCGTCCCCCCCGTCGCCAACCGCCCAAAAGCTATACGTTCGCGGATCTACAAGGAATTGTTAATTGCTCGTGCAGCGCCAATTTGCATAAATCAATTTTAAATCAACCTCTCGTCTCGACTATGAGTGCTCTTGCTGCCGCTGTCCCTCCCTTCATCTCTCGCTCGGTTTTCCGACTTGCTTTTAGTCGCTTTCTCACTCGCACGAACACCTGAAAATTAATATATATGACGTAAGTGAGCGTTGGTGCGCGGTGATTGAAGCTTCAGGTCAGACAAACCTTCTGTTATGTTGTTTAATAATTTCTTACCTTTTTTTTAATTAATTTCTATCAGTTTTGTAATAAAAAGTACAAAGACAATCGGTTGGAATATTTTCTAGTTTTATTTAACGAAATATTTTATATCATTTTGAGAAAAGAAAAAAAAACAGTGTCATTTTCCTTTTGCAATATATTTTATGTCATTTTTTAGGAAAATACTTGTTATTTCTTATTGCAAGATAATGTTACTTCGACAAAAAAAAAATGTTCTGATTTAACGTAATTATTTTTGTCAATATGAAATTTTTTTGTCGTATCTAATTTCATGCATCTTTGGTGTTACATATTCGACAAATTTATACCATTTTCTTGTCACCTCTAATTTTACAAAAATAAAATATTATGAAACTAACTATTATAAAAATAAAAAATTTATGAAATTAAAAAAATATATATATATTCCAGTCATGTAAATAAATATTGGTGCTTATTTAAAATATGTGCCAAATATTATGCTTCACTTCGGTACCAAACGAGAATGTATCTCGTATAATTTGTAATGAAAAATTAATGTCAAATTAACGGGGTGTATTACTTCGAAAATTGTGAGTTTGAGTTTACACAAAAATGTTTAACGGTGACCATCCACTACAAACAATATAATAATTTACAGAAATCTGACTTTTGTAGCCAATGGTAGAATTTAAACCACGGCCAATTATTTTTATATAAAATAAGACTTAATTAAAGCTTTAGATGAGACAAACCTTCTGATGTGTTGTCTAATAGTTCAGTTTTACTATTTTCTATCGATTATATTGATTCGTTTTGTCACGAATATTTTTTATTCAACGGGAGAAAGAAGAATGAGCTTGGAAAGATGAAAGCAGCGATAAAATAGGCAATAGGCTCTTGCCGGTTAATGGATTAAGAATAAATGAAAGCACCGCTCGAATTTCATCTCCCTTGCGCTTCCTTTGACCTGAGTCTAGTGGTATATTGCGTTTTCCGCGTGGAATCGCTATAACTATGTATATACATGAGCAAGGCCAAAGGATTATGGCAAAGTCGAGGCCCGGGGATCCTATAAAATTCTCGTTCAACGGGGACGTTTCTAAGGTTCCCACGATGAAGAAGACGGCGACGAAGACGTAGTAGTGGAGTCACGCCGCGATGAAGGAGTCAAGAGAGATAGCGGGAACGAAATGACCGAATCTAAAGCAAGGATGCGACCAGCATTGTACGGAACTAAATAGAAATTACATGCGACTATCCGTCGAGAAATGTGTCGAGAAACCGAGACTCTGCAGATTGTGAAATTCTCGATAAAAATTTGTTTTGGATTTGTTGCGAAACAGCCATCCAAAATTGCTTCCTATCTTCGTTTTTATCGAAGAAAAGTGACAAAATATCGATATGTCAGAATACGAAAATTGACCGAAATATTAAATACTCTTTATTTCGTGTAATTTTCGTTATAATTTATGCAGGCATTGAGATTCCGAGACAGATTCTTCGAAATTTTCGCAATAATTCTGTGCCTGATATCCGAATATTTCGAGCTGTTGCACTAAATCAATTTTCATAAATGAATTAATATTTAAGGGAAGAATTTGTATTGGTGCTTGGATTTTATGATAGTTTCAATTTACAAAAATCAAAAAAAAGTTTGATAAATTTAATTGGAGTTTTCGATTAAGAAACGTTCAGCTCGACTCTGAAGAACTTGAACAAGATTGGTAGAGGAATTCAGAATTTCTTTTTCACTGCTATGACTTCAAGAAACTTTAAACAAACTGGCTTAAATCAAGCCAGTTTGTCCAAAATCGAAGGAGACGTTCGAATGTTATCTATCAATAATATATATTCTTTATTTAAAATTGTTTGCAAAATGAAAAGCTACTCATGGAATCGCTCGAGCAATTTACGTGAAATTTGTCACACCTACACTACGCACTTTGATATTTTTAAAATAATTTCTTGACTACTCAACTTTTGTTAAATATCGGGTGTAAACTTAAAAAAAAATTTTTTTTTTAAGAAAGCCAAAAATGAATTTATACTGTTTGTGTAAAAACTGAAAAATAATTACGGAACTATTAAATAAAAAAGGTACAATTTGCAAGCTTCTACTTTTCACTATGTTTTTTTTTTTTTAAATTTATAGTCTTAAAAATAATTTATGATATTTGTATAGTTCAAGACTGCTGGTTAATTATTTCTAAAAACCCTTTAATTATCTCATTTTTTAAACACCTTGAAGAAGGTGTCACTCGTTTAGAATTCCGGCAAGGTGTTGTCGTTTCTTTCAGCGTTGCCAAGAGCTTTGCCGTCGTTCTTCCTCCTCATCTGTGAAAATAAAACGAGGGAATAAAAGCAGCATAGCGAGAGAATGTACGAAAGCTAAACGAAGACAGGAGAGGAGACACACGAGGCTTTCGTGAAATGCGCACAGAACTAAACAGAAATGAGTCGAGGCTGAGGTAAGACGTTTAATGAAATCAGCTGGGTTTCTGTCCCTTTCGTCGCTCGGAGTCTTCTTCTCCAAGCTTACGCGCGTATACCAGAGACTCGACGCGTGCCCGTCTCGTCGCTGTTTTAATTATACGAGAATCTCGCTCTATCGTCGACTGCAGCTCACACTCATCCACTTTCTCATTCTCTATGTTTTCCGTATACGCGCATTCACGTGCACGTGATACACGGATACAATGTACGTACAGCTGTACAATTGTACCACCAACTTCTTTGGGATGATTAGACGAAGACGTTACGAAATTAGTGCGTCCCAGACAAAATTGTCGAAGGCCCTATGAGACGGTGTTACCAGTGTCGAGGGGGATCCCAGAGGGTGCAATAGGGTGCCCGGGGGTGTGTCGGCGAGCCGCAGTCTGTCTTATTGCGAATTCCCCCTTATAGCACACACTGGTATACAGACAATCAGGAGTGCGTACTGTAGATAATTGCCTTACTGATATTAAGGGAGCCTGAAATCAATCTTCTTTTCTTACGCAGTTAAAAATTAATTTTAAATTGTCTATTTTTTGCAGAAATATTGTTTACACCAAACAATTAGTATTGTTTTCGATACAAAAAATTGTTTCAAACATTATATTTTTTTCGTTAACCAGGACATTTTTTTGTATCATTTTACAAAGAAATACATTTTGGCAACATGCCATGACTGTAAAAATTTCTTTACAGCTAGCTGCTCAAATTTAAAAATGTGAAAAAAGAAGGATTTGAATATTATTATTCAGGAATATATATTCAACGATGATATGTCTCCCAAGTGTATTTTGTATGTATATAGAAGGCCTTTTGAACGAAGACCTTGGGTGCGCCGTCCAGTTTCATTTTAGCAACAGAAAACCGACTGGTTTTCACGACGGGAAAAACAATAAGACACACCGCAGCACAAAGCACCGTCTTGTCGTATCCGTTTCTACGCCACGCGACGCTGAACCCTTCGGGTTCGTTGCTAGCCCTGGGTCACCAAGAATGTAATACTCGGACCAATTACTCGCTGCTACCTAGCTTCCAATCTTCCTTCTTCTTGTCGTCATCCTCCCTTTTCAGCTTCGCACACGTCTTAACTTTCCTTTTCTTTTTTTTTTTTTTTTCCAATCACCTCACTTCAGTTCGCGTGTTTTCCTCTGCGAAAGTTGGTTCTTGACGAACTCTACGCGTATTCCTTTCCGTTCAATGTTCCTCGCGACATCTCTCTCACTCGCTTCCGTTTAATATTTTTGGATTTTCCAGGAATCGCCGTTTCGAACTGGAAATACGATTCGGGCGTTTCGTGCAAACGTTCGTAGGATTATTTACATGACGGTTAAGTCGTCGCGGACAAGCATGGAGAGGGCGCGGAGTGCGGAGACTGCAACCCGGTTGACACACGACGCAGCCGGCCAGCCAGGAATGTGCTAATGAGATCATTTAGCGTGCGGCCTCTTCGTCCTGCTCTTGCTCTTCTCTTCTTCCCAGTAGCACCGAGAACACTTCATCGGGGACCATGGGCAATCCCACCTATCTCACTCTCACCCACGCACATCCTTTGTGAACGGACTTCTTTGCGCGAAAATATGCTGGAGTAGATAAAGAATCCCTCGCTTCTGTTTCTCTTGCTTGGATGATCGTGATCGGTTGATTTACACCGAGGACTGTTTTCTTGTTGTTGGAACTCTTTCAACATGTTACTGGTTCATCAGTCGACTGGATTCATTTACATTTATCTTTATTGGTTTAGTATGACAGACATTTCTTTGACCCTGAAGTGATCGGAAACGAGTGTAATCGTTGAATATTGAAACTTGATCGTGGTTTCGGTTTGGAATACTCTAAAAATCATATTTTTTATATGAACATATTTATTTAACCAGAAAAGTTGGAACTTTAGATTGAGCTTCGAACTTACAGATCGAACTTGAAATTTCAGAGCGATCTCAAGGAAATGAACAGTCTTCATTAAGTTCGAGAGTTCTGACGCTTACGATCACCCAAACAGCTATAGGCTTAAAAAGAAATACCGATATCGTCAAAAGCAACCTGTTGCAAAAGATCACTTTATTATTTTATGTTTTCTAACACGTGCATATATTCTAGAATTTATTTTCACGTTTTTTTTCCAACCGTTCTTATCCCATAAACAATAAACGTGCAACAATGCGCTTCATTTACGTTCAGCTGTTTAAAGTATGGTTTTAGCATATAGCTGACGGAGAACGTCATAACCCCGAGGGCCAAAGGCTCGCAGTTTCTTCCTCAGGTTCAGTGAAAAAAAAAAAAAGATGATTTCACAATGCTGTGGTTCCTGGTAAAATGGCCAGTTTATACTTCAACACACCCATACACAATTTCGCATCTGTGTAACTCTCGCCTCGGGCAAATGAACCGATTTCGCGGTGTGCCCACACGTTAGCGAATGCCCTGCCTCCGCACTCATTTCTGCAGTTTCAGTTGGCGCAGGTGTTCTTATATTCCCTTTCTTCCTCTTATTCTTTTCCATTTCTCAACAACTCCAAGAGCACTCTGATTACCATATCTTGGTTACTTAAATGTCGTCGTTTGATTGTTCATTCTTACATTATTCGAAGCAACGTACACAGAAGGAAAAGATTGGATGTGACGGATACTCGTTTATGTTACTGCACTCAAGTTCGCAGAAACCAGTTGCAACAATCACTTAGGATATTAACTTTAACTATTTATTATTAATAATTACAAATTTCTAAGTTAAGGCTAAAATAAAAATTGTTGGTGGCCACCTAACGATTAGACAAAGTTGTAGTGATAGATTTTAAGGTAATCGCAAAGCAATGAAGCTTCAATGCTTATATGGTCTCATAGCCAAGCTGAGTTGGAGGGCATTTAGCATAATCGATGCAATCAGCAACATCTTTTTTTTTTGTTTTACCAGCTCATTCTTTCTTTCTTTGGGTCTTTATCAAAATTCATAAATTTGTAGATTTCCAAGTGCGTAGGCTGCTTCAAGAGGTTCAATCTTTGAGGATAGGAGCGAAGTATCATTGACCTCTGATTTACGGGTCACGACGACGATGCCTCACAGGAACCAAGGAGGCAAAAAGGCATCAGCCACGATCGTTAGTCGAAATAGTCGCAAACGTGGCTCGTTTTTCTTTCTCTTTCATCCTTTCTTTTCTCTATACGCTCGCATTTAACAACACACTTTTAGAGAGCGTCGAGGCATAAATATCCCGGGCGAATTTATAATGACAATTACCATAAAAATTGTCACACAATAAAATATTTGGATAAATTTACGGCCAGCAGGCTTCACGACAGAGGTATCTCGTTGGGGGCCCCGCTGGTCTTTTCAATCTTGGTGGAAGAAGGGCCTCTTTTTCGATGGACTAAGGAACTCAAACACACACACACACACACACACATACATTAAAACAACTCAGTTCGCGCGAGCGCAACTTTTACAGCCAATTATTTTATACGTTGTTTTATTGCCTCTTGGTGGCGTTCTCATCTCTTCCTCGTGCGAAGACGTGAACAGCGTGTTCCTTGTTCTTCTCGATACTGTAACATGTCAGAATTAATGGGTTTACTTCGGCAGTAACCGCGTGATTAAAGAGAATGAACTGGAGGCAAACACAGAACTACTGCTTTTTAAAAATAATTTTGCTGCTTATTTTTCACGACAGTTTGCAAACTGATATATAAAAATAAGAACAAACGCCAATTTTCTGGGATGTCACTAATACAATGTGTTCATTTATAATGTAAGGTATGCGCGAACGTTGCTTTAGTTGAGCCGGATTATTTCTGTTTTGCTTACATTTGTAGTAGTTCCAATGATGAATAGAGCACAAAACATGGATTCACGCAAGTCTAGTAATTACTGCTAGGAGAATACATTCACGGTGGAAATAATCGTTCGAATATTGATTACTCTGCTGCACAAATTTCAAAAGCCCAGCAAGTTATATCACCTCTTGTCATTTATATCAGCTTTCTTTTCACGATGACTTATTTTTTTCGATATTTTTATGTTTTTAGTATACTCAGAATGTTCTTGACTAATTTAGAAATAGCAACATTTTTTTTTTACTTTTTTAATGTGCATTTTTTTCTATAAAATGCAGCTATCAAGTGATATTCGTGATGTCTCAGCTCGGGGGCATAAAAAAATATTTAAAACAACCATGTATCACAAAAAAAAAAATTGTCGTCGTATCGGCTTTGAACCCGCTTTAATGGCAAAAAATGTTTGTTTCGAAAAATGACTCTAAAAAGGTTTGTAGGAGGTACTGTCAGTGCGGAAATATACCATTACAATGATATCGTGCCTGCTACAATTAAATTATCAACTTAAAATGAAATTAACTAACCTTAGACCCTAGAAAAGTGTCGGGTTGAAACCCAACATAAAACTTTATCAGAGTAATTCGATTTTTGGTCTTTTGAAATTTGCGCGAAATCGATAAAGTAGTTAAGATTTTATACAAAATTTGCGGTAACGTAATTTAAGAAAAAAAAATGATGTAACTTGAGAACGGTTCAAGCAATTGATCTGAAATTTTGTATATACATTTTTACAAAATGAGGAAGCAATGTTCAAAGTTCTACATTGGAACATTTTTTTCGTGGAAAGCCATTGATTATTTTGTGATTAGTTGGAGAATAGGGCAACTAAACTTGTATGGGTTTACCAGCTAGGTTCCGATGTCCTTGCAAACTGCATTGATTCAAAAGGTAATGTTGAGACTGCAGAAACCAGTAAACCAGGCAACGAGTTGGTTCAATTTGGCGGTGGTACAGCACTCCGGGACCTCATGCCCTCAGCGGGTTTAGCGCAATTTCTTCGAATCAAGCGAAAGCCAATTACAAGTTTAATTCAGCAACTTTGCGCCAGCCCACGCGCTCGCTGGGCGATAATTAGCCGCGGTAAATTAAATTTACTTACGTTTCGTGAAACAATCGTGAAAGTTGGCCGCGTATAGCAGTGTACGTACCGAGTAGTATCAAACTGTATGGAGTCCGACGATGGTAACGTCTTGACTGATTTTATCACGAATTTTCTGCACTTTCAAAACCAATTTCGAAACCTTTACAAATTTTCGTTAATAAGAAACTTTTTAAATATCGAAAAGCAGCACGAAGTACAACAATCTTTTGACGTAAACTTTTTCAGTTACTTCGATTAAAGAGAAGCCAAATAATTCACATGCAGTGAGCAATTTAAAGTAACTATCAAAAATAAAATTAATGTCGTGTGGCTCCGATTGTTTATTTTTTTATGTCTATAAAAAAGAACGTATAAAAAAATTCCATGCAATTGATTGTTCCTTAATGACATATAAAAAAAATCCATAAATGACTATGTAAAAAATTATATGAGTCAATTTTTTTTACAATTAAAAAATATTTAAATAATGATGTTAAATAGTTTCAAATAGTTTCCACAATTCATTATATTAAAAAATGTAAAATATTTATCGTTTAGTTTACGGTATAGATTTGTGATGGGTTCGTTCATTTATGAATAATTGAAATAAATAATTAAAACCGAACGAAAATAATGATGTCTGCTTTTGTTTTTTTTTTTTTTTCAAAACAATTCACAAATTGGAATAACGAAGGAGTAATGGAGTGCGCTATTCGAACAAAATATCTTCCATAGAATACCCCCTTTACTGTGGTATTGAGGAACGAACGGTCGCGGATAACCGAGTTACCGAACCACCGTTCACCGAAACCACTATTTCAGCTCACCCAGCCTTATACGCAGCCCCACACCGCGGTCTTGATTTTCATAAACACCAGCCGTAAATAATTTTGTGGGTTGGTAATAAAATTATCTTTATTCTAAATATACACCTGAAATGTAATACGTTTGTTTTAAGGGCGAATACAAAAAATAATATCAATATTGGTATAACTATATTTTTAGAAATTGGGCAATATGAATTATTATTATACAAAAATTTAATAGTATTAACTATAATTTTATTCAAGTTAATAATAATCGGTTCCTAGATCAAATTTAAACTAAATATGGGTGAACTCATGGAAATAATTTGTTCCTATTTTATTTAGTGTAATAAAAACGACGAAATTTTGTTTATACGGAATAATATTAAGTCATGAATTTTTCTTTTTACACCCAGAGAAAGGGGGGAAAATAAAATAAAATATAATTTTTTTTTAATTAAATAAACACTTTTATTTCATGTAAATGGTAAATATCCAATTACATCAATAAAAAGGATAAAATTAAAATTTCGTAAAAAAAAAAACTGCTACTGAAAAATTATTAAAGTACAAAAATAATTAAATAATTTACAAAGTAGGAAAAAGTATCGTGTTTCTGTGCTCCCAACACTGAGAAAAAAAAATAGTTTACTTTACCAATCATTGATAATCACAACTAATATCTTCATAAATTCTACCAACCCTTTGGTAGCTCCAACTCATAGTCAGTCGTCACAATTATTAATTTTTCTCAATGCAACTGTAGCAGATACTTTTTTTTCTAAAGTTTGTAAAGTTTTTCAATCATTTTCGTCGATCAAACAAAATTTCCGTTTTTTTTTTTTTGTTACAAAATTTTATGGCCATAGCGAACTATACAACTCCGATGAACTTAGTGTCTATGGGCCCTTCCGTGTACACGCATCACGTACCTTCTCGACGCTTAACCCGAAGCAAGTGCTCTCGTATATTAACTCGCTTGCTCGCACTCGGATGCTATTCACTCTCGCATCGTCGATCGTCGGCACTGATTCGCCAAATGATCCGTTCTGTTTGAGGAGCTCTTCCTGGAAACTTAAGCCCGTGGCCGGAAATTAATTCGCCGATCCTCTCTCGTCTCGCACTATTATACCTATTCGGTGAATACATGCGCCTGCAATTTCTGGTATGCAAGAGGGTCCGCATCGCGTGGATGACGATGTCTACATATGTTCGCGTACGTTCATCCTGTATTATAGCTAATACTATGAGGCATTCTCCGTCAACTGATTATAATTACAATTTCCTTTTAATTACATTTATTCACTAATCCCAACACTTGTTATTTTGATTTTTGCTATAAAAAAAATGGACATAGTGAGCATAACGTATTTCAAGAGGTAAAATAAATTTGTTAAAACTTATGCTGGCTCAATTGATGAAGAATTTTCCATATATGCGTCAGTATTGTGAAGAAAAACCCCGAAGGCGAGGCATTCTTTACGAACTGGGCCATTGCAAATTGTACAAACATTTTTTTAGCCATGCAAATTATGTTTTGTTAACTCTGCTAATTTTTCTATAGTTTCTCAACATACCATTGCACATTATATAAAATTAAGAGAAAAATAAAAAGCGTGGAAGTTAGCGAAAAAAAAATATAATTAGAGAAAAAAGTGGACCAGATGATAGAGTACGCCTCATGTGCATCGTATAAATTCTCCGAGGAACTCTTGACATCGGAATCGTCGTTTGTTTTGCCAATGAATCACAGAGACCGATTAAAATATCTCGAGTCGTATGCTAATGTGTATAATGTAGGAGAAGCGATGTCCAGATTTTATGTAATATCTGTTTATCACAGGTTGATTAATTTCCTTGCTATGATTGTCGACACTCAACGCAACGAAGCAAGCTATTAAAACACTATTAATGCAATGGAATGTTTTCCTCCACTGTCGGCGTTCTTCTTCTTCCCCTATGACGTCACAGGACACGTCGCTCAAACGCCCGTGAATGGCCGGAAGTCGTGAAATGGGATTAACTTACTTACCTGATGCGCTCACCTCCTCGGACTCACGTATATAATGCTCTATGTGCTGTCTTGGCATTAACTACGGCGGTTACAGCACTGCGTACTACAGCAACGTGTTACGAGGTGATAATTGAATAGATAAGATGGTAGGGACGGCGACAGAGAGCAGCGCATCGTTGAGGAATCGGCTTGTGTCCCAGAAGATCCAGTCATTTTCAGGATAGTAAATCCTATTTTCACTGATGAAAAATAATGTGTTGTTTGTGCTGATAAGGCTTTGAAATATTCTCTGTTAGAGAAGTTTTCTGGAATGGCAACATAAACTATTCGACTTCTATATAGTAACAAAAAAATGATTTAATTTATATTTTGTATTTGTATGTATTTTGCTTTCTTATAGACGAAACTTTGTCTTGATGAAAACATTTTTTTAATCGAGATTTTCATTTCAGCATTCTCAAAATGGTCTGAAACGTCGAAAGATTGAGTTTAGAAAAAATGAGAGGGAGGCTAAAATTCATACTGCTAATTCAAATAATTCAACTGAACCATCTCAAATTTTTGTGGTGCTGTACACTCTAGTAGTGATATGTTTCATTCACTGAAAAAAAAAATTTTAGTACAACTTTATTTTCATTCAATTAATTACATATGGAATTGCAACATTAACATATTTTCTTATAAATTTTTTAGAGATTTTTAAGAGGTTTAATTTGGCACATTTCAGTTAAAAATCTATTACTGTAATACAATACCTGTTGCATCGCCTTTGTTTGTCATCTTCTCGATTAGTTATTATCGAATAAAAGAGATATTCCCCAATATATTTCTCGTGGATTTGAAAAAAATCAAAGTCCATTCGAGTGAACAGTGAATCTCGCACACACACGTAAATCCAATCCGACGAGCGGTGCATCAAGCGTTGGGAGCTTTCGGTCTCTGCTCGCCGGGATGCACTTTGTAGAGAGGCAGTTAAATTGACATAACATATATCAGTAAGAAGTATGAGAGCCTCGAGCGTTTGCTAACCGAAGTTTAAAGCAAGTGGAACATCGTACAGTCGCAGTCTCGTTTTGTGACGAGATTAGAACATGTGGACCGGGCGATCCGTTAATACCCACTTACACACGTCGAGTCCAAAAAGTCACCCGTTTCAACAATATTAACTACCAGTTTAAAAATCCTGAAAAGAAAAAAAATAATAATAAAAAAATCAACACATAAATAAAAAAAATCATAAGAATAAAAACCAAAAAGTACCACAAATAATCAAGAATAATCTTAAAAAATAATAATAAATACTATATCACCACCGATCGTAAATATCCAACCGAGTGAATCTCTCCTCATCCTCACTACAAGCAAAATTTAATAATTAATATCGTGGAAATCCTCTTGACACTCGTTTAATACGTAATTGCTGAATGAAATGAAATGTTGGATGAAATCCTGGCTAAAACTCTGAATAATTTCCATCGATTCGTACCATAATTTCTCGCGTATATGGACGTCTACATATATATATATATATATACATATACATATACATATATATTGTGTACGTTGGTTGTAATTAAATATTCGTGGTTCCCAATTACGGGTGAGGGAGGAGGGGAAGGAGGCAAAAGAGAGGACTGAGTGAGCTGTGAGCGCGTGCGTCGGGCAACACTGGTGAGCCAAAGCCAGGATACAGCATCTCGTTCCTGTAGCGGCATATACAGCTTCTCTTTCTCTAAAAAACTAAAACTCGCCCCGTAATCATTAACGAGTGTCCCCGCTGGTTTTCCGTCTCGGTACTAACAAGACCTCGAGCCAGCACAAACGCACATACACAAGTCTACTATAATACATATACATATGGGTCATTCCATGGTAATTCACACAAGGTGAAAGAAACCGAACCTCTTTGATTGTCCTAATATTTTTTGTATTGTTGTTATCACTTAAGAGAACACCTGAGATTTTTATTATATTTTTGTTGAGCCATTCTTGATTTATATATTTTTTTAAATTATAACAAGAATTGTTAAATTGAATTAAAAAAAACGACATGATTTCGAGACAAGTAATATGATATTTTTTTGGTTGATATAACGCAGTTTAATATGAAAAATTAGTAATGAATTTAGCGTGAAAAATATTTACTTTCGCTAAGTACGCCGCCATTTATCTAATTAGAAAAGTGGACCGAATAAAAAATTAATCAAAATTTAAGCAAAAATGTTGACTTTTTTTTCATAATAATCATCCGTTATTTAAAAATTTCTCTTCCATTCCCCTAATTCTTTTTTATAAATAACATCTACGATTTTGATTAGATTGTCATTTTGCAGCGTTCTTGATTTAAAAGGAAATTAAACTTGCAATTACATATTACGGGAATTGAAAAGGAATTTACGAATACCACAACACTATTAAGAAAAAAAAAAACGACAACATTTTGTTTAAATATAAACGATTGAAATCATGTTTTTAACTCAAGATGAAATAAATATTTTTTTGCTAAATCAAGAAAGGCGCGAGATAAAAATCTAATAAAAATCATAGAGGTTCCCTTCAGTGATAAGAACAATATAAAAAAAATATTAGGGAAATTGAAGAGGTTCGGGTTTGACTCTGTGTAAATTACCATGGAATGCCCTATATAGAGCTCTTGGTGCTGACTAACACAGAGAAAAAATTTTCTCTCTTTCTCTTTCCTTCTCTCTTACTTTGCACATACTTTAACGTGTGTTGCGCATCATTCCAGCTTCATTTCTCTCTCTCTATCTCTCTCTCTTTCTCTCTCTCTCTCTTTCATATACGAAGCTACGACGACGATGCGCCTGGTGCGCGCCTCGCACTTGTTAAATCGGCCGTCTCTTGTCGCAGCATCCCATCGTGTCCGTGGCCCGAGGTCCTGCGGTAATAACTGGACGCCATTATAAAACCTCCCGAGGGAAAACCGGCTAAGGGTACTCGCTGCTCTGCTGCTCTGGTGCTCTCCTATCCCCCTCTTCCCGACTCCCACGTATACATACTATATCCCGCAGTTATACCGAAGCCTCTTCTTTCCCCTTTTCCACTTCACCGCTGGACTCTCTTTTCTCTCGTATAGCGGTCGTTACCGTCAGGATACGGGATTTTCTACCGTTGACCGTCGATATTTCTTTTGCCGCAGTGCTCACCACAGGAGAACGATCCGTTCTTACCAGTCCTTGCCCCCTCAGTTCGTTTAAGTTCCCTTCTGATATCATTGATACAATTATTGGTCGGTCCTCTGCTTATTCGTCCGCAAAATGCATTGAATGGAAAGAGACGCAGCTATGCCAAGTTTTACAATCATTGATTTTACCTCGAAGGGCCGAACACTGGAACTTTGTCTACTCCATTCCTTTGATTTTCCTTTGATACGTAGTCAAGAAAGAATATTGTCGAATAAGTAGTAAATATGTATTGTTGCTTTAACCAAAAATTTGTTCACGTTTTTTTTTTTTTCATTTTTTTGTTAAACTAGTAGAGTGACATAAGTGTTATTTACGTATTCGACAAATTTGCAAATTCACTATTTTCGAAGAAATAGAAATTGTCGTGAGAAAAATTTTTCCAATATTCACAACGATTCAGGATTATCAATTTTTTTTTGGTTAAATCAGCAGAAAAAAAAACATTGTGGGCATTGAGCTGTCCCTTAAAGGGCCGATCACTGGAATTTTATTTACCACAGTCGTTTCATTTTCCTTTGATACGCAGTGAAAACGAATATTATTAAATAAGTAATAAAACCTTAACAAAAAATACGTATAATAAAAATTCGTAACTTTAACAAAAAATCGCTGACGTATTTTTTTTTTTTTTTTGTTAAACTAGTAAACCGTCAAACGAAAAATAATAAGTGTAAAAAAATCTGTTAGCAGATTTGTTAGCTCATAGACAAAGCTTTGTTTTAATGATCAATTTTTTTCGAGAGTCAAGAAAATTGTCTAAAACCTCGACAGTACAGTTCTTTGGTATAAAAATATATATACATTTCATAAAAATGGATTGAAACATTTTCATTGTATTGGATTTAAAAAAGTCTGTTATCACTCTAACTCCAACAAATTTTCAGCTATTCAACTGAATTTTGGCAACTAAACTTTATGAATATGGCGCGACTTTTGGTATTGAATTTAAGCGAAATCGATAAAGTAGTTAAGATTTTATAGCAAATCGTATTTTCGTAATTTTTTTTAAACCAATTACAAAATCAAATCTTGCACATACGAACTTTGCTTCATATATATATATATATTTTTTTTTTTGATCCGCCATTCATCACAAAATTTTCTCTACGAGGAAGCAAAAACTAAACAACGTACTTTATTATAGAGGAGGGTCTCTGTGACGGGCCAAAAAAATGAGGAAGCAATGTGGAATGTTCAACTTTGCAATCTTTTTTTTTTTTTTTTTTTTTTTTCATACTACGAATCTCTGTGATGCTTTCTCAGTTATTCCACATATACGATTTTCCTTTGATCAAGGAAGATACATAGAGTGCAACGAGGGTTGAGAAACGTCGAGAGATTCTGAACACCGGAAACCCTTCAACGATTTCACTCCAGGGAGATATAAGATGAACTTTTGACGATGACGCGCTCACGGAAGATGAAAATTTTCGCTGCCGGAAATACACATATAAAACGTTCACACCACGTTTGAATGTATTGGTAGCAATATAGTATGAGATAGCGGTGAGAAGGGAAGAGCAGCGATTCCGCCCAATTTATAGATGGTAGGATTATTTCGTAATCCCCGAGGCGTACCAGAGCATGCAAGAGTGGGACGGGAGAAGAGGCAGAGTTTCACCGTAATAATGATCCGTGCGAAAATATAACAAGTACCAAAATGCCTGCTATACCAGTGGCACTCGGTACAGGGAAATTTCTAAATTAGAGAACTCTAGCTAGTTGCCGTTGCGCGAGGACGAGAAGTCGAGAGGGTCCGAAGCGTGGGCGCACAGAGTTTGAAGAGCCAGAGTGGAAATCGAATGAAATCCTACTGTCGAATATATTCCCCCGCTCGCGTAAACGCGATCACCAACCTTCTCTCTCCCTCTCTCTTTCTCTCTCTCTCTCTTTCTCTCGCGATTCTACAAACGGAGAGGGTTTTCAACTATCCAGCTTTTCCGTTTATATTTGCATGTATACGTGTGTAAAAGACTGGACACTGCTGGGTACTTCCAATTCAATTTTGTCGAGATTCAGCTGAATAGCCGAATGAGATTTTCCTGATTGTCCCAGAGATAATTGTTACCGTGAAAAATTAAAAGAAAGAAAAAAATAAAAGAAGAGAGAATCAATTTCATAATGGATAATCGATCTTGCCGGTCGGTATGTTACGTAATTCGTTATTACATTTTGTGTTTCAGGGATGAGTGAGCGATCATTTTTAGTGGATTGAAGAAAGGACGATGAGTCTCATTTTCGTGGAGGTAAGAGGATTGCTTTTTTTTTTTTACTCCGTAGTCGCTTTATTTGTTGTATTGGAGTCTGGGGAATTAAACCAATTACGTAATAAGGTCATGTGTTTAGTGGGATTAGATCACCTAAATACTATGGAAATTAAATGGTGCAGCAATTACGTAAAAACAAATTTTTTTACCATGACAATAAAGTACTACTGGTCAAGCGCAAAAGAATAACCTTCTTTTGTAAAGTTTTTTAATCGTACCTAACTTCATCGATGCAATTATTTTAAATATTTTACACATGTCCTGGAGTTCACGTTGCAACGATGGACCAAATTGGTTTTGCAAGGACGACTAAAATTACTATTCAAAGATTATTTTTTTTCCAAATTTTCTTATAACCTCTGCAAAAGATCTCTGAATGTAAATTTCCATACTTGGTTAAGTTACAAAGAGAATTAACCTCGCAAAAACCAATTTGGTTCAGCAGGCAACTTGAGCTCTACGACAAGTGTAAAATAATAAAAAATATTTTCATCGATTATCTTGATAAAAAAAAATATTGCCCTTGCAAAAATGTTCCATTTTTCGATGCCTGCTCAGCAAAAATTGGTATCATCGTCAAAATGTTAATATGTGCAATTGCTGCACTATTTAAGTGTCATGATTTTTCGTTGGTTCAGTCCCATTGATTCCTATTATTACACGAATTTGTAATTATTGATTGCAATCGTGTCTCCTGTAAATTTCACCAGATTTATCGAATTTTCCAAGGAGTTGCATTGCTTTCTTGAATTTCCTATGTTCGCCATGGACTTGCAGCAGCACTCGAGCGTTTCACCTCGCGTCTCGTCGCCATAGTCGTTATTTCGCCTTGGTCGCTCGCTGCACCAGGCATAAAGAAGTTCATTATTGCGGCGTTTAATTATGTATTTATTTTTAGCGTCCTTTGTCGTCGTATACCATGTCTCGAAGCCCTCACTGGGACTTGCAGAGTAATAGTAGTTCGTACACCGGAGGCTCTACCTTACTGGGAAAGGAGTTACGCCGATTCCCAGTAAATTCTCCAGTCTCCCTTTTCGTCTTACGTCTCTCTCTCTCTCTTGGACCCAGACCAGAATGGAACAGTCGCCACGCTTCCAACTGACTCTTAATGAATTTTCACCGTCTTTTCGACTTATTTGCTCATTAACGTTTTACCTCCGGCCACACTTGACTGTGAGAACTTCTCAGTTAGCTAGTCAGCACGTCAAAATTCATTTTTTGCTTCGTCCTACCATCGTTTATTCGCGCTCTTTCTGCTGATCAATAATTCGTATAAAAAAAAAATTGAGGTGGTCCTGGCAATAATAAATTACAACGTTAACTAACGAATAATTACATTAATTACAAAATTTATTTAACCCACTATTTGTAGTAGGACAAACAGTAAAAAAATTTTGTATAAAATCGAAGTGTCAGTTTTCTGAGTAAGAAATCACTCTGTTAATTTGACAGTGTATTTTTTTTTAACGAACGGATTTTTATGTTAATTTTTTAAAGTAATCCAAAGATTCTCTAAATTTGACGAATCAACACACTTTTTTTTTGTAAGATTAGAATTGAAAAAAAGAAATGAGTTGAATTTATAAACGTACCGATCAGCGGATCATCGCTAAACTCATAATTAATTTATAATGAGGTTTATAGCAAGACATTTCAATGGTGCATATTTTCGATCACAATATCGGGACTCAGAAAAAAGTGATTTAAGGATGACAACGTTAGGGATCGAAAAGGTGACACGAGAAGTGACAGAGTGAATGGGCTTGCGCACGTACCAAAAGCACTCAAGCGCGAAGAGGGCGTATTTGTCTTTGGGATAAGAAAAAAAAAAAAAAAAAAAAAGGAAAACGCTTTTTATACAGAGAGGCCCAGATTTGCTCTCTCATTCTCTCAATTCAGCTAAGAGAGGAGAGCGTCGTTCGTGCCACGAAGCACACTCGGCTCGTCGTCGCTGTCTTCGTTTCTTCTTCCTCATCTTTCTCACGTTTATTCGATGCTTCTCGAGCAGACGACGACGACGACGACGACGACGACGACGACGACGAGGAGGCGCTCGTTTCTTTTCCACTTTTTCCACGTCCGCCAAGCAGGCGTCGACCGTTTCCCAGCTAGGAGAGAGGGAGGTCGCCGCGCGGCTCGTCTGTAATTCAATCTTCCACACCTACGAGGATCTTAATCACGAGATTATGCCGTGGCTAATATCGGAAAAAGAGAAGTGCGAGATTTCCACTCTTCTCCCTCCCTCTCTCTCTCTCTCTTCTCTTTCTCCCCACTCTACGATCAACCGAGCACGACGTGCCAGTCGAGATCCCGATCTCGATCACCCTCGATTCCACCTCGAAACGCTTTTATCTTGTCGGTTGAATCGACAAGAGGAAGGATATAGAGCCAACGAGTGAGGGTATTATATGCTACCAGCGTTGAGTAGCGAGAAACGCTTCAATGAGAAAGGAAAAAAGTAACCGGCGGAGATATTAGCCTCTGTTACAAGCGGTAGGCGATTATAATTGAAATTAATTCATAGGGGAACCGATTCACTTTTTATTTTTCTTTTATTTACGTCACGCCCGGAATGACGCGCGAGGGACTGCGTTTTGTCTTTGTCGACACGAGCAAGCTCCTGTCGGTATATTATACGATCGCCATCTTGAATATTAATTGATCAACGTTGACGACTATGACTGAAGATTACAGCAAACGCCAAGAGTTGCAGCATTCAGGGTTATCTGAAAAAAATTACGTAGGTCGTCAGGATCCGAGAGAGAGAGAGAGAGAAAAAAAAAAGTGTAATTATGCAGTTCGTGAGTTGAAATGATTAAAAAATCTCTTGGTTCGATTGGAAATAACAAGTCAACCTATCAATAATATCCCTATGCTTCAAAGAAACGCAATCACAGTTGTGACAACTTTTGTATCTTTGCCAATATTATGTTAGCTTCCAAGTGGAAATGTGTACATTCAATTCTCTGTGAATAAAAATACATTTTTTTTACACTAATACATTTTATACTCTCAGTTAGATTCTATTACTACTTTTTTTTGCTATAAATTTAAGAGTAGTTTTTTTTTAAACTAATTTTACTAATTTAATAATTGAGTGTGTTTGATTAACATTTGAGCAAAAATTTCATACATTTAATACAAATATAAATTCGAACTAATGCACAGAAAATATGCAATCAAGTGAGTCCAATCAAATTTGGCTAATTATGAACAATGTTTGAGAGAGTCTGATAAAAAAAAATATTTGATTTGACAGAAAAAGCCCATTTCCAAAATTGAAAAAAGGTAACAAAAGTTCATCCAGAAATAATAAGAATCAGCCTGCACCGGATACACGAGTCGATACTTAACGTTATTTCAATGGTTTCACCAGTTTCTCTCGGGCAGCGTACAAACAGAAGACTTTGTTTCGCAGACGCCAAGTACAGTAGGGATACAACAAACAGTGGCAAGTGAGAGGTTTACAACCTAGAAGCTTCGCGGAACATTAGCAGTGCAGAGAAAATGACATCAAGTAGAATGAGTCGATAATAGAATAGACCGATATTTAGAAACCCGCGAATTCGCCACTATTCTCGTCTACGCAATTGATATGCTGAAGTATAATCCACTAAAACTGGCTTAATGCCTTTAACCGTAACGATGATTGACGTGAATTAATTAGTATTAATAAATCTCCATACTTCGTTTCCACATTTAGACGAAATTCGTTTGCATCGGGAAATTTGTCATTTTACCAAACTGTTGGAAGAGCCGCGTGATCGTTTTATAGATATCCTCTGCCTCTTCTACTTCTATATTTCAAGTTTCAATCTTGAAATTCTCAGCCGCTTTTCCACACAGTGATGGCAGTTTCTCTCGCTTCCAACCGTAGAATCTCGATTTCGCCTCACTTTTTTCCATCTTTCTCGCCTTTTATATATCTCGTGCATTACTATATAGGTATATATATATATGGTGTAGTATACGGTTGCTTGGAGCGCAGCAGCACGAGTGCTGTCTACGAGAGGTCGGCTTGGCTTGGCGAGTTCACGCGAGGAAAAGACGAGGGGGAAAAGTGGGGAAGGGGACAGGGGTTGGAAAAGCAATCCATATATGCAGATCTGAGATTCGCGCGCCAGCGGGTTCGATTCCACGGACCGAAGTTATTATCACATATATTAGACAACTGACCGAGCGTGGAACGAGAGGGGGATGCAATAGTGAGGCTGCTCTTCTACTGCTGCTACTACTACTACTACTACTACTACTTCGAGGTGCCAGCCACTGAGAGAAGAGGGTTGAAGCTTTCTCTTTTGGCTTTCTCTCTCTCTCTCTCAATCTCATTCCACAACCCGCCAAGCAGCCCCTCATACGAGATACAATATCGCCAACCCGTGGTTATGGTAAGAACCCTTTATTGTTTTATATTTTGTTTCTAGGGTGCCTTTATTATACGAATAAGGGGACTAAGAGAGAAGGAACAGCGAGCTCCTTTGGTTCCATGATAAAGAAAATCGAAATAGCATTGCAAACATACTCTTACACGCAGAGACAATTTAAGAGTAGTAAGTCTTCGTCAGCTATCGTCCGTAGACGTGTAAAATTATTGATTGTGTTAATATAACAATAAATTGTCAAATTAACATTTGTGTAAATATGACAATAAATTGTCAAATTAACATTTGTGTAAATATGACAATAAATTGTTAAATTAACATTTGTGTAAATATGACAATAAATTGTTAAATTAACATTTGTGTTGATATGACAATAAATTGTCAAATTGACACAAGTGTTTTTGTTAAAAGTACACAATTTTCAATGCTGTTTTTACTGTGTATGGAAAAGATTACTTCGGTAAACTCATCTATTAAAAGTATTACTTTTAGTAGAAAAAAATTACTGCACATCAGCTTTGAACTCACTTTGTTTATTTTATAATAATTTAATATTCATCTTTTTTTATTATACAATAATAATTCGTTTTTTGATTCTCTCGAATATATTAATTAGAATATAATATGAAAATTCTTATGGAAAAGGGGAGACAAGATAATATTATATATGGATTTAAATCAATTATGTAGCACTTCAAAAAAATTAGAGAACATTTTTGTGTGTTTATAAAAAAATGTATATAAATCTTACTCAATATTAAAATATAGCCCACAAGCCATATTTTTACCCAGCTTTTTAGAAGTCAGATTTATAATAATAATAATAATTTTTTCCCTTCCCTATAATATTATAATAATAATTTTTTCCCTTCCCTATAATATTATAATAATAATTCGATCTTGATAAATGACAGCTCATTCTGTTCGTTAAATAATGTCTCACCAGTTCACCGAGTAATTCGATTCGTTTCACTTCTCAATTGGGATCAAAATGTAGGTATTTTCGTAGATTTAAATTTTTTGAAATAAACAATTAATTTATGGTGCATCTTTTTACACTATAAATTATAAAACTACAAATTTGACTTCTTGGCATAAACTATGTTATTTATCTGTAATTCAATTATTATATATTTTTTAAAACTTCAAAAAATAAATTTTGTTTCACTCGCTTTCATACCAGTTTCCTTTTGAAAATGTGTACAAACAATTTTCGAAGTTTCGGTTACTCGAGTGTCCTGCATCGCTGAAGCCTCATTAATAAATTCAATATACATTGTCTAATACCAATATCACAGAATATTTAAAAAATGGATTTACATAACAAATAAATAGAATCAGTTAAAAAGTAATGAAACGGTTAACATTCCGCATGGATTTCGAGAAATAAATAAAAGAATAAATGTTCGACAAATCATTGGTTTTATTTATAATAGAATCATAAAAACATCATATACTTAATTTACAAGATAATGAATGCGTTTAGAAAATTATAGCAACCGATTAAAAAATGTCTCAAAAGTTATATAAGCTGGTGTGTGTTTGCATGTAAAAATAAAATATAACGAGGTTACATCAGAATAATAAGGATCGTCAAGCAGGGGATCGAAGGAGACTCGCGAGATCGAGCAGTGACGATGGATCGATGGAAGAGATCGCGCCCGATAATCGAGTACACGAAGGTAGAGGAGAAGCGAGAGCACGAGAAATGGTAGATATCGATCGATCGAGACCGCAGGCCAATCGAAATCCGTATCAAGAATATGATGATCCGCATGCTCGCTCGTTGGGCATCTTTATATGAACGCACACTTTTATCCAGGTGTACGTTTGCCGTGTAGTATATACAGTGCACTTGAAAATGCATCTATACTGTACGTGGTTTGGACGGCTTGCACGAACCTCCTTGGTGAGGGTTGTATTTACCTTGCGGTTTCAATCTGACCTTATTTAAATATAAATTACATGGCCCGAGCGCGCGGATTGTCCGTTATTATGCCGCGAGCGATCGCACATATATACTACAAAAAATAAAAGACTATATACATTTATATATATCTATATAGGACTACACCCCGCACGTACAAACTATAATGGGCTGTTACAAAAATAACGCGGCACCTGTACAACGAAACGCGAAACGAAATTACGGAATTAATGTCGAGGGAAAATAAGAGACAGTCTTGGGTCTTGGTATGCCCTCGGCGTGCTTGAAATGTTGAAAAATTGAATGAAATTTCGTACAGTGAGAGAAGAGGATGTTTTAACTGATGAATTCAGCAGAAGACGAGATTGTCGAATAAATTCTTTTTCAGCATAACAATATTTTTGGGTGTATAACATTTTTATGTCTTCTGTATTTAATGTATTTTTTTCCGAGCTCTTAATTACATTTTTTTCTATTAATGCTTAAAAAAAAAAAATAGATCTGATTAAAATGAAAATAAAGACAAATTATTTTATCTTCGTTTAGGTTTTTTTTTTTTTTTTTTAAATACATTTAGAAATAAATTTATTAATTAATTTAAAAATACAAAACCTTGAGTGATTATCCAGCATATTTAGTTAATATTTAGATTTTGAGAACCACTGAAAAGTATATGGGACCCTTTGTGCACTCGCGGATATAGCGATCATTACGCGATCGTAATGGCGCAATATTGTTGGTATCCTTGGCACTCCTCGCGCCTGTTCAAGTCTCTCGGTCAACATCACCGTCACCCTTGTTTCAACGCACCTGTGCTTCATCTGTCTGCATGCCTCGAAGATTACCTACATTCATTTGTAAATAACAGTCAGACGCCGTATAATAATGCAATTAATAATATTGCAACATTAATTATTTTTTCAACCATGTCTTCTTACATATTATTGCTATTCAATGAGTTCTCAGAAGTACAAATGAATTAAATGGTATTTAGGTAATTAAATGCGAAATAAATTTGACAACAAAAAAATGGATATGTTTGTATCTAATAGTGTCATAATTTAAGAATATTTTCCTTTTTTTTTACGTAATTTTACAAAATTACAGATTTTCTAGAAATAATCAGTAGCTTTATTACAATTTCTTGAGAAAAAAAAAATTGTCACATACCGCTTAAAAATTTTAATTCGTAACAATATCTTGTAGAACGAAAATACAAATTCAAAATACGTATTTAAAGAAAAAATTCGCAATCTTTTTTTCTTATAAAATTAACCGAAATATTTTGAAGATATTTGTGAACAAAAACTTTCTATCAAAAGTACGCAAATTCAATTTTGTTTATCACGCAACAACTAAATATGATATATTATTAAATTTGCATTTTTTCAAAGTAACAAGAATTATTTTCTCGAAACTTCATTTTACGGTAGTTTCGCCTCGAAATCTCGAGAATCGTTGAAGATGGCAACTTGACATTTTAATAAAAATCAGAAACCAAATTAATACCTGAAATTAAATTCTAAAAAATGGAAAACTGTCAATGTTACATTTTCATTTTGTAAAATGAAAATAGATGTCAGAAACAATTTTGTTCTTAGTTTTTTTTTTAGTACAACTAGAAATCTCCAATATTTTTTTTCTTGTACAATTAATTGATAGTACACGTGGATGTTTGTAGACAAAATCTTTTTACCAAAAATACGCAAATATTCGGTTTTGTCTTCGCTGTGAATATTTCGCACGCCACGACTAAATATTAATATTTTAGAATTGACATTTTTGTGGTCATAGGAAGATTTTGCCTGTTCTTGGATGAACGTTCGCACGTTCAGCGTCACCTCTCGAGGTCGTATCAAGAGCGGTTGGTTAACTCCAGGCGCGCGGGTCTCCGCAGGACGTGCGAGAGAATGGTCGCGGAGTAATGCGGGGGCAGTGAAGGGGGGATTGGGGGCGAGGGGGGAGGGGGGATAACTCTGCTCTCCGTGACACAGTGAGCGCAGCACGACGCACAATGGCAGGTCCCGCGTGAGTCTCCGCTCCCCTCTCACAATGTGACTCGAGCGTGGCCGCCGCTGGCGGGCAAAAAGTTAATTCATTTTCAGCGTTTTTACCTCGATACTGGAATATTACGGAACAGTGGTTCTCACAGCACTTGCTAGGTTAAAATCAACCGATTCTTTAGTCTCTAAACCATTGACCAAACGGCCAGAAAATCATCCAAGCAAAGCGACCTGACGAATTCTCAATCGATTCTCTTGACCGCTTCGAGAAGCGTTAAATTTCCCAGGCAAATCGCCTTGCAAATTGACAACCCAAGTATCTGGTCACTCAATTCCCCTCTCGGGCCAATTTTTTTTTTTTTTTTTAAACCTTTTTATTTATCGGTAATGGAGAGAAATCCAATTTCTCAGAGATTTCTAAAGCGACCAAAAGATATTTTAGGATTTCAGGAGTGGCGTGACCGATCGAGGGATCGAGCAAAGATAATTTTCACGACCCGTGCTCTGGAGCTTCACCTGTATCTTGTTCGCACTCTTGGCGATCAATCGGTACGATCTTTTGTGACAAAGAAAAAAGAAAAAAAATAAATAAATCGGCCTGTTGTTGATCGCTCAATTTCCGAGGATCTGCCAAGGCAAGAAAGCCAGAATGTTTGAATTTAGCGCAGCTCCACGTTCATTCAGTCTGACGTATTGAACGGTTTATTCAGGAAACAGCTTTTAGCCTTACCGATCTGTTGTGTAGCCAATTTTTTTCTTTTAACCCGAAGCCTTGTTAATCTCTTTTGGTTTCATTCGCTCTTTGATGCCGGTTTTTTCTTCTGCTAAACTGTGAGTCACGTACAATGCGTTAAGAGGATTGATCAGTTACTTTTGGGAATGGAAAAAAAAAATTGACATTCGATAATAGCTCCCGAAAGAGATCTTGACGTCGAATTTCGTCCGTTTACCGTGGAATTTATGTTGATCACGTTCTCACTCGCTGTGTAATACGATGTGTGCGATAGTGTGTCAGTACTTGGCAGGACACGAGGTGCTTTTTTAATTCGATCCACCATAAGGCGGAATGAGTGTGCGAGCTACAAATGGGGTGGCAGGTGCGACTGACAGATGGCATTTCTTCACCCTCGGTATAGAGATTAAAGCTTTAACGCGGTTTTTCGATAATTTCATTGGATTACGGCAGCTTATCTAACGCCACTTAATAGCTAATTAATTAGATATCTTGTTATGGTCGTAAATTATGACTCTAAGTAGTATACACAAAATTATAGTTATATAATTCATGCGACTCAATTTTATTTTTTATTGCAATAAAATATAGACATATCGGAAATTTTTGTGCCTTTTTTTGTTGGATCTTCGACGATTCTTTGGCTCAATTTTTGCTTCTATTCAAATTGTTGTTATAAAATCTAATTTATTTGTATTGATTTAATCCGAAAAGAAAACTGCTTTTTGAAACATGTATTTTTTTCCCGACCTAAAAAGACCACTTTCCATGCCGGCAACGCGGGTGGAAAGTTGTAGATTCTTGACCGGCGGGGCGAAAAGTAAAGCAGAGAGAGGAATCCTAAAGTGTGCTAAAAGATGCTGAAAGTATGCTAAAAACATTCTAAATAATGTCAAATGATGATAACAGTTGCTGAAAGTATACCAAAAGAAATTTAAAGAAAATTTCAGCTAAATCGGAAATGCCATTTCGGAGGAAATGTGGCAACTTTATTTCATTGAAAAATAGCATAAAATAAAATTGGAGAACTTTACAAAAAATGTTGTTGGAAAGTGCGTTTGAAATCCAAAATTTGATGTTGTTGTCATTTTTTTGTGTGAGCCGTAGTATCCGCGTTAAAAAATGAACAATGATTATTTTCAGACATTTTTAATAGCTGGAATATACAATAAAAAATTTGAAAAAATTCCTACATTTATCCTTCGACCAGACCAACGTCCTGAATAAATTTGAGGACGTTTTGTTGACATGAAAAATTAACTTGACCAGTTTATAAGTAAATACTTTCAGTAACCGTAAATTAAATTTTCCAATATTTATTTTACATATTTGTTAGTGCAAAACTGTCAAGCAAGAGAAAGTTTCATTAAATATTTTGTTGTTATTGTCCCAAGCTCTGTCAATCGGAAAGAAGTCTTATTCGACTTCGAGCAAAAGAGTATTTTAACGGCGGTTCAATCGATACCCGAATAATTGAAGAGATTGTCTCTCGTATCCGAGAGTACTTCCTTTTGATAGTGCGATAAGGGGTAAGAGGACAGAGGGCATAAAGGGAAACTTACGGACACGCATACGCGTGAGTAGAGCCTCGCACTAGTGCGGGCATACGACTACCCCCTTTGTTTTCCGAATGTAAATGAGTGGCCCTAGCCTCGTGTGCACCCCTCGGTCCACCCTCGGTCCCTCATCACACAATCGACCTACTGTATATGCTCACTCCCTTTCGACACACCGAAACGCGCAACGCACATGCATATTCATACGAGAGACGCACCGTTAGGACGAAGGACGATAGTAAGCGCGGGAGTGTGTGCATGAGAGGTTATTAATTAACCGGAAGCCTAATCAAGCCTCGACGGCCTGCTGCTGCAGATTCGAAGGGGGTTTGGCTCCGACGGTATACGCGTTTGCGGCTTCGAATCCTCAAACCCATGGCGACGGTGGATGCACGGCAAACTCAGCATGGACACTCTTCCTGCCTGTTAATTCGGTAGCACGCTTCTATCGCGTATGTGACACGATTGGGAGATTGGAATATTTCTTTTCTGTCGTATTTCAAATGAGGAAGAAAAAAGATATTTCAATGTATTGATTAGTATTTTAATATGGCTTGAAATTTTCTTTTAATATTCATTTTTCATTCCTCATAGAGGAATGTTTGTGTTGGTGAATACTTTTTATTTTTCGAGCTTTTCATGTCAGCTTTCATGTCAGATGCAAAATGGCCTAAAATATAGAGAAAAGTGGTGCAGTAATTCACAACTTGCGAATTATTCAATCTACTCAGACCTATTTTCTCTGACGTATTCCAATACACTCCAATGCTTGTTTCGTATACATTTTATGGATATCAGTTGATAAATTTTTATAAATGTCTGTTGTCATTCTAATTCGATCAAATTTCCAGCTATCATATATTTGGTATTCAGTTTAGGCGTAATCGATACAATAATTCAGATTTCAAAGTAATTCGCATTTTTATCATTCTTTCAAAAGTGCTGTTACTCAAGAACGGTTCAAGTAATCTGATGTAAAATTTTGCATAAAACAAACAAAATATGTCGATGTTTGATCATGAATTTAGTGAGAACTCAACAAAGTATCCATATTTTAGAGAATTTTATCTTATTCAATTTTTTCAAAATTCAACAATTCACGAGCATTGAAATTGATCCGCTCGCGTTATATGAGACAACTGACAACGAAGTGAATGACGCTTGACAGCGATCGTAGATTGACAAACAGTCTTGACAGAGACCTCGAAGCAGACGGACGTGATATAACAGAAATATTTGAAAATTAAGTTCCGGCCTGTTATTTTTTCGTATATCGTGGTCATTCTTATTCGCTCGGTCGTAACAATACTATCATTAAGATTACTGAAACACCAGCCAAAATATTGCAAATCTTTTAGCGCACTCATCTGTGCGATGTATTTGGATTTTGTGGTGAAGGTTATCGGCTATTGGCGACCAAAGAACGAAACTAAATTGTTTCATTAGACGTTTCGGCCCAGATTTGGGTCCTCTTCGGTAATTTAATCATTTAAGTGGTGTTCATTGTTAATCATACTAAATATTGTTTTTTCTGGTTGTCGGATTTCCTAGCCATGTGCTGTCAATATTGTAGGTTAGTACCGAGTGATATATATTGAGTTTTTCTGATTATTTAATTTATGTTGATTCTCAGTTATTGAAATCGGAACTACATTATGTGAACTTCGCCAGGAAACCCGGGAATTATTTGGATTTTTACTGGGAATGCATCAACAATCAATTTTTCAACAATAACTT